>JAFBJU010000981.1:308095-315595 GCA_016785305.1 Colistium nudipinnis | reverse complement strand
GATTGGGTCGATGGTGAAGGGGCTGCCCTGGTTCCCCTCCACGATGGAGAAGCGCACTTGATCATTGGCAGGCCCGTCAAGATCCTCGGCCATCACCTGAGGATCAATCAATCGCACCGGTAATCAATCAATAACCTGTGATAAGAGCTTTAAATGACAATTTTAAGCAATTGGCCATGAATAATGCATTCAATGCTCTACATATGCAATTTGGAGATCAGTTTAGAACAAATCCGGTTATTTTACAGGTTCTATTTTGGGGGGGGGGGTCTTTGCTCTTTACTTTTTTAAAGTCGAAGAAATTTGGCGTACCATTAAGGATTTAACAAATTGAATGATAAGTAAAAATGACGTTCATGAGTCCTCATCATTTGTCATGTCATTTTTGTCAAATGCCAAAAAAAAAGTTCTATAAACCACAGAATTGCAGTCGGACCGACATACTCATGTCCCCTATATACGGGAGGGATAAAAAATTAAAATCCATCAACCGTCAAACATTGAAAGGCTTCCCTGGGGAAATCAGCGCACGGAGAAGATGTACAAGTACGAGACGATGGCAGGTATCTAATTTTATGATAAGTTCTATTCAGCCCCCACAGATAAATGGCCATAAGCGCAGAGTGTTTTATGTGAGGCAAAGAAGAGAGGGGGTGGTATGGTGGGGGGAGGTGGACAGGAATGGATGGATTGCATTTCATACAAAAGGGTGAAAAAAAAGCCCTATTTTGGGTCATTTTTAAAGAGTCAAAAGGCTTTTCAATTAAACATTTTGAGCATGTGTTTTGCATAATGAAATGGAACGGAGGTGCAGTGAGCATGAAGAGCATTCATCTTAATTATGCTGTGCCACCAGATGGTGATTCAACTCAGGTGCACACATGTGCATGCATCAAATGAGTGAGAAGGTGAACCAAGTGACAGAGCAGGAAGGACAGTTATGTTTCTCGCCTCATATTCATTTTGTAATAATTGTTATATGAAAACAAGCATCTACTGAACATAATAATAATAATAATAATAATAACGATAACAATAATAATAATACATAAATATTATTAGCAATAATAATAATAATAATAATAATAATAATAATAATAATAATAATAATAATAATAATAATAATAATAATAATAATAATAATAATAACAACAACAATATATTCTCACCGCCATCACAGGCTTCCCCAGCTCCGTGTCCTCGCTGACCACGGCGGTGTAGACGTCCTGGCTGAAGACGGGCGCGTTGTCGTTGACGTCCGTCAGGTTGATGTTCACGGTGGCCATGTCGCTGAGCGGCGGGGAGCCTCCGTCCGTGGCCTCGATGGTGATGTAGTATTCGTGGGAGGCCTCGTAGTCCAACGGCTCAATCACAAAGATGTCGCCTGAGGAGAAGCACACGGCCAGAAGTCAGAAAGTACATATATATATATATATATACATATATGAACACAAACACACACAATAATACAGCAGTACGTATACAAAAATAAAATTGGATTCTTCCAGTCAATTTTTACAGGGTGGTGACTAAGAGCCATTCCCTTTCTACTGTTTACAATTCTATAGGCAGCAGAACTAATCCAAAGCGTCACCCGTCGCTGACTCTCATTTGAAATACACAAATTAAACTTGGTTCAGCTACTTAAACTTGTATTATTGCACACAATAGACCCGTGTTCTGTGTCATTTTCCTTTGAGCGCGTCGCAGTGAGATTATCACAGTCTCATTTTCACAACACATTTAAAAACAAAAGTTGTGCTTTTTAAAACTGTGAAATTCAGTGCGGGGGTGGCCACCGTTTAGGTTGGAGTTTTTTTTTTTATTTGGAAAAAAAAATGACACACAATGTTAGGTGCGTCGGCTCATGGCCGTGATGACAAGATCTGCGTTGAGACAGGAATGCAAACTGTGTAGACGCAACAACAGCGGAGTGGTATGAGAGATTAAGATTAAATCACGTCTTGAAATGATTTGGAATTATTCCGAAAATCCAGGTCATGTTTTCGAACACGCACCAGTGCGCGGGTCCACGCTGAACATGCCGTGCTCGTTGCCGCTGATGATGCCGTAGGAGATCTCCCCCGGGGCCTCGGCGTCGCGGCTGGCCGCCTGCACCCGGAGCAGCTGCGTGCCGGCGCCCACGTCCTCCGACACGGTGGCGGTGTACTCGCGGTGCTCGAACACCGGCGGGTTGTCGTTGATGTCCAGCACAGAGACCAGCACCTGGCACAGCGCGGAGAGCCGCGGCGCGCCCTGGTCGCTGGCGCGCGCCCGCAGCTCGTACACCCGCTGCACCTCGCGGTCCAGGGGCCGCTCCAGGCTGACCACGCCGCTGTGCTCGTCGATGGAGAAATATCCATCGGCCGAATCCACAAACGAATAGTGGATGTCGCTGTTAAAACCTGGAATCAGAGGAAAAACATAATTCATATAATATAATCGTGATATAATATGAAACCTCGACATAGGTGCTCTTGTTGTGTAACCTACCACCCACCTGTAAGCAATAAAGCGTCTAAATCCATTTTGATGGCCAATAAGACCCCCCCCCGCCCCCCCCAAAAAATCCTCTGAGTGCAGAAGGTAAACAAACACATTGATTCTTTCATTGACGTATTGACTCCACACGCCTATCCTTCCGTCCCCACTCCCAAACCAAACATCCATCTATCAGGCAGCCCTCTCCCACAAACACGGAGCTGTAAAAGTCCTAATCCACGCCATCTTCATAACTCACGTCCTCCCACCGGCGGGATGCTCTCGGCAACAAGACAGAGACGGATCGTAATAATAATAATCATCATGCCTTCCTGCAGGTGAACACCCCGCCCCCCCCCCCGTCTGAAATACGATGTTATATTGCCATTTATCAGGTGGGCTCCCCGACACTCCGCCGTGACTCGTTATCGTTCTGCAGAGGCAGCGGTGGGTGGGGAGGCCTGTGGTTTCTCATCCTCCAATAAGAAGATGATTGGGTTTAATTAAGTCGGATGATGAACACATACATGCTCCACTGTTGCTCATTTAAATTTCGACACAAGGATGCTTTTCATGGACGGGACGATAAAACTATTTGGAAAACAACGATTCCATTTGGAAACGCTGAATCAAATGCAGTGATTGAAAGTTATGGAGCGCACGGGTGAAAAAGTGGCGGAAATGAAAACTTGGACCCACGTATTTGGAACGCAGAATTGATATTCTAATATAATATAAAATAGAATAAAGATTTTAATGGCAAACCATTTCTTTCCACGCTGCTAATACACTGCTTTTAAACGTTTAAACGTACAACTATGCCACGTCGGGCGGATTGGTGCATTTGAGTGATTTAGCAAATTCTACAACAGTGGAAGGACATAAAAAAAAATCAATAAATGAGGACGGAGACAACAACAAGGCACTGTAGAGGGCGAAAGGAGACACTTTTATCCGGTAGCGAAGAATAAGAAAAGAATGAAAGAATGTGCGGCCGCATAACTTTACTTTATCACAGATCACACAGCAGTCTGGGTCTGTTTGTGTGTCTGCCTGTCCTCCTCTCTGATAAGTGCCGCCTCGCAGAGATCGTGGCAGCAAGCTGAACTGAAGACTATCAAACGTCCTTCCAGCCCGTGTGGCACGAAAAAAGAAACCGGTGCCAAGAACCAGGCTTCACAGAGACACTGAAATAGGCCAAAGCTGCAGCGCCCGGGCTTTTCTTCTACATGCGTAATTTGGGCCTTCATCAGAAAAATTCTAGACTTACGCAAAGAAAAAAAGAATAACAATATCCCTCTCTGCTTTCACACAGGGAACCTCAAAATAATTATTGCAACTGGCTAAATTGCAGGGAGCACATTTTTCCATTTTCCTCCCCCACCCTTCCTGCGAGGATCCTTCTCCTTGACATTCAAAATGTGAAGCATTTTGTGCCAGCAAAAGCTCTCAGGTGGGCTACGCTGAATTCCAGATTTTTTTGTCCCTTCACCATTCATAGGTAGCTCTCGGTGTGGGACCTTCATTTCATCGAGCTGTCAGTCCACCCCAAAACGAGGGACCAGAAAAAAAAGGGGGAAATGGAAAGAGGGGGCCTTAATTCACTGACAAAATGGTCCTTCAAGTCAAAATGTCCTGTTCCACAAATGGCGGAGGTGTAATCTGGACCGGCAGGGCCACTAGCTTTCTGGATAAAGTCTGTAAAGAGTGTAAGTGAGTGTTAGACGGCAGGGTTTAACTTCCACGTGCAAACCTGGCAACCCTCGCTGAAAAAGTGAAGACACCACCGATAGACACCAGCCCCTGTGGTTCAGAGCCAGGCGAATGGGAAAAATGACAACGGTTTCTTTTGAGAATTCAGTGTGAAGAGCGAAAAATTTCATTAAAGTGTAATGGAGCTTTTAATTTGGAGGGGGGGGGGTTATCATTCGTGAAATTCCACATTTGTTATCTCTCCCTCAAGCCATTTAGTATAATACATAATGGAAAGATAATAACCTGCATACTGTTGGGCCAGCACTGAAACCGAAGATATAAAAGCACATTGTGCACCGCGATGCCTCAAAACCTGTTTTAAAAATATTTTAGATGAAGCCGGAGCACGCTATTTTGTTTTAACGTTGCGAAACGCCGTTTTAATCATAACGTAGAGGCATGTGTGAGTTTATTGACTTATAATGAACTTTCTACTGACCCAGCAAAAACTAAAGCCGAACGCTACAAAAAAATAAAAATAAATAAATAATGACTGTGAGCTCCCTGTGATTCTAGAGTTTCAAATAACATAGGTACTTTATTGTTCATCCATTGCACTGGCAGGGATGTGACAGCATCTACAATCTTAAATTAGATCAATAAAGAGGGAAATGGGGAAAACTGATTTCCCCTCTTATTGTTATAGCGGAACCCTTCCCCAAAACCGTTCTCGTCCCATCATAACCAAAGCCTTGGATTTCCCCAGATGTTGAAGTGATTTTCACGGGCGTTTTAGTCGGCGCACTACCCACATATATGAGGATTTTATTTTATTTTTTATTTTTTTGATGATTTACAAGTAAACTAACTTTCTAATTAAGTATCTACTTTTCTCATTAAGTAAATACAATCTATCTGAGTAGATGCTTGGTTCACGATCCTGTTTTTCCTAATGGAATAGACTGATTGAGGTTATTGTGTGAGTACGAGCTCTGAAAATCCCCCAAATCCTCACCAGTGTCGATATCGCTGGCCTGCAGTTTAGCCACGTATGTGCCCGTCTCCGTGTTCTCAAAGACGGTGATGGTGTAGGGGTCGGAGGAGAACTGAGGCGGGTTGTCGTTGACGTCCTCCACAGCGATGTGGACGTCGGCCTCGCAGTAACGTCCGCCTCCGTCCAGCGCCCGCACCTTGAACCTGTGCTCCTCCCGCTCCTCGCGGTCCAGAGGCCGTGAGGTCTTCAGCTCCCCTGGAGGGCAGATGGAAACATTTTGTACGTAATACACAGACAAGGGGACTCATTTGAGATAAAAAACAAACAAACTAAAACATCTAAACAAAAAATGCTTTTCCACAGGGAGTGAAATAAATAAGGGGAGCACATAAGAAGAGAGAGAACAAGGGGGCGGAGTCTAATTGGCGGGTATGAAAGGAAACAGCTAAGATCAGCCAACATCACCACGGCCTCTCTGGAAAACCTCAGAGTCCACAATAACCCCGCTGGTCTAACACTGGGAAAAAATAAATAAAAATAAAATAAATTATAACCCTGAACGAAACAGGAGCTGCAGGACGCTCACTGTGATGGTTTCCAAAGTGCAGCCTTATTGGACGTAATATAGTCAGTCCCTGCACATATTAAGGTTGAATGATGCTATTGGTTGTTTGTGCAAGTGTGGAGCTGCAAATCAACAGTTTGTTCGCTGAATGATTTAACTTTACATGTATTAAAACCAAAAACAGGCGGGGGATGATGAAATGCAATTGTTTTTCCTTTTTTCCGGTTTTCTACATGCTCTTTTTTTTTTTTTCCCCAGCAGCCAGCTGCGGTCTGTGATTTAGAGGTTCTCCCAGAAGAAATGTTTTGCAGCCAAGAAGTACAGCAGCTATAAATTCAATTTCAAGTGCGAGTGTGTGATAATATTACACGCGCCACTGTGGGTCTCTGAGCCGAGTCGCCCTGCAGGGGAATGTTCGTGGCTTTTTTTTTTTTTGGAAATGAATGAGTAAATAACAACTGGGCAAATGAGAACTCATGGCCTCCTTCTAGGCTGACGGTCATTTGCAAACACACAGAGAAACACGATCCCTGAATCTTAAGAGTGGGGAATGCAAGAGTGGTGCCCAGCTGCCTCTTAGTTTTTATGGCTAGAAGCAGAAAAGCCGGAGAAGATTGAGTTTATTCTGAATTATTCCGCTGTACTGCTTACAACATATTCAAAATAACCTTAAAAAAAAAATCCATTCCATATATGATGCAAGTATGCGAAGAAAGTGACTCTCCATTGACCGCAGTGGGAACACACACCTGTATCGGAGTCAATGACGAACAACTCGGATCCGACTCCCTGGAGCTCGTAGGAGATTTGCGCGTTTGAGCGAATGTCTGCATCTGTGGCGGAGACCTGGAGGATGAGCCTGCCAGCGGGGGAGTCCTCCGGGACGCTCTCGCTGTACACAGACTGAGTCCGAGGGAGGAGAAAAAAAAAAAAAAGTGGCGGAGAGGTATTGAGTATTCGAGAGAAAGAAAAACGGGAAATGTAACGGCTGTAAAATGTCAACACAACCAGGGGGAGGGAGGTGATTGACTTGTCGTACCTTCTCGCACACAGGACTGTTGTCGTTGGCGTCCAGCACCTTGACCTCCACGGTGGCTTTGGCGGTGAAGATGCCGTCGCTGGCGGTGATGTTGAGGAGGTAATTGTCCCTCTCTTCGCGGTCCAAGGGCTTCCTGACAGAAACCTTCCACTCGTTCTGAATGTGCTCGATGGCAAACTGGCCAAATGGGTCGCCTCCTGTTTGATGTTAAAATGAAGCAGCCACTTTAGACCAACCATAAATAAACACACAAAAAAAAAAAGACACAAAGGATTCGGAAATATACGCTCCCATTTTTAACTCCATTCCACCGAATCTAAATCCATATATTGAAGAAAATCCACATTTAAGCATTCAGCACTACTTAGCAAAGCAAATCCTTGTTAATCAAATGTTTGGTGCTTTAAACTGGAAAAAAAAACAACAACATCCGACTGTACATGAACAAATAACAGTGCAAGTTTCTGTTTCCTCACTTGGCATAGTTATTCACACTCTCTAATTAGCTCCAGAAGAAGTCTTCTTTTTTTCCCCCAGTCTATTTCAAAGCATTACTCAGATAATTATACACTTCTGTATTATGATGACCTAAATATTTGCCAAGAGCTTGGTTGGATCAGGCATCACTAACAGATAATGAGATTGTGTAATGTATCAAAGATGAGATATTATCCTCATATTAAGTAGCATAAATGGATAATCCCCCCCCCCCCCCCCCCCCACTCA
>JAFBJU010000981.1:258001-308090 GCA_016785305.1 Colistium nudipinnis | reverse complement strand
CCCCCCCCCAGCTCTGTTTATGGAAAAACAGATAGCACACACAAAGGAAATGGGGAGTGAACTCTCCAGGCGTACTCATAATCTAGCTCGCAAAAAAAAAAAAGAAAAAAAAGCCCACCTGTGATGAAGTAGTTGACTTGTTTGTTGACGTCTTCCGAGTCCTGGTCCGAGGTGCTGAGGATGGCGATGACCCCGTTGGGCGGGTCGTCTTCGCTCACCGTGCCCTTGTAGATCTCCGCGCTGAAGCGTGGCGGGTTGTCGTTCACGTCGGCCACGGTGACCTCCACCGTGGTGCCGGTGACGTGTTGGACCTTGTCCCCCTGATCCGTAGCCAGGACGGCTATTGCGTATTTGTCACGTTTTTCCCGGTCCAGCTCTTTCAGAGTGGTCACCCATCCCGTCTCGCCGTTGACGGCGAACAGTTCGGAGATCTCCGGCGAGCTCTGCTTGAGGTTCAGGCTGTACAGGACGTGGCTGTTGGTTCCGGAGTCCTGGTCGGAGGCTTTGACTTGGATGACTTGCGTGCCACTCGGGAGGTTTTCCACCACGACGGCCTCGTAAGGGTCCGACTCAAAAACGGGCTTGTTGTCGTTGAGGTCTTTCACTTGGATGTTCACGGTCACAGACGCGACTATCTCGTAGTTCTCATGTTTGGTCTGAGCCAGCAGACTTAGTTGGTACCACTTGGTGGTCTCGTGGTCGAGTCCTTTCTGGAGTTTCAAGGCGCCGCTGTCCCTGTCCACGACAAACACCTCGTCTTCGTTGCTCTCCGGGGTGTTTCCCCTCACGAGGCCGTAGACCACCGGCTGCTCACTCTCTGCTTGAATGACATCGATCTCCGAGCCGATGGGGAGGTCTTCCGCAATAGTGTAGCGGTAATGCGGTTCAGCAAATTTGGGAATTGGGGTATCTGGTGAGACTATCCGGATGTAAACCTGAACAACTGAATGCTTGGATGGATTCCCAGTGTCCTTTGCTCTGACAAAGAACGCATAAAACTCATTTTCAAGTCCGATGAGGCTTTCTTTGGTTACGATGACCCCAGAAGTCGAATAGATTTCAAAGTTCTCTTCCACATTTTCAACATCGGCTTCGATTGAATACTGAATGTCAGCGTTGCTTCCTTCGTCCGTGTCTGAGGCCGCAATTTTCACAACAGAGGTCCCCCTCGGGGCATCTGATGAAATGGTGGCTTTGTACTCTGCCGCTCTGAATTGAGGGGTATTGTCGTTGACATCTGTGAGGATGACATTGACGATGCAGAACCCAACTTTTCCGCCGCCATCTTTAGCTACGAGAGAAATGGGAATCACCTTCTCGGTGGTTTTCTCGCGATCAAGACTCTCCAGAGTGAAAATCTCCCCGTCCTCATTGACGGAGAACTTGTCTTTTGCCAAGTCATTGACAATCTGGTACGTTATCGTCCCATAAATACCCTCATCGTCATCTGTTGCCTTTGCTTCCGCTACCAAGGTACCAGGTGGTGCATTTTCAACCAGCTCCACCACGTACTCCGTCTGAAGGAAGGTAGGGTTGTTGAAGTTGGCACCGATGATCGTGACCATGACGAGGCACGAGCTCCTGAATACACCGTCAGACACTGACACGTTGATGTTGTACACAGGAAGCATGTGAGGCCTCCTGTGGTTTGAAATGATGACGGCGCCTGTGTTTTTGTCTATAGCAAAGTTCTGGTCTTCATTTCCAGATATGATTGAGAATTCCAACTTATCGGAGTCTGATGAGTCAGCATCAGATGCCTGGACCTGGGTGATGAAGTGCCCACGCGGCGCCAGTTCGCTAATGGTGGTTCTGTAAGTGTGTTGTGTAAATGCCGGGGCGTTGTCGTTCAGGTCGGTAACATCTATTGTCGCAATGACATCGCTAGAGAGGGCGGGGACACCGCCGTCTACCACGCGGACTCTCAGCTTGTGCTGCTGGATCTCCTCGTGATCCAGTACTTGAGCCACAGAGATGGTTCCTGTATCACGATCGATGGTGAAATAATCTGAGCTTTTCCCCTTTTCCTCCACCAACTGGAAGAACACTTCTTGGTTATTACCGGTATCCGAATCTTTGGCGTCAACCTGCAAAACCGGAGTGCCAATAACAGAGGCCTCTGAAATATTGGCGTAGTAGGACTTTGAAAGAAACACGGGGGCGTTGTCGTTCACGTCTTCCAGTATGATATCCACGAACACCTCTGACTGAGCGCCGGTCAGAGAGTCTGTGGCTCTCACATTTAACTTGTAAGCTGGATGTGTCTCAAAGTCCAGCGGCTGGATCACATGGATCACACCGGTGTTGAAATCTATGGAGAACTGTTTGAAGGGGTCTCCCTCAGAGATAGTGTACACGATGCGGGGGCTCTCTGAGTCATTGGCCTGTACGTGGAGCACAGGGGTGTGCAGCTGAATGTTCTCGGGGATTTCGATGCTGTAGAAGGTCTTCTCAAATATAGGCATGGCTTTGTTCACCACGGTTATCGGCACGTCTACCTCGGCAGAGAGCGCCATCGCCCCGTTATCCTTGGCCATGACGACGACGACGAATTCCGTGTTGAGCGACTCCTTCTCAAACTTCGTCCTGAGGGAAATTTCGCCGGAGGAGGGGCTGATTTTAAAATGCTCATGATGCTCCTTCAAGTAATAATGAACATCTGCGTTCGATCCCACGTCCTTGTCCACGGCGGTGACCTGGCGGATGACCTGGCCTTCCTCCGCGTCGATCTGAACGAGGGCGTGGTAGGGAAGGTTGACAAACATCGGTTTGTTGTCATTCGCGTCCTCGACCGTAACAGTTACCACCACGTGAGCACCATCTTCGGATGCGTCTTCTCTTGTGACCTCCACAATGACGTCATAAGTGTCCCGTGTCTCGCGGTCGAACGGAATCCCAGTGGTTGAGATTACTCCGGATGTGCGGCTGATTTGGAACCGGCTGTCAGGGTTCAGGATCTTGAAGAACAAAGGCTCATTCACCTGGTTCCCAACAGCGGCAATAACTGCCAGCGTCTTCTTCTCAGAGGAGTTTTCCTGGACATAGGCTGTGTAGGACTCTCTGGTGAACTTCAGCTTGCTCTCCTTGTTTTCTTTCACATTTATCTTCACCGTAGCAACGGTCGCAAATCTACCGTCTGACACCCGTGTCTTTAATTCATACCGGCTTCTCAATTGTGTGACATTCTGAATGGAGATTATGCCAGTGATTGGATCCATCTTAAATTTATCTCCAATATTCCCCTCAGAGATGGAGAACAGGAGTTTGGAGTGGGGCCCAGAGTCGGAGTCTGTAGCGTTGATTTTAATGACTTCCACCCCTTTGAATGTTGGCACGATGACAGTTGCCTCATACAGTTCTTGGCTAAAAACTGGCGAACAGTCATTAACATCAATTACGTCAATAGACACATTGGCCGCTGTCTCCGCAAACAGGCGTGGCGTTCCCAGATCGTGGACCTGGACCGTGAAGTGGAAAGCTTTCCTCTGTTCGTAATCCAGAGACGTCGTGATTCTGATGGCCCCGGTGCTGGAATCGATGGCGAAATAGTTGTGCGCAAAAGGCTCGACGATTTCATAGATGAGCATGGCGTTCTGGTCACAATCGGCGTCGGAGGCTCGAATGACAAACGGAGTGTTCTCGCGGGTCAGGACGACACTGTTGACGGGGGCCGACTCGCTGATGACCCCTTTGAATTCCCTCTGGAGGAAGATCGGAGCGTTGTCGTTTTCGTCCTTGAGGTGAACACGAAGTGTGGCGTTGCTGGCGACTCCGGCCATGTTGGTGCCCTGTACGACGAGCGTGTACTGAGGGGTGGTCTCGTAATCCAACGCTCCATGGGTCACAACAACTCCGGAATTTGGGTTTATATCGAAGGCGTCGGCGACGTTTCCGTCTTTGATTTGGTAGAAAACAGACGACTGGCTGACGGCGGTGACCAAACTCACAAAACTTCCCGGGTGAGCGAACTCGCTGACTTCGGCGGAGTACTCCTTCTCGGCGAATCGGGGCGCAGCGTTATCCGAAACTGTCACCACAATCTGTACAGTGGCTGTGGTCGACAGCGGGGGCGTTCCATGATCGGAGGCCTTGACGGTAAGTTCAAACTGGGTCTTACTGCGGCGATCCAGCTCTTTGGCGACCGTGATGGTCCCGAGAACTTCGTCCACGGCAAAAGAGTTGGCCACATTTCCTGTGGGACGGAGAGGACAGAACATAGATGATGTTGATGCGGCTAGACATACATACATTCTGCGGAACATACACGATTCAAGCATCAAACAGGAGCGATTTCAAACAGAAATCGAAACGGCACGTTTCCTGCCCTGATATAACAGTTTATTGTAAAAAAAAAAAGCATTGAGGCGTGTTTTGAAGGAGAATCTGCCCATGAAACTCTCAACAAAGTCTTTGATATTCCACTAGTTTTTGTTCAGGGATTCTATTCAAGATCAGAACACAGTGGGCATCGAGCCTCGAGGTGACTCACACATGTTTAGAAGCGGATTTGATCAACATCAGTTTGAAAATGAAAGTTTCAAGCTATGAGGTAAAAAAAAAAAAAAAAAAAAAATGGCACAGTGTGTATTTTACCCGATTCTATGCTGTAGACTAGGTTTGCGTTGTGGCCCTTGTCTTTGTCCAGGGCCGTGACCTGAATCACAGCGGAGCCCACGGCGGCGGACTCATACACGCGGCCGGAGTAAGGCGTGCCGATGAACCAGGGTGCGTTGTCATTGGCGTCCTCCACGTTGACTATAACGCGCACGAGGTTCCTCTTCACTGGGATGTCCTGGTCCCGAACCTGGAAGAAGAGGACATTTAAGAAGAGGGATGAATGTGCGAACCGCAACAATTTTGTGGATTTTAAGGAAGCAAACAATTGCAAAATAGACACTTTTCAAATATTCTGTTGGAAAATTCACATCATTTACGAGGCTGTTGTAAAATGATCCGTTCTTTTTTTATTTTTTTTTTCGTACCATGACGGTGAGGATGTACTGGTGCGCGGTCTCGTGGTCCAGGCGCTCGGCGGTGTACAGGGTTCCAGTCCCCGGGTCCAGTCGGAACTTCCTGTGGTTGGAGGCGTCGGTGCTGCTCAGCAGCGTGAAGGTCAGCTTGTTTTTCTCGTCTCTGTCCACGGCGCTGATCTGCATGACCTCGCTCCCCACCGCTTTGTCCTCGGGGATGTTCACCGTGTAGGCCCGCTGGGAGAACTGGGGCCGGTGGTTGTTGGTGTCGATGACACGGATAAGCACCTGAAATTGTAAAAAAAAATATATATATATATATATATTTTAACGCCTGACGTGAATCTCCTCCAAAAAATTGTGCGTGCAACTTCTTTTGTCAGGCTGTAATACTCTTATCCAATTTTGGTTTTATCTGCAGAGCTTCAACTGGTTAAATAAGCCTGACACAAATAACTTCGCCGTTACAAAATACTCATGGTCATTGATTTCATAAAAAGCCGGAGGAGGGTTTAGCACCACAGCTGTGTTAGGTTTCCTGTAGGGTCAGGTTTACACGCACACACGATTAAATGACATACACCGACCAATCCAATAATTACTAGAATACTAGTGTGAGTCTATATTTACCCTCCAGATTTCAAAGTGACGTGAGTTATTAACAACCTAGAAATGTTCCAGGGAATTTAAGATAACACACACACACACACACACACCCCCAATATCACACACGCACACATTTTTAAGGATGAATTCATCTGCCTTGGTGATAACACCTTATCCGAGGAACAGCCTCTTAATGAATTCACAGACAACTCCTCAGCCTCAAATTCATCCTCCATATTTTAACACATTTGAGGCACGTTTTCGCTTTGCCAAGCAAAAACCACGCCGTGCTTTCTTTTCTCCTCCCCCTTATACTCCACACAAAGAATCGAACAATCCCCAAACTGTAAAAAAAAAGAAAAAATCCACCGGGAGCCTGTTTTATCAACAGCAGCCACTCGTCTACTGGACTTCCGACAGAGGATTATGGAGAGCTGCTGGAATGCCATCTCCGCTTCCCAGAGCAGCGAGGGGGCTTCTGGCGTTGCCAAACATGGGGAACAAAGGGATCAGCCCCCAGATTAGACACCTGCATACCAGACACCAGGGGGGGGTGTCCCGCAAGGAACCGTCCCAGAGCCCCAGTGGTTGCGGTGCAGGAGCGGGAGCTCCATGCTCCCACCAGGATTTGTCAGATCTCTGGTCAACCCAACGGTTGCGTTGTTTTGTTGTTTTCTTTAGTCATAATACTGTTTGTTGAGCACCGTGAGCCCGTGTCAGAGACAAATATAGACCCAACCTGACAGGACCGAGAACATTTACAATCTGCTGTGTGCTGTGATGCTGGCAAACGCTGCAGAAGCTCACAGATGTCCTCTCGCAAGGGGGGGGGAGCTGCAGAGCTGCAGGCCCGGGCCGCTCGCCACGCAACTCACGTGTCAGCGGCAAATTTACTGTAAAACAAATATACAGTCTCGAATAAGACACGGAACCTCTCGCCGGCTCCTGCTCCTCAGAAGCCCCACGATCCGGCTCATTCCAAACCAGGTCCCCCCCTCCTGTCATTCTAGACACCGTGTAAAAACCAGATCCCCCATGTCTCACGATCTACATTGTACACAAACACACACACACACACACAGACAGACAGACAGGCGCGCACGCCCGCACAGCCTCATAAAACATGCTCTTGCACACACCCGCATCCGCACAAAGAGGCTGTCCGGCACGTCTCGATCTGGCTGGTGTCAGATAACAGGTCGTGAGGAAGGTGTCAGGGCCCGATAATGCTGCCAGGAGGCAGAAAGAAATGGAACGGAGGAATCCGTGGAATCCACATCTATCTATAATACACAATTCCGTAAGGTTTACAATCCACTCCTGTGTACCCAAAGCTATTCAGCCGCCCCTGTCTCCCACAAGCACACAAACTTGTTTTGTCCCTTTTTGCAAAAGGAGGCTTCAAAGAAACTTTTTGCCCCCAAACATCAGAAAGCAGCATGATGCAGCCCGACTGCAGCAGAAAAAAGAAAAAAAAAAAGAAAAAGAGCTCTGCAGTCTTTGTACGAGGCTTCCTCTGGGGATGTTGAGGAGGAATGAGATTGGGACTGAAACATGGACGTGACAGATTGGAGATGCTGAAGGGGGGGACAAAAAAAGAGGAGCAGTGGAGAGCTGTGAAGGTGAGATGAGAGTAAGAGGGAAAAATGACAGGGAGAGATAAAAGATGGCGGTCAAATGTAGAAATCACAGTTGGTGGGAAAAAATAATCATAATCTTATAAATAAAAATTATAAAAAGTGTGGCTGAGAATAATGTGCAAACACAATAAAAAAAAAGGTCAAGGAGAAAAATATATATATACACACATATATATATATATATATTAGTCATCTTTGATAGAGGAGGCAAGAAAAAACGCATGAGTGAGCGAGGAGGAGTTTAGAGAGAGGCATAAAGAGAGTCTTTGTTATGTGGACTGAGATAACATGAGGAAACAGGAGAGCGGAGCAGATTGGGAGCCCAACAGCTTGAAGTGGCGGAGGGAGGATGTGGTGAAGGTGGAACGGCGGGTGGGACGAGGAGACGGCGCGCTTGGCGCGGCTCCTGACTATGAGGTGCCCGAGCTGGAATGTCTGCATCAGCCGATCCTTCGGCGACGCCTTCGTAGAGCTTCAACGGATCGAATGGAAAAAAAAAAAACAAAAAAAAACGCACAACAGAGTGGCCAACTGTTTTCCACAGACCTCCCACGGAACAAGGTCTCTGCGTCAACACCGCGGCCACAGAGCGGCAGGATTTGAAGGAGCATTGTGTGGGAATTGGAAGGGAGAATCTAATGGCAGAAATTAAATATAATACTCTTAATAATAATAATTTTCTTGGCTGAGACTTATCGCTGCATATCTACGTCGGGTGTGTGTGTGGCGGGGGGGGTCTCGCTTTCCCACAGTAGAATGAAACAAAAATGGGCTTTTCTGCCTTTTTTCCTTGGAACCACAATAAAAAAAAAAGAAATGGGTCATTTAAGGATAAACGTGGGGTGAAGTGACCACAAAACCCCCAAAAAATAAAGCGGTTTATGTGGTACGGTGAGGCGGACACATGGGAGCTCTCATTGTGCCCGTGGTCCTCCTGTGCCATGCGTAGGAGAGAGGAAGCCTCCCTGCCAGGTGGCAGCTTCTGGGCACCGGCCTCTCCAAAATGTTCCCATAATGGGATTAACACAGCCCAATACCCACACAGGTTGTCGTCGACCCGTCATCATCGTCATCGTCGTCATCATCACCACCATCATCAACATCACCACCATCATCATCATCAATAAATAAGAATATTTCTGAAAACCAAGATATGGAGAAATCCATATCCATAGGCCAAAAATATAAAATAGGCCGGAGCTTTCAGGTGGTGCACTGTATGTGTGTGTGTATCAGGTAGATCGAATGTGTGCGCTTTTTTTTTTTTTTTTTTTTTTTTTTAGGTAAACAACACTGTGTCCCCAAAGAACGCAAATCCATAATCAATTACAAACAATTAATGGCTTGTTTGCCTGAGTTTACCTCCTGAATAGCAGCATAGGCTCAGGGCAAATGGATTACCCCACATAATCCTTTCCTTTTGAAAATGATAATCTGCAGATTATAATATCTCCGTTTGATGTTTGTGTTTTTCAAGTGCGCCTATGTTTCATCACCATACCTTCAAGTGGAAAGCCGGGGGGTTCAAATGATTTTATTTTTGGCCTCGACCAGCAAACCAGCAAACTTACGTCTAGTAAGTAAATAAACACATTTTACTGTGTGTTTCGCACAATTAGTGACGGGCCATTATAGCGCGCACACACACACACACACACTTTGAGGAGAGAGGAGGGTTGGTTAAAGCTCCTGCTAAGAGAGAAAAAGCTGCACAACGTTATCGCATAAACAAGTCGGTGGCCAAAACACTCGAGTGGCTTTTCCTGCAACATGTCGGCGCACTCTGTAATCCGAATCTGCCCTGTGGAGCTCCACGATGACACAACAAATATGTAGGTGACACACAAAGCTGCGGAGGGGGAAAAAAAAAAAAACTTTCCCCAAAGAAACATGACACGCTCCTATCTCGATGTTGATCTTCAAAAAAAACACAACCTCCACAGGAGGGCGACACGGGTTTGTGTGTGGGTTGTCGTTTTTCAATCCCAATTCCTACTTTGTGCATCATAAAATGTGACGACAATCACCGTTGGGCTTGCGGGGTGGATTGATTTGTCGCTCGCCAACCCCAAATGTGGGTAATTGCAACAGGGCCGCGAGCCTCGGTCAGTCACCTGGCGTCTCGCGGTGCCGTCCCCGGGGCCAGCTGGAACTTACATCGCAAAGTGTGGTTTCTGGAGCGTACAAATTCACCAAATCCCTTCTCTCCACCGAAAAAACAGCGGACCCACAGTGGTCAGCTGGGTGCAAATGTCTGACTATACTACTCACAGCCCCGATGATGCATGCAGGAAATGAAAAACGTTGAGTTCTTGGTTGGATTCTCGAGTCAAAACTCATGTTCAACTGAGACGTGACGACCTGTAAATAGACCATTTCTAAAAACTGCAGTTCTAGAGGTAATTTTGCTGTTCTTTGGGGATAAATACATTTCAAATTTAAGGCCGGGCTCTAAAAATAAGATTGTTATTAGAAATAACCACCGCGGGGAATCCAACAATTACTTCTGAGCTGTGAAAAGGTTATCCAATTTAAATACCACCAGGCTAGTTTTTTTTGTCCTGAGGTCTAAACTGTGCTCCAGCCACCACAAAGGAAACAAAAGCTAATTTTGCGAGGTGGACTTAAAAATCTACCTCGAATAGAATCCCTCAATCACCGCCTGTGATTATTTCAAAGTTACGACACCGGAACGGCCTGGAATGATGCAGTCAAGCAAGTAAACAAAGCAATTTGGAAATCCATTAGGTGACCCCGTTTGTTTTTTTTCTTTTTTATATGAACACCGGATTAAATCATGGGCGGTAATGTGAAAGGGTTTTTTTTTTTTCTTTTCCACCGGTACAGCTCGCCCCCTCCCGAGAATCGAGCCGCACTGAGAATTAACCTTTTGAATGTGATTAATTTGACTTAAAAATGTCACTGCCTGCAGTATTGCTGAGAGGCTTTTTAAAATTGGGCCTTTATGAAAGTGCCTTACAGAGAGGACATGGCGGAAAAAAAATAGGTTTTTAAGGTTCTGCACTGAACTTAAGGACTCGCTGCTTTCTGCGGATGAGCTGTGGAAATGCCAGTGAAGGCGGCGCGTCAGTGGAGCATAGCAGCCCCATGATGAAAGGCTTTATTCATACGCAGTGACAACACATAAGATTCCTTCTCCGGAGCTCCTCATTCCAGGACAAAGGACAAAACATTTTCAACATTGTCGTCAGATATGACCCATACAACCATGTTGGGAAAAAATGTGTACATTCTTGTGAACAAAAAGACCCAAAGACAAGTTACCACCGCTAAAAATCTATAAAAAAAATATAATGGCAATTTTTAGTCTTACAAATTACAAATAATAATCTGAACAAACACTGGCTCCGCTGTGTGCCACGGACCTTAATAATAATAATAATAATAATAATAATAATAATAATAATAATAATAATAATAATAATAATAATAATAATAATAATAATAATAATAATAATAATAATAATAATAATAATAATAATAATAATAATAATAATAATAATAATAATAATAATAATAATAATAATAATAATAATAATAATAATAATAATAATAATAATAATAATAATAATAATAATAATAATAATAATAATAATAATAATAATAATAATAATAATAATAATAATAATAATAATAATAATAATAATAATAATAATAATAATAATAATAATAATAATAATAATAATAATAATAATAATAATAATAATAATAATAATAATAATAATAATAATAATAATAATAATAATAATAATAATAATAATAATAATAATAATAATAATAATAATAATAATAATAATAATAATAATAATAATAATAATAATAATAATAATAATAATAATAATAATAATAATAATAATAATAATAATAATAATAATAATAATAATAATAATAATAATAATAATAATAATAATAATAATAATAATAATAATAATAATAATAATAATAATAATAATAATAATAATAATAATAATAATAATAATAATAATAATAATAATAATAATAATAATAATAATAATAATAATAATAATAATAATAATAATAATAATAATAATAATAATAATAATAATAATAATAATAATCTGCAATACTATTTTAAATAATTATTTTCCTCTGACAATGATAGGTTATATAGCTGGTACACAGACGACCCAGCAGCAGAAATATTTTTAATTTTATAATTAAACCACACCTCTTCTTCCTGTCTGAACAAACACTGGCTCCGCTGTGTGCCACGGACCTTAATAATAATAATAATAATAATAATAATAATAATAATAATAATAATAATAATAATAATAATAATAACAACAATAATAATAATGACTGAATATTCAGGTTTAATCTAATATTTGTATCTATGGTATATTTTGTGAGAAGAAAAATTGAAATCCCACTTAAAACATTTGAATTGAAATTGACTATGTTAAGATCCTTGTGGGCCCATGTGTCAAATATATTGATCTATTATCTCTCTACCTACTTTTCTTTTTTAATAATCTTGAAAAAAAATGGCTGAAATTCAACCTCTTCATAAAATGGCACCCAACACTGCCCAGACCTTGAATTGCTCAGCTGTGCCATGTGGATGCGTGTCTGAGTGTTAATATATTTAGTTATGCACAGTCCATTGAGAAGAGACAGAGGCAATCTGTTGCTCCCCAGAGAAGAAAAGTTAGAGAAGGTTCGCAGGTTCAGGGAGAGGCGAGGTGTGGAGGGGGCTCAAGTATGCACACGTTAAATAATATGAAAAAAAGAATGGACCAGACAGCTTCAAAGCAGCCGCGCATCAGGAATGAGACAATGGAAGATTCCTGGAGCTCAGTGTTAAACTGAGACGGTCGAGAACAGAGGAGGGAGAATCATCTGAATTTTTTTTTTTTTTTTTCTGACTGCAGTGAACTCTTGGCTTAATTCTCACAGAACGTGTTGTTTGTTCTCTTTCTTTAATTAAGAAAGGGAAATGTTATTCAATTTTTTCCCACTTTGCTTTGCATGAGGACTAAAAATAAATGGAAACAGCTCAGAAGGTGAAAACATTCCTTGAACAGCGTCTCAAAAGAGAAACCAAAGTTGGTGGATTTTACCATGTACCGACAAGCTTGTTTTTCTTCTGATTCCGCATTATGTGCTGAACCAACCAGCTGCTGGTGGCGGTGGTGGTGGATGAATAGACCAAGAAAGCCAACGGGCCCATTTTCCGAAAGATCAAAGAATTCTGAATTGAGCTTAAGGTAAAAAAAAAAATGCAATTTTAATGAATATAATGTTAAAAAAAAAGGTAGCACTCAATATGAGACAAAGCCTTGGAATATAATATTCCACATATGTTCTTCCCCCCCCCCCCCCCCCCCCCCAAGACAGTTCCGGATGTCGGGAGAGAGCGATGGCAGCTTTGCATCATAAACCCGATGGACAAACAGGACGGTGTGGACACAGCGTCACTGGTTAGCCTTCCATCCACCACCACCCCCCCCCCCCCCCCCCCCCCGTTCCCCACCCCACAAAAAAAAAAAAAAAAAAAAAAGCAGAGCCATGACAACCGGCTCCTTGGCCTCTGCACCGTTTCATTATGGCTTCAATTACCTGTGTGCTGACAGATCGCGTCCCGTCCGTGGCTTCCACCGTCAGGTTGTAATTTGATTTCTGCTCGGCGTCCAGGGGCCGCGCCACAATCAGCGTTCCGCTGGCCTTGCCCACGTCGAAGCGACTGTCATAATTACCACCTGTGGATTTTTTTTTTTCAAAGAGGGACAAAAGATTAGTGACGGAGGTCCGGAAGGGTTGCGCGCACACACTGCAAAGTGGTGCTGAAATACAAATATCAATTTCCTGCGTAGATGAAAATGAACGGATACATTTACTTCGATTTTAACGATGAGTAAAAAATGATTGTTTACGGAAATATTATCTTCATAATAGCTTTTTTGAACAATGAACATCCCCCGTGAACACAAAATGGTGAAAGTATAACGACACAATTATTATTCTAAAATCTTAAGAATAAATGATAAAAATATGAGATAAAACACGGAGCTCCAATTAACAATAGGTAAGAAGAGGAGAAAAAAACAAAAAGAAAGGAAAATCTGTGTCAGGTCACAAAGTGAAAAGTGAACAATGAGGTGACACAACACAATTCAACCACAGCACCGACACACACACCCACACAATGTAAGGTTGATCTCTTAACACAACACATATCCCCAGCAGCTACCTTCTGCTGTACAGTTGTGGTCACAAGCCATCTGAAGGATGTAAAACATCTCAGTATCCTCTATGCCGCCTTGTGCGAAAAAAGAACATTCCAGAGAAAAGAGGAAAGCGTGTGGAGCAGAGCGCAGAAAAGAGAGGAGAGAGGAAAAAAGAAGAAGAGAGGTGTCAGTCAGACATTAATTAGAAGGACGGGAGGGAGAAGACGAGAAGCATTTTCTGAAAGGAGTTGATTTAAGTCTACTCATGCACATAGAACACAGCTTCACAAAAAAAAACACACACATTCCAGTTAAGTTTTGACACTTTGTCGCATACTATGACGTCTCCAAATGACCTTACAAAAAGAAAAAGCTGGGATAATAAAGCACTGATTCATTATACACGTCTCGTTATCTAAACTTCACAGGCAGATGCTAATTTCTGCACAAGCAGAACAATAAAAAAACGGTTGAATTATTATATATTCATATTTTTGTGTTCGTCCAGAAAACGCTATGAAAAATATAGGTTATAATGGCTTCATTTGTGTTTAGGCAAATTAGGGATTTACAGACGCCATAAAACTGACATTTACTACACTCAAATACAATCCAATAAATTATCTTAAAGTAGATTAACACGACAAGAGATGTAGTCAATGAGATGTAAATGAGATGCCAATTAGTTTGTTGGATTTAGCTAATTACGTTAAAAAAAAATCCCCAAGATTTGGATTTAGTCTAATTTATTTACGTAAAACTGGAAAAATCTATCAACCAGAAGTGGATTAATCCAAATTAAAGCTTTAAATAAGAAGAAGGACAGTGGCTGAATATAGTTTTAACTTTAGTTATGGATAGTGGCTATGTTACATTTGGCACTTTTTTCCCTTAATGGCAAATTTGGATACTGCTCATAAAACGTCTCATATATAATTAAATTAAATTAAATTAAATACATATTAATATGAACATATTTTAATAGTTGTTTTATTGCTAATTGCACCTCATATAAAATGTAATCGTATAAAATGTAATTAAATATTTTTTATTTTTTTATTTTATTGCTCAGCCATTTCACACACACACATACCTTGTTAGTGCTGAAGTGTAAAGAACAGAATATTTTGACTCCTCTATGCACAATGCATGCAGACACACACACACAAAGACATGACAGAGACGGGAGTGAGGGAAGGCCCTACCTGTGATTTCGAACCACACGGGAACATCGGAGGACTCGGTCGCCACCACGCCCACCATGTGCGCCACGGGGTCGCTCTCCATCACAGAGAAGGAGAAGGGGGACTCCTCAAAAAGCAGCGGGGACGCATCGGCCGGCACCTTCGGCTTGGGAATCCACTCGATGTGCAGGCGGCAGGTGGAGGACTTCTGAGGACGGCCGTTGTCCACGGCTTTAATCTGAGGGAGGAGGCGGAGAAGCAAAAGCTGGTGTCACACGAGGTAACACAACATTTTTGGTGGAAGTAAACATTGAAAAAAAAAATGTTTGCATTGGCTTTTTTTTTCAAGCTCACAGGTAAAAACAGACAACCATAGACCACGTTGAGAGTTTTAAACCCAGTAGCGCAGGGGTCACCAGCCTTTCTGAAACTGACAGCTACTTCCAGGGTACTGAGTTGTACGGAGGGCTACTTGTTTAACACAAACTTCCTGAATAACATCAAAGTTGCCCAGATCAACGTTAAATAACAATATATGTGTGAAGAGAATCAGATATTAAATATTAAGTTAGGCTTTTCTGCCCTGTTTTCTTTATTTGGGGGGGGGGGGTCAAATCCACATCTAGCCCAGCAGGAAATCTCTCGCGGGCTACTCAGGTGGTCCCTGCGGCCCACCAGGTGCCATGTTGGCTACCCCTGCAGTAGAGGCATAAGTAGAACTCTAAAGAATGGGTTGTTTCAGCCGCAAAAAGCATCTCCGTCCACAACATGGATTCGGTGCAACTAAACTCCTTTTGTGTGGAGCTCTTTTGTGATTCCACCTTTTGTCAGGACCGCGATGACTGGAAACTGTGGTCAGCATTGTCTTCGAGCAGCAATGGATCCACTTTTTGGATCAAATCTCTTTAGGTGTCACCACTAAGTGTATCGCAAAAGATTTTGTACACTCTGCTGCTGAAATCTGTAGCTTCTTAGACACAAAAAAACCAAAAAAACTACAATATTCCTGAGAAATGTGATGGATGTAATTTTGGAATTTGAAAAAATGTATTTAAAGGCAGTAAGCGTATTTTCCAATTTGGGTTGGGGTGCCAAAAATGACTAAAGTGAGGTCACAGCCACCACCAAAAAGGATCTAATAAAAATATATATATTTAAAAAATAAATAAAGCTGCTTTATCAAACATCTTCAAGAATATACTGGTTTTGGAACATCTGCCTTAAGATATAAAGTAGACGCCTCATTTGCATTTTACCCAAGGAGCAGCAGAAGAAGATAAAAAAAACATGGTCCAAAGGGGGGATGCAAGGGGGGGTGGAGCAATAAAGGAGCATCTGCTGTTTTTTTTTCTTCAGCTCCGTGAGGAAGAGGAGGAAGAGGAGGCACTCACCGTGAGAATGTTGTACTCTCCGGCGGAGGAGAACTTCTTGGAGGACACCAGGCCGGTCTTGGGCTCGATGAAGAACTTCCCGTGCTCGTCTCCCTCCTCGATGCTGTACGAGATCTCGGCGTTGGCGCCGATGTCGCGGTCGGACGCGATGACGCGGTACACCGGGTCTCTCTTGGCCGCCCGCTCCTTCTCCGGCCTCTCTCGCTCGGGGAGCCGGATCTTGTAGATCTTCTCCAGGAACAGCGGCCGGTTGTCGTTCTCGTCCAGGACCTGCACGATGACGCGGACCGTGGTGGATTTGGCGGGAACGCCGTGGTCCGCGATGGTGACCTGAGGGCCAAGAATATATAGACTCACACACCGCGCACAATTGCTTTGTTTGTTTTTGTATAGATACAGATATAGTTCCTGGGTGGTGAAATTGCAGGTAGTGATTCCATGTCATTTAATTTTAATCTTATATAAATGTTATACAAGATCACTATAAACCTTGTAGTGTATATATAGTGTATATATGGTGTGTGTGTGTGTGTGTGTGTATATATATATATATATATATATATATATATATATATATATATATATATAACATTTCCCCCCTGGGAATTAGAGAAGATCCAGCCACTCATCATTCCAAAGCTGGAAATGAATCAAAGAAGAGATGGCATAAAAAAAAGGGGAAGCATGCTTTTTCATCTTCATCATCCTTTCATTCCACTTTGCGCTCGGCGAGTTAACTCAAAGACAAAATGAAAGGCAGCGGCCCCTGAGAGCTGTTGTCAAGTGTGTCTCTTTTCTGATACACACTACCACTTAGGCAAACAAACACACACTAACAGGCCCCGCATTACACTGCACTTTTGCTCGAGACAAGTTGTTATATTTATCTCCTCCTTACCTAATAATCCTGTCTCTACTGTATGAGGAATTAATCCAATTTTTTTTTTTTGGGGGGGGGGGGGATATAAATCCAGCAGGAGGGCAAAAAAACACACAACTAAATTGGATTTCATTCATGGTATTTTAAGCTGTGGTAGAGAGTCCATGCGCGAGTTGGATAACAGGGATTTTGCTGGCACGGTTGTGCGATTGTTCACTTCATACAAAAAAGTGAACAACCTGAACATCAATTTGAAAAACAACTCATAGAAGGTTTCTATTGTAATAATAATAATAATAATAATAATAATAATAATAATAATAATAATAATAATAATAATAATAATAATAATAATAATAATAATAATAATAATAATCTGCAATACTATTTAAAATAATTATTTTCCTCTGACAATGATAGGTTATATAGCTGGTACACAGACGACCCAGCAGCAGAAATATTTTTTATTTTATAATTAAACCGCACCTCTTCTTCCTGTCTGAACAAACACTGGCTCCGCTGTGTGCCAAACTGGCAAATATGTCTTTGTACTGCTAATTAACATCATAATAACTCGCTGCCCTTACCTATACACTGGGGGGGGTTGTTTTAAAATCCCAGAAGGACTGAGTAGGAAAAAGTCAGTGACGCACAAATGCATCATAAAAGAAGTCAATGGGGGCTCCCTGACACACACACACACACACACACACACACACACAAAGTTTGTGTCCTCAGACCTTGGACTGGAAGGGTTTGAAGAGTTAAAGAAAACCAAAAAATAAAGCTGCACGCTTCTACTGCCAAACGCCTCAACTTCTTTCAACCATCTGCTCAGTGATTCAGTGAAAATCAGTCAGGAGTGCAGGGCCAGACACACGCACACACATTTGGTGATGTCAAATAATGTGTTGTTGTTGTCCTCACAGTGTCCACAGCTGTTTGTGCGATTCGCGTGTGCAGAATTAATTAAACGGGATGACAAGAAAAGAAAAAAAAAAAAACTCACATGTGAATGTCTTTCTAAGGTTGTGAGGACACATTCTGTGGAGGGTGGGTGTAATATAGCGACACATGCCTCTCTTTGGAACATTTTTTTTTTTTAATCAAAAGCCCCGGTTTGATAATTAGGCAAACGGCATAAAAGACATATTACACCAGAGGGATTATGTCTTTTTTTTTTTGCTCCACATTAGGAGCTTCAAACTGTGAAAGTGAGGCAATCCGTTATCTTCTGCTTCATTATTATAGAACCATAAGCTTTATCTGAGCAACCACATGTAAGTGACGTGCTTTTAACGTCTCCAGTGTTAATTCAAATAACCCGAGGAACCCGGATGAAGCGTGTATGGTTTTGTAAGTTAAGTTAAGATAAAAGTCAAAAGTGGAATTCTGTTTGTTCTGCTTGGTCGTAATACTGGGGGGGAATTAACTTCAGTTCCACGGCAACTCCTTAAATTATGCGACACAACTTCAAACATGCATTGAAGTGACTCTTAAAGGATGATTCCACAAAAAGCATTAACCTTTGAACGAATAGTCTATTATTCAATTAACAGAATACTATACTACTACAATTTTGATTAGCCAATAATCAAAAAAAGGACTTTTAAAAGAAAAAATATATATTATAACGTAATAATAAACGTAATCTTTTGGGTTTGGAAAATGAGCTCCAAGGCCGATTTTGACCATTTTAAAACATTAACTGATCAATGAGTATAAAAAAAAAAAAAGAACAGGGTTAAAGTGATAATGCAACAGGCCGGACTAACGACCTGTCTGGAGTTTACTCTCACATCGTGCCAACTGTGTGCCGTGACAGACTCCAGACCACAGATAAGAAAAGCCCGGTCACCCCTCTGTTATTTTCCATTATAATGTGTTCACAGCCTTAAATTATGCGACACAACTTCAAACATGCATTGAAGTGACTCTTAAAGGATGATTCCACAAAAAGCATTAACCTTTGAACGAATAGTCTATTATTCAATTAACAGAATACTATACTAGGACAATTTTGATTAGCCAATAATCAAAAAAAGGACTTTTAAAAGAAAAAATATATATTATAACGTAATAATAAACCTAATCTTTTGGGTTTGGAAAATGAGCTCCAAGGCCGATTTTGACCATTTTAAAACATTAACTGATCAATGAGAAAAAAAAAAAAAAAAACAGGGTTAAAGTGATAATGCAACAGGCCGGACTAACGACCTGTCTGGAGTTTACTCTCACATCGTGCCAACTGTGTGCCGAGACAGACTCCAGACCACAGATAAGAAAAGCCCGGTCACCCCTCTGTTATTTTCCATTATAATGTGTTCACAGTGTGCTCACAGTCCCAGGCTTGAAACCACAGCATGTCCCGACATGTCCCGCTTTTTGCTATTTACACCCCCCCACCCCCCTCTCTCCCCTCCTTCCTGGGACGGAGGCCTCTCATCCTGCCGCTGCAGCCCTCACAGACCACCAGGAACAGATTTGCCCTTTTTTTTCCTCAAATCCCCCCATTTGCCTTTCTGCCTTTAGCTCTCCGTCTGTCTCTCCCACACCAGGCACACGACAACAACGACCCCACCCCCATCCATCCGTCTCATCATGAAAGAACTGCCCCCCCTGTGTTCCCCTCCACCCTCCTCCTCCACCTCCTTCTTGGCATTTGAAGCAAACAATGCTGACACAGCCACCCCCCCCCCCCCCCCCCCCCCCCCCGCTCCCCCCTTCGCCCTAATTGCTCCACATGTTCCACATGGCCCCACATGTTTCATTGCTTCTCCCACAACAAGCTCTTACAACAACAAAAAAAAAAAGTAAGCGAGGAGGATTTGATTTGCACCGCCGGGGCGCTCGGTCCGCACACAAAAAAGCGTGTGCGCACACGCGTGTGTTCGTCTTAGTCGTGATTACCGTTAATTAGCTGCAAGGCATAGGGGGGGGGGAGTCTGGACTGTGGGGTTAAAGGTCTGTGCTTCTCCATTAATGTGTAGCCCATTAAAGTGCTTCCTGCTGGACTCCCATAAACCCACACCCAAATACCTGCAAGGTTGCCATAGCTACACAGGACTTCACAGGACGTGTTCAATCAGCCACTTTAAGCCTAAATTTCGTAAATTTGCTATAAAAATCTAAATTTGCCTTGAATTCATGTTAAAATGTAATGAAAAGTGTGCGAGAGAGACTTTTAATGAGTCATTTTCCTGGAAAAAAAATATAATTTAAGTGTGCACTTGAATTTAAGTATCTGGATAATAATGGCGGAATGAAGTAATGAACATTACAAAGAAAAGTGAGTACATAAGCATGGAGAGAGAGAGAGAGAGAGAGAGAGAGAGTGTGGGCGTTGAATTTGGCAGGACATGAAAGTGTGACAGAGTTGGAGCGGCGTGTTTAATGTGGTTCGTTAATGTTTGTCTGGAGGCATTTTGTCAAATGAGGCAAAATGCAACAACATTCACGGGCCGAGCTTAGGTGGATTTTTTCTTCTTCTTCTACATAGAGAAAGAGTTTGCATCAGACACGTATTCCCACATAGTGATTCCACAGCTTTCCGCCACATGTTGGAAGTGGTGATTCTTCCCCGCCACCCGACCACTAGACGGAGGGGGCTGTGGGTTATGGCATGGGAACCTTTGACTGACCCTGATAGAGAAATAATAAGACAAATAGTCTCTAAAAATCCAGAATGTAGAGATAGTGCTTGCAATTACATCCAATCGGCTAAATGCAGTCTTCCCTCACACCCTGTTTTCCTCCCTATCATTTAACTCTCAGGCCTGTAATTAAATTAGCGCAGTGCAATGTACAATCAGAGTATGGAATACAAAAGCCACTCCGGCACCAGATGCACCCGCCCGAGCCGCGTCACCCCAGCCAACCCTGAATTGTGCAAGATGCAACAATAATTAAATGGTGTCCATTCTGCTCCGGAAGCACAATTAAAAAAAAAAAAAAAAAAAAAAAGCCTATTATCAGCCCGGGGGCTCTGCGGTGAGAGACAAACAGAGCTCAATTAAAAGCCGCGAGTTTGGACGGTGACCTGGTATGGTTTTGACGGTTTCCTGTCCCAGCATGCTCTCCTTCCACGAGACGCAACAGTGGGACAGAACAAAGGAACAGTCTCCAGGATGGCCCTCCCTCCTCCACCTCCCATTGCAGCCGGAAATCAGGAGAGACCAGGAGACATGATCCCGAAAAGGCCACGGGTTGTTTTTTTTGTCGGCGTCATCTGGCGCTCAGCCAGTGCCACCCCAAAAAAAGTCTATATTCAGAAACACGTTGACCTTGATGGTTTCTGATTTTCGTCTCACTATTTAATTCGACATGAAGAAAAAAGGCTCACAAATCAAAGCGTCCACTTTTTTTTTTTTTTTTGGTGTAGAGTTGAAAATCAGCCACAATTGAGAGCTTACCTCCAGGATGTGCTCATCTTGCTGTTCTCTGTCCAGTCTCCTTGAAGTGGTGGTGACCAAACCTGTTGGAGACAAAAAAAAAAAAACATAAAAATACAGGTAAAATGCCACCATAGCGAATTAGGCCATGGTCTGTGAAAGAAAGAAAGAAATCAAAGCCAGGGGCGGATATTAGGGAGTCAAAAATAAAAGTTCCAAAGAGTGGAAACAATATGTGATTGAATTCACGCTTAAAAAAAATAAAAAAATACACCCACTCACAGTGGGGTGACAAACTAAACACCACTGCTGGTTGTCCCATCACGAGTTTAGAGTGTGTGTCTGGAGGACAGGCGTCCCCCCCGAGCCAGACCACCAGCACGCCGCCTTCGACATGTGAAATATCACACAGGTCTGCAAAATGGTGGACAAACAGCAGCACGGCCCCCCAGACACCCTGCCCTCACTTTTTCTTCTTCCACAAGCTGATTAAATAAGAGTCAGGAACCATTGGAAAAGGGCTATAAAGGAAAAAAAAAAAAGACCCTGCTGCTATATAGCGTTTCAAGGGTCTGCTGGGTCTGACCTCTACTCTACATTTGGAGTTGAAAGATTAATGTCATGTGAAATCCATGGCAGGCTGTTCTTTGATATCCTGGATAATCTGAATCCAATTCACAAACCAGGGGGAGAAAAGATATATTGCAGCGGAGCTACATTATGAGCCCGTGTTCTGTTCTCAGTTCCCAGTGTAATTGCAACTTTGCAGGGACGTGGAGTCAACGCGTGCCAGCTTCCACCGCTGCAGAGCGCGCCGCGCGCCACATCGGGGCCCTGATTAGCGTACGGCGAAGGATTTCCGAAACCCAAACCAATCAATGGCACATATCCCTGCGACCAGAATAGCAGGCCACAACTTACGGGAGCTGAAATAGCCCGTTCCCCTCCACTGCAATTGCGGCATAGAAGAGGTGTTTTTTTTTCCTCCAGCTCCTATTTTATTTTATTTATTTTTTTTATCCCTTTTCCTTCAGAGGCTTTATTTAATCTTCTCGGCGAGCTGCAAAGATATAGGTCCACTAACACGTCTAATAAAAAATAAAGAGCACCACACACACACTTCTTGACGGCGTTAACCCTGACTTGGCTCCGCTCGCCTAAAATGGCGGCAAACCGACGGGCCACAAATGACAAAAAAAATAAAAAATGAAATCAATAAATATGATTTACTTTGTCTATCTGCATCCTCAGTGCATACTATTCTACATTAGTGTGACATTTGACAAAAAAAACGAAAAAATAACGTCTGCACGAAAACTCCACCCATTGAATTTCCTTCTATCTGCAGGATTTCCCATCGGCGCACGGCGCACGCCATCTGCCAACAGGGTGAGCGAAGGAGCAGCATGGCCTTCGTGAGCTCGCAAATTGTCGATGATTACCATCTGAGCCAATAGTTGCGCTGTGTCACATGCAAGCAGAGCACGCCGACTAATTTATTCATGTGCCTCAGCAAAGCGGGAGCTGATGGATGATCATGTTTTTTACGCTCCTCTGTGTGTTAGGTAACGCCACTCTCTTTCTCCATGCATTATAGAGCAGAATACAGACGACGGCATTAACCATAATGAGTCAGGGTCTCTGATTTATATTTCCGCTCCAAATCAAAGCCGGATTTTCCTCCACACATGCTGCGTGTAGTGTAAGCAGCGTATTCCCAGTATGACAAATATATCATCGACAAACAAGTGGATGAAATCACAAAATAACTGGCCTTTATCCCAATCCAACATTAGAAAAATGAAATGCCACCTCCCGTCATAAATAGGAATGGACATTGTTGGGTTTTTTCTTTAAATCTGGCCAGCTATGGATATAACGCAAAACGTATTCGATTTTGGTTCCTTTCTGAAATAGGAAAAAAAAAAGTTAAACTCTATGCAGCACTCCTCCGATGGAGAGCGGGCTCAGATTTCATGAACTGTACCCTGCCCAAATTCCAGGAAGATGTTTGCTGAGGACTAGTTTCAGACGCTGACCTTCTCTCGCCAGGGGGGGCAATGATTTCTGCCAACATTTATATTCCGAATACACATCTCGCATGAGAGTCAGCTCATACGAGAACTAACCGCGTTAAATTGTCAGTTTCCTGTTTTCAGCCACAGACAATAATGCTCCATATATGCACTGAATAATTAACGGCTCAATTATTCATTTTTATTTTATTTTTGATAAAATAATCTTTCTCTGAGCCTGATGTGATGTGTTTCGACCCAAATTAAGAAATCAATTGACAATTAAAATTTAAAAAAAGCAGCACACCTTGGAATTGGAGAAGAATGAATGCATCTTATATTAATTTACCCCCAAAAATGATTGTCTGAAATAGTTGGTGATTAAACTGATGAAATCAATCACTAAAAATATATAGTTTCATCTAAATCAGCGGCTTAGTGTTCTGTAATATGGCCACGTGGATAGTATCAGTCACAGCCTCAATGTCTGGGTGTCTTTTAAAGCATTTTAGGAATTAGATCAAATCAGCAATCCGCCTCAAGATGTAGAGATGTCTGAGAGTAAAAACCCCCAAAAATCTCAAAAGCAATGTTTCACCTGCTGTGGAAGAGAGACACGAGAAAAAAAAGCCGCAGATTTGTTTTTCTCTTTTACTTCTTGCAGCTCTCCAACGTTTTTGCCTCCCGCTCTAATGTCAAACGACTTATTTAAAAAAAAAAAAAACACATTTAAACTTACACGCTAAAAGTTCCCCAGGAATCTGCTGACCTTTCAGTATTCAGGTCAATAAAAAGGTGCATACCTTAACCTTCACGTAAAGTAACCGCAAAATGATCCGTTTGGTGAGTCAAAGGAGAAGTCTGCGTGTCCACAACCCACAGAATTTGTCACAACACACATACGCGCACACACACAGACACACGCGCACACACAGGAGCCATCCATAGGCGTGGGCTGAGCTAGGCCGACAGTAATTATAGCCATGCTGTTTTGAGAGGGGGAGAAAAACAACAGCAAAGCGGCAGTGGCACTCCACCGGCGCGTCCTTGAGCTCCGCAACCAGCGCTCCAAAATGGAGGCCTGGGGGGGTGAGTGAAGGAGTCCAGAGCATGGCTGCCGTTGCTGTGATTAGCAGTCCTGAGAGAGGCCCGCGGATTCATGTGACACACATTTAGCGACGTCTGCAGACGACCAGCGGGGGGGAGAAGGCGCTGGAGGTCCGCGGAGGTTGAACTTGGTGCGCAAGTCCTTGCGGTATGAGAGTAGGCGAAGAAAAATGTAATTTATTATTTAAAAAACACTTGGCACTGCTTCTCTCAGGAGGAAGGAGGAAAAACTTGGGAACAAAGAAAAAAAATACCTTGTGTTCCGCCCACGACAATATTTGACTCAGCCTCATTATGACTAAAAACACATGTGGTGCCATTAGGGCCTAAGCTTTGGAATACCCAAAAAAAATCCCAAAAACTGGTACTTCAAAGAAGGAACCATTTGTGTCTTTTACTTTGAAAGTCTGCAGTGATTGGCATTTCTGTTACATCCTGTGGTGTCACTTAAAGAGACAAAAGTTGAACTAAAGCAACAAAGAAAAACCACGGAAGCGCATTTCTTACATACTTTTCAGCTCTTTGTAAAAAAAAATGACTTAAAAAAGGCCCAAGCTGTCAGGGGGGCGGGGGGCTGGGAGGGGGGCGGGCCTTGCTTACATTGGGATTGAGATATCTCCGCACCTCACAGCTGCCAAGCTTATTTTGTAAATCTGTAAAGACACAACGGCGTCATGGAAGACTTAGGACTACTTGGGGGGATTCAGGATCCCAAGTGAGTCTAAAAGCGAATGTTGTGCGCGTTGTGTTTGCGTAAATGAACGAGCTTGTTTTGGAAGCTGTGGAGCAGCTGAGGTACGACGATGCCTGCCGGTGTTTTTTTTGTTTTTTTTTGCCCAATGGAAAAACGGCTTGTGTACAAATAAACCTCGGAGGGCATTTAGCACACGGAATTACGGAAATAGAGGAATAATCAAAAGCTGTAGAGTCTGCTGCTGAATTATTGGGTTGTCATACCCACGGCGCGGTGGCGTCAACTACCTTTCTATTCTATTCCGCATAGACTTTAGAGGTTTCGTGCAGAATATTTGGAATCTGTGAAATTACCAGAGATGTGGAAAAACCAGCAAAAATATCCATTGCTGTGCCTTGTCTGGAGAATAAATCTGCGAGGCTAATTAGAACGCTCGCGCTGCCAATCAAATGATAAGAGCTGAAGGACTGAGTTCTGGGAACGCAGACGATTCACGCAAACTTTAATCTCTGGCAAGGAATAAAAGCAAGCAGGGTTTTTTTTGTTTTGGTTTCGCGCAGACACGGTGCGTTGGGTTTCGTCTGTTCACCGAGGCTAGTGGATCAAATCACTGAGAGGCAGAAACTGAGTCACACTAAACTCGTCACAATATAATTAAAGGTAAAGAACCCAATATCCCACGCGAGGACGCAAGCGACTTGAAATGAATTTAAAGCTCCAGTATATAAACTGTGTGTGTGTGTGTGTGTGTGTGTGTGTGTGTGTGTGTGCGTGCATATAAACAGCGCCTTTTACAATGTGACCAGAAAATTGACCCAAAATCTAAAATATTATCATTTCCTGGGTGAATTATTATTAGATTTTTAGATATTATGCCACTTTGTAATTTTAAGCGTAAACAATATATATATATATATATATATATATATATTTCCGAATTTTCTTTTCACTTTCTCTATTGAGAGCTGCTGCTATTGTTCTGCCCCCCAAATCACCGGAAAACATCAACTACTCGTTGGAAGTATCCATTTCCTATCTCACTTCCCCTGATAGGAGGAGGGGGCGGGGGGGGGTGGCTTCTGTAAACCACTCATATCACCGCAGTGTGTGTGTGTATGTGTGTGTGTGTGTGTATTGGTGTGTATTCTCTCCTAAAAAGAAAAATGCATTAATGAAAGTTGATACGAGCACACACAAAATAATAATAATGATAATCTGCAGCTGCAAATCCCTTGAGGGCTGTTTTTTTTTTTCTTTTTCTTTACCTTTTATATTCAAGCCCGGGTTTGACAAACGCACAACAATCCTGTGGAAGCTTTAATTTCACCTGACGACAGCGAGGCCGCTGGCTACCGGCAGAGAGAGAGAGAGAGCGAGAGAGAGAGAAAAAAAAAAGGATGGGCTGCAACGGTTCAATACTCCGTTGGGTTTATCTTTCCTCCTTTGAGTTTAACCACTGGAATGAGAGCTGCCATTAAAGGGCAAACGCGCTCAGGTATAGACATCCATATCCAATTAAAGGCATGTTCATGTCAGGTAGGACCAGGTGACGAATTGTTGTAATTGGGTGGAGCAGTTTTCCACAGGCAAGATATATATATGTGTCACGTGCCAGGTCAAAGTACACGGATGATCATTTGTACAATGTACAATACCGGGGCAATTAGAAAAATCTATAAAAATTCCATGAAGAAGTGATACCACACACTTTGAGATAGAGGAAAAAGGTCCGGCAGGAAGTTGACCAATGAGGATTCAGCAAAATATGGTACAGCTAATGATCCCACTGTGATTGCGATGCTCAAGTATGTGTGTGTGTGTGTGTGTGTGTGTGTGTGTGTGGGTGTGTTTGCCCTTTCATAACAAAGTCCATTTATATTATATTATATTATTATATCTTATATGTATCTTATATATATATTATATATTATGTCATATTCCTCATTTTTCAAATTTGCCTCATCAGGCCGCACACACGTGTTCTGGTATAAATGCTCAAGAGTCCACTGAGACAAGCGCACAATACTTCAGTGTAGATAGAGAATGATTCACTCGCAACTCATGAGAACAACCCCGTGGTGGCAAATTAAAAAAATAAATAAAATAAAAGTAGACAGCTGGTGGGCCGCCTGCCTCGGGAGCCCTCTGTGTGGACACAACGTTGTTGTTTTTCTCACTTTACACCGTAAAGTAATAGACCGGCTTTGATTGCTCTACAACGCAACCAGGGGACATTTTATGCAGCGCAGTGATTTTTCTCATTTCCTGCTGCGACTTATTAACAACTGGCGTGCAGGAGTCTTTAATCCAGAAAAATGAAATCTCCCTTTTAGTCACAGAATCCTTGAAGGTGTCTGGATCCTCAAGTCTGTGGGTGGCGTGAGAGCTGTGCCACCTTACAATTAATAATAATAAGTAATATGCATAATAATGAATACTACTACTACTACTAATAATAATAATAATAATAATAGGTGATTGATTGATTGATTGATCGATTTTTTTCAATTTTTGGTCTATGTTGGTGTGCTCCTCTTCTCATGCTTGTTAATAATATACACTATATCTCATTCATAATTCTCCTTGATAATATTTCACTACTGCATACTACTTTACTCATAAAAAAAGGGCATGTTTAAGTTTAAGATCAGGCTATACGATGGGTAAGTGGGATTAAAATGAGCACGAAGCCTCCAGATTTGATCATTTATTCATTTCATCATTCATTTACCAATATTTCAATTTTTTTTTATCCCCCCTCTGACTGGCTACTCCACATCCCGGAGGAAAAGCCGCCGGGCTTTGGAATCTTCTTGGAGAAAATTCAGGACTGAACAGCATTATTCATTTCCACTGATAGTATGCTGATTAAGAACACACAATAATTCACATGGAGCTTTTTTTTTGGCACTATTTTCCTGCCATATGGCGCTGCCTGTTTTTTTTTCCTCTCTCTTTTCAAAAGCAAGAGCAATATTGCGTTATTTGATTCGGAGGACTCAGACGGACGGACGGGGATTGTCTGCGAGATGCCTGCTGCAGAGAAAGAGCTGGCCTCGCACTTTAATGACAAACTTAAGTCCAGGGCAGCCAAAACAGCGGGACTTGTTTACTTGGCAAAAATAAAGAGAACTGTGCTTTTCATCCCGGCCTTTGGGTGAAAAAAAAAAGAGAGAGAGGGAGAGAGAGGGGGCGGGCGACCAACGCCACCCAAGGCGTCATGCAGGGCTCCCATATGTGTTTGAGCCATAACTGGCTACTCGGAAAACGCAGCATTATGACATTATAAAGGGGCTAGCCAGTTAGCTGCGGAACACACGCCTACAAAACTTTGCCAAAATCCGCAAACACAAAACACACAGGCCTCGCAAGGTCTAACTTCTCCTCTTTCCCGGGGCCCTGTGCACAGCTTTGTAGCTACGCCAAAAAAACAGGGCCCTATGTTTCCAACGCAATTTTAGAAGGTGTAATTACAGAGGCTTGCATGTTGTAAATTTAAACATTTTCCAAAAAAAAAAAAAAAGAAAAATGTAATGTGCGGCTTGAATGTCACATTGAGTTGATAATGTGGCATGATGTCAGGCCCGTTTTGATGGAGTTGAACGCCACGGCTGCATATAAATGAAATGCATTTTGCAAAACCTCCTCAACCCTCACTTTTTAAAGCCCCTGCCATTTTTTTAATTTTTCTTAAACCGTTGTGACTTCCTAAATCACAGTCGGCTCACTCTCGACTACATTTGGCTGGATCCTTTTTTTTTTGTCCACCCTCGCCACCTACTACCTCCACTCACTGCCACAATCTTCCAAAAACAAAGAAGAAGAAAGGCAGGGGGGGGGGGGGGGGACAAGGGGGGGGGGGAGACAAAGCAGTGATTTTATGACATTTTCTTTGTCCAAAACACTCTGGTGAACCTGACGCCCGGGGGGCTCTGGTGTCCCACTGATGAAACTTTTAACATGCTTTGATATGCATGAATGGGTCTTATATCCGCGTGCCTTCGGTGTCCTCTCCTCTGTACTGCCAGATTTTTTTTTTCTTTTTCCTCCCCAGTATAAAGAAGAACCGAGACGCAAGCAGCCAATTCTGCCGTAAAGAGCTCCTGCCCACAGCGGACCTGACCGTCAGCTTCAAAACTACTCCGTAATCTGAGGTGGAGGAAATATTTACCGGGGTATGTGGGCTGAGAAGACTCACTTCTGCTGAATAAGTGATGCACCGCAAGCCCACCGTGGGCCTTTATGATGGGATGTCTTATGAAGTGTTGGACAGAATGAAAGGCCGGTTTTTTTTTGTGCATGGGGGGGGAGGGGGGGAAGATAAATATACAGTCTGACTGCAAAAATGAAATACCAAAAGCTAAACGTCACCCCATTCAACTTAAGAGCAGTGTAAACATTCCTCTCCAGCTCTGGCCCGGTATTATTATCCCCGCCAGCCCCCCAGAACGTCAAATATATTATTTACGTGTGTATATATCGTGAAGACACAAACAATTCAAAATAGCCTATATCGTTTTTTTCGCCACCGCTCAGGGTTTATAAATAACTGCTCTGTAAGAAAATGGAAAAAAAAAAAGAAGAATCCCATTGGTTTCCGTTCTCTGTATCCCAGTTTGTTATCATCGTGTCTAAGTCTCTCGTGTCAAGCGCACAGACAAAACAACAACTTTAGTTTTTTTTCCCCTTCTCTCTCTTTCTCTCTCTCTCTCTCTCGCTCATTCTTTTTTTGCCTGTCTCCTCCGGTAGGATCGGGGGAGAGCCCGGATTTTAACCCCGGAGGCTTGTTTGGGAGGCACGGTACATGACGAATCCTTATTTGGTCAGAAAATTCACATTGCCACTTCCAACAAAAATAACTTGTGGGTTTGTTGATGCGACTACCTTGGGGGGGGGAAACCGGACCACACGCACACCAGGGAGGAGGAGGAGGCAACAAATTGGAGCAACTGCTTCGCAACCCCATTTCTCATTTCAGTTTAATGAGCACTTGGATTTAAAGCAATAAGAGACCCGAGTGTTAGCCAGGACAGAAAGGAAAACAAATTCGGTAATTGGCATTTTTAAGAGGCAGACACAGAGTTCTAAAGATTTCATCTTGCCCCTGTGATCTACGTTGGCCAAAATGAATATCATTTAAATGTAAACTAACTCTTGCCCTTGATTTATTTAGTTTTTTTTTTTTTTTTTAAATAGGTATTCAGAGAAGTACATTTTATGGCTGAAACATAAAAAGAAAACAACGGTGAGCCCAGAATTGTTACAAGAATACATCTGTAAATGTATAAAGTAGCTCTGTCTGTGCGCGGAGCTTCACTTTGCACCTAAGGAAAACAAATTCGGTAATTGGCATTTTTAAGAGGCAGACACAGAGTTCTAAAGATTTCATCTTGCCCCTGTGATCTACGTTGGCCAAAATGAATATCATTTAAATGTAAACTAACTCTTGCCCTTGATTTATTTCGTTTTTTTTTAGTTTTTTTTTTAAATAGGTATTCAGAGAAGTAAATGTTATGGCTGAAACATAAAAAGAAGACAACGGTGAGCCCAGAATTTTTACAAGAATAAATCTGTAAATGTATAAAGTAGCTCTGTCTGTGCGCGGAGCTTCACTTTGCACCTATTACAATTTTTTATTTTTTTTCTTCTTCTTCTTCTTCCTCTATTCAACTACACACAGCCTACTCGGGCAACTTTGAAAGAACCCAATGAAATATTAATCATCACACCATCTCCAGAGTCCGCATACGAGAACACACTTAAGAGTGTTAGAGTGGAAACCCCCTGTAGGCTCAACCCACTCCTGTCCTGGGTTAAAAGATTATGTTCAACACCACTCTTGCCCTCCATTTTCATGACCCCTATAAGGAGTTGATGCATTTTTGGGCAAACGAGATGTGTGGAATTTTCAGGCTTAACTAGATGAATATTTATAATAATGGAGGTGAGATGTGAGCGGGGCCTGAAAAGGGGCATAACTGTTAATGAATACAATAATAATTCAATTCAATAGTAAATAATCAAGGAGCTATTGAAAAATCAAAGCCCCCATTGGCCGATGTGTCTGTGGTGGTCCAAAGGTTCTTTCTCGGTGAGCATTTCGGCTCTAATATAAAATAGAGCCGTGACGATGGAAAAATGCAAATTTAGAGCAGTCTTACCTGTCTTGGTGTTGATGGCGAAGAACCCTTGGGGATTGCCGCTGGTGATCCTGTAGGAGAGTTTGTCGCTGGCCTTGTCGTCGGGGTCGACCGCGTTGATCTTGATGATCGACGCGTCTTTGGGCGAGTTCTCCACCACGGAGGGGTAGTACACCGGCTCCGAGGTCTGCGGCGCGTTGTCGTTGACGTCCTGCACCTGCACGTAGACCTCGGTGAAGGCGGAGAGCGGCACCACGCCGCGGTCCATGGCGTAGACGGTGAGCCAGTAGTGAGGCGTCGTCTCGTGGTCCAGCAGCTCCTGTGTTCGGATAACACCTAAGAAACAAGAAGAAAAAGAAAAACACGCGTCTTAAATGGTGTTGGGGGACATTTTTACGTGCGACACATTGACCCGCACCTCACATTTAGACCTGTAAGTACAGTCAGTCAGTCTCTGAAATTGGAATAAAAAAAAATAAAAAAACAGCAGCTGGTCCTGAAGAGGCAGATGCAGTGATTGGTTTAAAACATGTGTCGACGGTTTGTTGACAACAGCCAGTGTGCGCTCTGCTGTTTGCGTTTGCTGGCAGGGGAGTTTTTTTTAACTGCTGTGTGAGGGGCCGTAGCCTTCAGCTGAGAAAACACAGAGCTGCATGTTGACTAAGGTTAAACGGGAGAATGGAGAATAGTTGCCCCCCCCCACCCCACTTAAAAGTCTTAAGTTGTATGCAAGGAGAGTAAATGGCAAAAAAAAAAAAGTGGGTTGTGTTTTTCTTTTTTTTTTTTTCAAATTGACCCACTTGAGTAATTCTGTCATCGGTGGTTTTGAAGTGGAAGCGGCGGAGAATGGCAAACAAAGTGATTGTTCTTTCGGGGGGGGGGGGCTCACAGCAAAGTTCACCGGAGTGGATTTACTTTTGGTCTTTTCATCTCCACCCGCCCTCACTTACAAACACTCACCAGGTGCTGTGTGTGCGTGTGTGTACAGGGGGGGGGATCTACACAGGCCGACATCTTTAAAATGATTGTTTCATACCTGACACCAAAGACTTATTTGTATCTTTTTTTCTTTCTATACAACAAAAGAAGACGCCGTAAAGCCGATGCAGAGCAAAATGACGACAAACAAAGGGTTTTTCTGGAAAATCTTGGCCGACAGTTAAAAAAAGCCTCTTTCAGCGCAACTAATGAATGAGAACATTTACATTCTTTCCTCATGTTGTTAAGCTCCCAATGGTCACATACTGTTTTTTAGTTTTTTTTGTATACACCTTGGTTCCGGATAATGTGCACACGCGAGGTCCAAAATGTACGGCTGCAGAGGGCAATGTAAACACGGAGTTATCTACCAGACCATGGAAACGAGCTTTAAGTTTTTTTTTTGTTTTTTTTTTGGCCACAGAAGACATTTGGACATGTCACGGTAGGAAACGCAAAGGAGGAAAAAATAAAATGAATGACTGTGTAATCAGTAACCGCCGGGTCCTTCCCTTCTACGACAAGTCAACATGTCGGCTGTGAGATAGTACTAGCTGCACCTTAGTGACGGCCATTTTGCAAACAAAACTATTACTCTGTGATACCTTTATGGCGGCCCTGGAAATAACTTTATCTGACCGGTTTATTATCGGAACCTAACGGAAGAAAAAAATTACGTTAGAAGCACACCCGAGTCATTACCAGATATGGGTGTGGCCCATTTGGTAGAAGGAGTGGGTGTGTCTATGACACACTTCCACTGGCTGCAGGCCCAGAAGAGGAGCTGACACACACAAAAAAACAAATACACAAGACTGGGGGAGTCTTTTGTTCACCTGCTGTAACGCGACGAAGCGGAACTGAGAGCAGCTAAAACCTCTCGCCTTTGGTCATGAAAGATTTCTCCAGGATGGGGAAAATGACTTTTCACAAAAAATCTCAGATTTAACATCCGAGAGGGGCGTTCAGGGCTAAGGCTCATGTGTCCTCTCGCCCTGCTTGACTTAAACATCCCTGCGTTGGTGGCCCTGGATTCTCTCCTGTCATTACTCTTCATTACAGCTACCTCAACTTAGCTTCGAGCAGGTAATAAGACGTGAAGCCAGGCAATGGGTAGCCCCCCCCCCCACCCCACCGATGAATCCTAAAGCCAGGGGTCCCATGCAGGCAAAAACAACATAGACTATTATATGCGGAATGCAAATGAGATAACTTTGCAAACAAATGGTGTAAAGCTCACAATACAGAGAGATAATAAAAAATAAAAAAAAACACTTGGAGATGCCATAACACTTGGATTACTTGTGGTCTATCTTTTTAAATGTATAAAGTTTATATAATTTAATTTTCACAAACTGGATGCACACACGATAACACATTTAACTGCATATTGTTCCGTGTATAATTGTGTGTGTGACGAATAAACCCCCACGTCCTAAACAAGCCTGAGAGACTTAACGTGATCATTTGATGGAAATAATTTCGCAATTATATAATACGGTAATGGCTTATTTACGATCACGCTGAAGCAGACAAATTGCTGTGGATAATAAAGATTGCGGCAGGAAATTGCGGAACGTTTGGACCTAGATAAGAAATGCAAATGATGATGCGAGACATCCTGAGCATAAACAGTCGGGGGAATAAACGTTTCACACAGAGAGAGAGAGAAAATAATAATACATTTGTTAAAAGAACATACACAAGTGTAATTAGACAAAGACCAACAACAAATATGGGGAAAATGGGAACGGAAGATGCATTTTTGTGCATTTTCCAAGGAGTTAACGTTCATACGTTTTTCCTTTCAAACTAAATTTCCGTTTCAACCAGCCCACTTGCAAGTTTTTTTTCCTCTTTTTTTGGTAACAGACCAACTTGACCTTAAACGCATTATAGAGTGAAACGTGCATGCCCTGGCCTCTGGGTAAACAGCTTCCAACAAAGCAGAAGAAAGGTGAGTCTAAAAGAATTCAGTTTGCCACGCCCATCCCATATACCTAGACTAGTCAGGCAGAAAGAAAAAAAAACCTGCCCTCAGGCCACAAGGAAGGAAAAAAAAACAAAAAAAAACAGACGGTGCCGCAGCCTCTGCCAGATTTGCTTTCCGCTTTTGCTCTTTTCTTCCCCCTCCGGCTTTGTTCTTCAAAGTTACTTGAGCACAGTGGCAGCCAGGATGGAATCTCCGCACAGCCAACGGATCCCACATGATCAAGAGCAGCAGGTATTTTACGTACAAGTGTAGTTCAAATCAACGGACAGACAAACGTGCACAAGGGGTGCATTCTCCATTATTTCACCGTCACAGTAAAGCCAGTTGGACACAGTCTGACGAGGGTGAAATTTGCTTTTGGCAAAGCTGCGTTAAAAAAAAAAAAACACTGCGTGTCACAACTCATCCAGTCAAACAAAGCAGAATGCAACACATGTATTTATATATATATATATATATATATATTTTTTTTTTTTGCTGACTACACTTAAAAAATGGATGCAACTCCAGCAAATCGCATTAAAACCCACTGACCCCAAAAATAAGTGGTAATCAGAGCTGGTTCATTCCTCTGCTGAGGAGTCGGGTGGGGGGCTGGAGGGGGGCTTTGAACTAACTTTGTTAATTCACCGCTCACCCCTACCCAACATTCCTCAGCCTTCTCAGGCCTCCGGCTCACATGCTTGCATAAACTTTCTCAGCGGCCCCCCTCCCCCTCCCCCTCCTCCACCTTTTTCTTTCCACAGCCCTGGCAAAATGCTTCAAATTCCACCACCATGCTATAGGGGCCTAGTGGACCTTTTTTTTTTTTTTAAATGTCCTATGCTAAGCTGTTTCACAGCAACTTGGTGTCACATCATCCCAAAGTTCCCAAAGAATTATTATTATTAGTCCAATTTGTCATTTATGGTATTCAATGACAGGATTGGTATTCCAAAAAAAAACAAGCAAAGTATAAAAATTCCTTTGTTCTTTTTTTTTCATTCCAGATAACACAAGATATTTTTTTTCAAACATGGTTTAAAAATCTTCCCAGACTTATTATTTATTTTTTATTATTGAACAGCGCTTTTTGTTTTTTTTTTGTAATCATCCGTCAAGTGAGATGAGTGGAACGTTTTTTACATTTATTCCTCAGTTTGATCTACTTTTTTTTTTGACTATTCATTTTTGGTAATCCATGCAAATTACACTTGTCCAATCCATTCTCAGAAGATCCCGTGGAGCTTCTCCCAGGAAGGACAGAGTCTTCCCACATTGGTATTCCTGGATATTTTTCATATTTGAGACCCACGTTACTGCAGAGGGCCGGCTTCACAGCGGGGGTGTATTCCTGTGTGGGAGGACCCCCTCCCTGTCTTCCACGTTTCATTTTTTATTTTCTTTCTGTGAGCTATCACAAAGCCATTTCATTGTGATGTGGTGTGCTGACATCCTCCAACAACGGAGACTGACTGAATCACGTTGTACTTTGTAGGAGATATACAAAAATAAATCCATTTGACAGCTTAAACCCTTTTATCCATCACTGTAAATCACTGCCTAACGTTGAACATTGTTTGTCTTTTCTTTTTTTTTGGTCTTTAACTCGTTTAATGTAATCTTTCATCTGCTTCAGAGGCTTAGAAATAAAAGGTTTTTTCTCAATGTCACATATTTCATATAAACCACTGGATTTCTTTTTAGTCTTTAGGTTTTCATGCTACGTCTCATTAAAGTCATGGAATACAGCACTTTAGCATTGTGATATATATACTAGTCGATGGCGCAGTGATATCACGGAGCCTATTATCTCCCACATTCACCACATCTTATATGGTCCTTGAGTACGAGTGTGTTTTATGATTGGCTATTTTCTGCAAACACTGTTCTCGGCCCTCCAGAAACACTTCCATGACTTATTGTCTTGCTGTGCGATAGTTTTGCGTGATTGCGATTGTTAGGTTTTGTAAGATTTTCTAATATCCCCGTAGTACGGGCCTTATGGCCATCACTGGTTGAAAAATATTTAGTAACGCATAAAATCCTGTTTATCCATTGCCTCAAACAGGCTTATAATGCGGGCCCTTTCGTTTGAAGGGCACGCAGGGGTCGCCGCGCATTGGGGAAAGGTCTCGGAGATAATCATAAAGATGATACAGCGGCGCACACAAAAAAATGTCCCGCTCGTCCCCTTCAACATCCTGAGCAAACAATTACAGCCTATTGAGCCACGGAGCCATTTCCACTTCATGCATCACTGTGCACGCTGTATACAGCCATTACTGGACAGAAAAATGGCTGTCGTCTGCGGCGGGCTTAGTGGAAAATGGCACTCGGGGCAAGCTCCATCATTTTCCGCGGCCTAACCGTGGAGAACACCGGTGCTTTGGGTAATCCCGTTGTTCTTATTTATTTTTTTGGTTGTTGGCTTGGTTTATGGTGGAGTATGAATAGGTTTCACAGGACGCATTAATAACGAAATGTGGACCATAATGAAAGCAAAAAAATAATTTCTTTTGGAAGCAAGTGCGCGCTGGAAAAGAAATGAAAAAAAAAAACCTTTTCGGATGCTGCTGTTATGCATCCACGAACGACTGCATTAGGTTTCCTTTTCACATCTTTTTGTTCCTTTTTAAAATTGCTTATTAATTCCAGTTGAGATAGCTTTTGGGACTCGATGCTGTTGATACAAAGCTTCCATTGTAACTGGGAGCAGCGTTATTTCAGAGGCCTTTGAACGGGCCACAGCGCAAAAAAAAAAAAAAAAAAACCTCGATTCAATATCACAGTATTACTTGGAGGCATTTACTGTTCCTCCTGGTTCTGAAGTACTCTGTGCCTGGGAGTCTGATAACAAGGAGGAAATTGCAGGATGCATTTTTATTCATTTTGGCGTTCCACCTCTATGGCCATTCATTTACATCTACGCCTTTATCCTAATGTTGTATACAATAACTTCTGCAGGCATGAAAGAGGATATAGACTTTCAAGGGACACCGCACTGTTCATACAGTGCAGTATAATACGAGGTGACATTCACGCTATCTCTTCTAGATTTAGTGTGGCTGGGTCCAACATTAAGACTTTATAAGGTTTAAAGAAAGTTGACCCGGCTCATTCCTCAGGAAGACATTCAAAGGATTAATCATCCTGGAGGAAAGCTGTGGTTCCTTTTCTTGAGATCCAACAAGCTTAAAGCATATTACGGGATGCCAGTGGGCCTACCAGGAGGTACATTGTTGAATAAACCTACCTACCATAGTGTACAGTGATTGGCCAATGCCGTATTCGCAGCGTTAAAAAAAAAAAGCTCCAAAATGTCAAGCTTCGTCCTAAGAAATGAACCTTTAGTGAAATTGGATGAAAATAAACGTAAAACCACGGAAACTGTATTAACATTATGGCTCCGGTTCCAAAATGTACCTTTAAAATATTGTTTAATAGAACAGCGTGAATTTTAATTGACAGATTAATAAATTTGGTATGATTGCCAAAAGAAAACTACAACTAGTGATTGACGGATTCATTGTAAATGTATTACAGTGCCACATTTCACTAGGCCCAAGCGTATTTGCGGTGGGGGCTGTCAAAAATTCAGACGGAATGAAATTGGCTATAAATGGCTGAAATTGCAGCTGAAATGCGAGTGAGAGGATGAAAGCACGTCAGCAGCTCTTATACATCTCTATCTCTAATTTAGCAGTTAAGAGCCCCAGGTAAAAAATACTTAGACACGTCTGTTGGGAGTACGTTAATGTTTCCAAAACATCACAGCTGTTTGTGCTACTAAGTGCGATAAACTGCACTTTGTAGATGGGGTTCTGATTCGTTTGAAATAAAAGACATATGAGGAATAAAATTGTTTTTTATGAAAATAATAATAACAAATGGACTCATGGGTTTCTGGATGTAAAGTGTGCCTTGCCAGGAATAGTAAATCAACTGGAATAATAAAAAAAAAAAAAAAAAAAAGTTTAAATGTAATTCATGAGCACATGACACAAATTAACACACAATGGAGTGTGCCCTGTGCACAGGGCCGCCTCGAGTTTCTTTTAAAAGATTTAATGGACTGAGAGAGCAACATACTTTTAACTAGGGAAAGTGTGTTTTTCATTTAGCAACCTACAATCAACTTTGTCCCACTGCAACATTCCTGGTCTCGTCTCCACAGTAACAGCACTCATGCACGGGGCCTAACTTGGAATCATGTGCCACTTGGCAGTCCCACTTTTATCTAAAACATATAGGAGACCCGAGGAAAGAGAGAGAGAAAAAAAAAAGTGGGGGAACAGGGGACGGCAGTTTTCCCTCCGCTTTTGAAAAATCATTGATGCCAGAAGATGGACCGCAAACAAATTCAAGCATACATCTACTTGTTGGGGTTTGCATTTACCAGCAGGATATGTGTGCGTGGAAAAAAAAAAAAGAGGAGCGACAAAAATGTACGACACACTATCTGGGACTGTTGTCATTTTGCATCAAACAGCTTTTCTTTGCCTCCACAAAGAAAAAGGAACACTTTTGCAGCACATGCAGCCAACGGCTACCAGCGAAAGGGCAGCGCATACATTATCCGACAAAAGAGAAAGGGCAGCGCATACATAATACAATCAGCATCTGTGTCTCATTTGGACTCAACACACTCTGGGTACCTGGGCCATTCCGGCTCACCCCCCCCCCCCCCCCCCCCCCCCCCCCCCCCCCCGGCCCTTCCGCCCCCCCCCCCCCCCCCCCCCTTCCATCTCACGCCGCTCTCGCAGGTACTTTTACACTCATCTCTATAGACTTGCCAGCTGAAAATCAATAGGTTGGAGGCCAACGTTGATATTGTGTTGCAACCACCAGGTAGTCGACGTATGTGGAACACGGGGTTACCCCTTCCTGCCAATTACAGTGGAACAAGTTCATTTTCCCCGTGACCTAGATTGGCGGATTTTCACCGAGCCATAGGGTGACATAGCTAAAACCCCTTCTATCACGTTACTATGTTCCTAATATGGAAATGGACGAGGGTGCATATGGAAATGATAGAAGTAGGCCGTAAAGTAGGTATGAAATGTATTAGTTCCAAATATATGTATAAAACTGTGTTTTGAGCCATGCCACAGGAGTCACGAGCCTCGCAACTTTCTTCCCTCCTGACCTGTTTTTACACAATGCAGTGATTTTTTTTTGGCTCACACTACAGCCACACTGTCAGCTGAGAAACAGCTTGATGTCTAGCCAAAGAATGTCGGCATCTTTTGGAACTTTTCTTTTTTTTTTTTTTTACAAGCATCAAAGATTCTCTGGAAAAGGAAATGGATGATGATTTAAAAAAAAAAAAAAAAAACACTTGGACGAGGGTGCATATGGAAATGATAGAAGTAGGCGGTAAAGTAGGTACGAAATGTATTAGTTCCAAATATATGTATAAAACTGTGTTTTGAGCCATGCCACAGGAGTCACGAGCCTCGCAACTTTCTTCCCTCCTGACCTGTTTTTACACAATGCAGTGATTTTTTTTTTGGATCACACTACAGCCACACTGTCAGCTGAGAAACAGCTTGATGTCTAGCCAAAGAATGTCGGCATCTTTTGGAACTTTTTTTTTTTTTTTACAAGCATCAAAGATTCTCTGGAAAAGGAAATGGATGATGATTTAAAAAAAAAAAAAAAAACACTCCCACATGTCACTACGTTGGAAATTAAAGACCCTTAAGATCGTCTGACCTCAAGACCCTGAATATGTAAAACGCCTGCACCACTTAGAACCTACACGCCTTCACAAGTTAAGTCAGGTTTCCTCCCCAGAAAAAAAAAGAGGATGAGGGAAAAAAAAAACATGATACCAAAATACATTGGTGGCGACCATGGGAAAATCTGCTGCAAACTATATGGTTTTAATATGGTTTCCTAGATGTTGGAATGGCTTCAGACAGCATCTTCAAAGTTAGTTCATATTTTGAGCATAGAAGCATTTGGACAGCTTCTAATATATCAAGGGGTTTAGTATCACTATTCAGAGTCGTCATGGCAATTAAAGTATCTGTCTAAAAAAATCTCTCGACTACTCACAACAATTCCAAGTGAAGGCAGGAATGGTAATTTCGGTCTGCAGCACGGGCAGGGGGGCCCGCGCGCGTCCCGATAAGAGAACGTTTAAATTGAGATGGCACCGAGCCAGTGACCGCCGCGCTTTTTAATAACAAAGAGAATGTCTGGGCAAACAGTTGCCATGGACTCACTAAGCAGACAGAAAAAAAAAAGACGTATCTGGCGAAGGAGACGGGGTCCCGCATTAAAAAGCTTTCTTTCACTTGAAATTGAGGTAAACGGGAACGGCACCAGACAACAATCTTGGACGCCACTTTTACATTTAATTGCCATCTTTCACAAAGAAATGAGAAACTTGTTTGTTTTTTTTCCTAATGCCCATGGATTTTTTGATTTTTTTTGCCGAGTGGGCGGCGGGCACGGGCCGGCAATCACCGTCTTATTGCATCACATTGTTGTTCGGCTGTTATTGTGTTCGCATGTACAGGAGGAATAGGTATTTGTATTGTGATAATTGAACAAACACAATACGACAATGCAAATGTAGGTAACTGGTGTACCAACGTGTGCAGTGGTTTAGGATTACTGGCGTCCAGTCAAACAGGAAAAGGCTAAATCAGTGACAACTAATCAGTGAGTCTAATTCTATATCTGAAGGTGTGTGTGTGCGTGTGCGTGTGCGTGTGTGTGTGTGTGTGTGTGTCCTTTTGGTACTTGTTTCCCCTTCTACTACTTTCTCATCTATTTTGCAACTTTTAAAACATTCTGGTTAAGATTCACAACATGCAGCTGCAGCGCCGCATATAGTACAGTACGCTATAGCTGGGGTGTGCGGTCGTGCTTATATTTTCCTTTTTGGAGGCATGATATTTTAAAAGCATAGCTTTAAAAAAAAAGAGAAAGAAAAAAGAAAGAAAAAAACGCACCCTTCATCCCGTGAAATCATAGGAGGGGCATTACCACCTTGGCTGTAATTAGTCGTCTACTGACCTGTGATATAATCCACAATAACAGGACCCAGCCCGGGACAATCCCATCATTGCACCTCTTGATAATCACTTAATATGAGCCCTCTGGGATTAGGAAGGAGATCAAACCAAAACCTCTGCGTCTGGAGGAAGACATGTCTGTATATCTCCTTTTTGGTTCAAAATCTTACTACCACTCACTCATTTACAAAAAACGTAAAAAAAACAAATCACAGTGCAAATCAGACGCACAAGCACGAGCGCCGCACTTCACAGCTGACACCAGCCCCAATGGAGGACACATCCTTCACTCAGAACACATCTCCTCGTGCTAAATTTAGAAATTCCCAAGAGGGTTCACTCGTGTTAGTCCCTTTCAACTAATTGAATAATTCACATTCTTCTCTCATGAAACGTTACACTTAAAAAATAACCAAACCACACTGTGGACAATTCAGGTAAGAAGTGGACCTAAAAAAATTCTCTCTTTCTCTAGATTTTTATGTGGATATGAACCTTTGAGGGTACATGTGCCAAGAAAAATCAATGTATTATGCATTAAGTTCCACCGCCTCATTTAGACATTAAATATGCAAAGTGCAGGGAGAAATTAAATTCCAAATGGGGCAAAAAAAAAAAATCACATTAAGCCGTCTGAGAATGTGGTGAAAGAGTTTAAAAAAATATATAAAAAAAAAGGTCAGCCAGCCAGGTCCAAAACATTCAAAAATCAGGTGATTGTTGGACTTTTGGGAAGCAACTCCAGAAATTCCAGACTGCTTATTTTTAAAGTAATTTGAGTCAGCTGTTGCAAACATTCCGGGCAGCTGAGCAATTATTAACATATTTACAGTAACGTAGAGAAAAAAAAAATCTACAAACACGTCCCAGGCCACCTGGACAACTAGGTGACAAAAACAACATTTTGACGAAAAAGGTTCCAAGAGAATACTCTATCCTAAGGTCAAACAGATTTGAACTGTTTTAGAAAGGAGAGTGGGTATTTTCGAAGGGAGACCTTGACTGGGGTTAAAAAAAAAACGGTGCAGTGACTCTCAATCTTTCTTAGTACCACAACAGTTACTCAAGAATGTCTTCACAGGTCTGAGAGACAGCTGGACCATCTGTTCGCTGCGTCGATTCTTCCAAAGAAGAAGAATGACTGGAATCAGGAACCTCATCCGTCTCATGGAAGACTCCCTGACCTCATGGTTGAACCAAACTCCGGCTGCGTACGACTTTTCCTGACGCAAACTTTTTCCTATGCTGATGACATCTATTTCCGGTATTAAGATACTCAGTAGAGACATTATTCAAAAAAAAAAAAAAAAGACTCACCGGTTTCCTCGTCGATGGTAAATATCCCCAGGCCGGATCCATCTCGTATGGAGTATCGAATCTCTCCATCTTGTCCTCTGTCCTCGTCCTCAGCTGTTAGAGTCATCACAGAGGTCCCGACCAGCGCGTCCTCTTTTATAAATCCCTTTTCCACAAAGGACCGGAACAAAGGCCGGTTCAGGTTCTCGTTCACGTCCACCACGTCCACCTCGATGAAGCAGGTGGAGGACAACGATATTGGTTTCCCTTTATCTTTGGCCTTTGCGGTCAGGTTGTACACCTGCTTGGTCTCATAATCTAAGTTTTGCACAATCCGCACTGCCCCACTGAGTTTGTCCACCTCGAAATTCCCGTCTCCGTTATCCATGAGGCTGTATCGTACCTGACTGGAAGGTCCCACGTCGGGGTCGTGGGCCTCCAGCCACATAATTATCGTACCGATGGGAAGGTCTTCTCTCACTTTGACGCGATAATTAGGGGGGACAAATTTAGGCGGGTTATCATTCACATCTTCCAGGGTGATTTTAAGTGGCACGGTGGACACGAGCTGTGGCTCATTAACCGCCTGGTCGCGCGCCACGATCTTCAACATATAAAGTGGATGGAGTTCCCGATCCAGAGGCTTCGTCACGGTCACCACACCGGTGTCTTCGTTGATTGCAAATTGATCTGTGCCCCCCAGGATGGAATACTTGACAACTCCGTTATGTCCTTGATCCTTGTCTGTGGAATCCACCTGGATAATTTCCGTCCCCACAGGTGTGCTCTCGCTAATTTCAACCGAATAGGAGTCCTGCAAAAACTGAGGGCTATTATCGTTGGCGTCGAGGACCTTGACGTCCAAGAGGCGCGACGAGGATTTCTGTGGTATGCCGAGATCATAAACTGTAACGTTGAGAGTATAATGGTCGGTTGTTTCCCTGTCCAGAGGAGAATAAACCAAAAGCCAACCAGTTTCCATATCGACGATGAAGCGGCTTTCTGTGTCTCCTCCTGAGATAACGTACACTAGTTTCCCATTAAAGCCACTATCCGAGTCTGTGGCACTTAAGTGGACAATCCGGGCCCCGACCAGGAGGTCTTCTTTCACTTCGATTACACTGGGGAAGGATTCAGCAAACTGGGGAGTGTACCGGTTGATGGAGTGAATGTCCATGAAGCTATCGTCCGGCTCGGTGGGCGTGTGGATTTTGCTGCCCTGCAGCAGCTTCTCGGCCAACATGGTGGCCACCCCGGTCTCCACGCATTTCAGCTGGACGGGCTTGCGCGCCGTAATGACGGTTATGTTCATGAACATCGGCCAGGTCTCGTGTTCGCCGTCGGTGGCGATGATTCGTAAACTATGGATGGAGACTTTAGCGGCCTCTCCCTCGCTCAGCGTGTGCTTCAGCGAGAGCATGCCCGAGCTGGGGTTCAGCTCAAACAGGTCGAGCTCGTTCCCGCCTTTTATTTTGTACCGTACAAGCTGCAGTTCATCGGCATCGATGGCGGACACCGTGGTGATCTGCTCTCCCACGCCATGGTCCCTCGGCACCGTCACTTCGCAGTCTACGTTTTCAAACAGGGGCTTATTGTCATTAAGGTTATTTAGCGTGATCTTAACTGAAGCCTCCACCTCTCTACGGAAAGGAGTTCCCCAATCGGACGCCCTGACTTTGAGGCTGTAAATTCTGGGCATGAGCTCATAATCCAAGACTTCCGAGGTACTGATGACGCCAGAGAAGTAGTCAATGACAAATGGTTGAGGGATCACGTTTGTAATGCTGTAGGTCACGTAGCCGTTATCACCTCTATCGAGATCAGTGGCTTTAACAGTTACTACACTGGTCCCTGTGGGCACGTTCTCGTCGACCATGGCATCGTACGACGTCTGCTGGAACTCTGGTGCATTGTTGTTCACGTCAATCACATCAACCACCACTTTTGTCGCTGCCTTTCTGTCACTGGTGATCACGTCCAGCTCGAACTGAGCGGCGAGGTCAGCATTGATGGGTCCAGCCGTGCTGATTAAGCCAGTGTCTGGATTGATGATGAATTTGCTCTTGTCAGATTTGTGCCTAAAAGCATATTTTAGCTGCGGGTACTTTGGCAAAGCCGTAACCATAGTAACAGGTGTATGGAGAGGGGCAAATTCGCTCAAGTTGACTCGGTAAAGTGCCTTTTCAAAGACAGGAGGGCCCACTCTGAACTGAGCAGAGGTGACTTGCACCAGTTTGGCAGATGAAAACTGAGGGGGGCTGCCTTTGTCCTTTGCCTGTAAAGTGAGGTTGTATCCAAAAGGCTGACTGTCCCAGTCCACGTCTTTGACAGCTTTTATTTTGTACTCTTTGCTCCCGGGGCTGCTTCTCAAGGCCTTAAACTGTTGCAGAGGGTCGCCGGCCACAATGCTCAGTGACGCAATCTCGCCGTTTGGTCCTTGGTCATTGTCCTCCACGGTCACGATAGCGTAGGTGGGGTCGTGGTCTGTATCGGAGGGGGCCAATGACACGGCCGTGATCACCGGTGCGTGCTCGTTGGCCTGCTCCACCCTCACCGTCAGCTTGGCCATGCTGCTGAAGCCGCTGCTGCCGTACAGCTTCATGCCCCGGTCCACGGCCAGGATCTCCAGATCGTACAGCTTCATCTCCGAGAAGTCCAGCTTGCCGGTCAGCGTCACCACGCCGCTGGTCGGATGCACCGCGAACATGTCCGTCCACTCCCTGAAGCTGTAGTAGTACTCTCCGTTCGTACCGATGTCCGCGTCCGTCGCCGTGACCTTGGCCACGCTGGTGCGGATGACTGCGTTCTCCGGCAGAGAGACGCTATAGGATGTGGGGGAGAAGAGAGGCCTCAGATCATTGGTGTCTAGTACCTGCACCGTCACTCGGGTGCGACACTCAAAATTGGTGCTCCTCTCCGAAGCTTTAACAGTCAGCACGTAGTGGTCTTTGACCTCCCGGTTGAGAATTGCTGTGCTGCCTCCTTTGGTCCGTATCCGCAAAAAACTGAAATCTCCCAACAGGTAGTCCTCGGCTTTGAATAAGTTCTCATTGTCTCCAGAGACGATTTTGTACCTAATCTCCCAGGTAGGGTCTGCGGTGTAGATCCCCATCTTGGTGTGACTCTCTAAATAAGTCTTAGCAGCAGAGTTCTCGTATATGGTGGCGTTGTAAACGGAGTGGGTGAATTGCATGGAGGCGTCCCTCGCCACCCTTTGGTTCCCTGTACATCCACCGAGCAGCTGCAGCAGCAGCAGCAGCGCGACCAAGTGCTTCTCCATTATTGTACCGTGATCTTCACACAACCACCTGGAAAGACACACAAAAAAGTCATTAGTCTTGTTATAATGGTAAAAAAAAAATGTAAAAAGGCGGAGAGTGTCGCCTTGAATAAAAACATTTGAAAAGAAAATATACTCGTTCAATCCTTTTTTTTTAGTTCACCTGGTGCAATCTAACGCTGAATAATATCCTGCAAATCTTTTAAATTATTATTTTTTCCTTCACTGCCCTTCAAACTTGATTTTGACCAGCTAACAATGCTCCAAGTGGGGAAAAGTCAGGCAGGTGACAGGTTATCTGTCTGCGCAATGCCAGATGGCATCGATGTGCGTTTCATAACAGCGGAGCCTCATTTATCCAGACGTCGTCTTAATGAGCTCAGAGAAAGAAAAGAAAAATGACATTATGAAAGCACATAAATCTTCAATTTTCCCTATTGATGCAAAAAGCACATTTCAGTGCAGGACCGCACATTTACAGCCGATGGCATTTCTGGATAATATCATGCACATGCAATAATTATACATGTATGACCACACACGTAGGGTTTGAAAAAATAAAAAATAAATCAATCAATGAAATGCACACACGTAGGGGCAACTCTGCAATGCAACCTACAGCCGAACAGGACTTGTCTGCACAATGTCCAAAAATCACACACACACACACACACACACACACACACGAACAGATGATGCAGATGATTTGCAATCTCTTTTTAGTAGAATCATGCTTAAATCCCCTGGGGGATGTGACTGCTGGAATTGCACATTCATGGGTTCGCAGCAGCTTTACAACATCTCTGGCTCCGCGTGGGAGCAAAGACAAATAAAAGAAAGAAAAAAAAGAATGACTAAATCTAATAAAATCCCAGGTTATTTCCTCTTGGCGTGTCCAGAGGAAGAGAGCGGGGTTATCAGTGCTGTATGTGCAGTTAATAAGTGACCAGGGTTCAAACCAACTTCAATCCCACACTGTCCCTGCAGGTACAAAAGAACCATCTGCTTCTCGACCAGCGTTGTAAAAAAAAAAAAAAGAAAAAAGAAAGGGGGCAAAAAAAAACTTCAAACGAAAACTTGTGCTTTCTTTCCACCCATATATAAAAGAAATATAGATCATTTCCAGCAGGTTTTGTTTTTTTTTGTTGTTTTTTTTTTGAAAAAGACTCAAAGAATGAGAGAAGTAACGTGCTTGAAAGAAAAGTGATTTTCATTCCCAGCCCCATCCCCCAACATTCGCTCCATGAGACGGAGGCAGCTTCTAAAAAAAAAAAAAAAAACGTCCGTGCACTTTCCCCCCCCCCCCCAACACTGAACAAAGCCTGAAAGAAAGAGCCCAACACAACTCAACACCGTGTGGGAACACACACAACATTACATCGATGAATATCCCCGAGTTCAAACTTATGGGCTCACAATAGCCGACCTAACCTCTCTCTCGCAACTTTTCCTTTTCCAAAGCTCCGGAGATGCGAGAAGGCTCGCGTGCCGCGCGAGAGAACACAACATCAAAAGTGCACAACACGTACCTCTTCCTGCTGTCAATCTCATATGTTTGGAGGTTTTGTGTGTAGTTTATTTAATCCAAATCTCGGCATGGTCACGCATTGGACGCGTGTGTGCTCTCCGTTAGTCCAACCACCACCGGCACCACCAGCAGCAGCACCGCTTCTCCTCCTCCTTATCGCTCCGCCTCCCTCCGCCGCTCGCGCACCCGGGGCTGCGCGCGATCCCTCCGCGCTGCGCACCGCCGGATCTACTTGCGGGCTGAACCTTGCGCGAATTGGCTCTTAACTCACGTTTATTCCCTCTAGATTATTTATTCGTGGGAAATATTCCCGGGGGGAAAAATGGCTCGGCTAAATTACACATTATCTTTATCTTAATCTCATCTAGAGCCTTTAATGAGACTTCATGCACGGGGATTATTTGTTACTACAACTTCACAAGCAGTCTCCTCCGCTGAAGAAATTTATTATTTTTGGTGTTTTCTCAAATAGGATACCATACCACCATTCCCGATCACTGTCATGCATTTCATTTACCCTATTGTATAATGGCAATAATCCAAATTAGAGTAACTTCAACGAAGTCATGACACGCGAGTACATTTTTCCAAGGGAGCAAAATCCACGTGCTGTTCATATGGGATTAACCGTAATCCAGTATTCCCATCTCCAGCTGCATAAAGCACCTGGATGCTGCCGTGACCAAACGACCTATTCTTTGGTGCTCAGCAAACAAACACTGTAAATGATTTTCAGTGAGACTAAGTCATCTATTTTAGCTGTGCGGGGGGGAGAAAAAAAAAAGAAGTCACATCGCCATGTTTTTGTTGGAATAAAAATAGGTTTGGTTTAACTCTGCAAATGAATCCAAAGTCCAGGACACCTCTGATGGAGATGAATTGCGTAATAACACGTGCAAATGCAAAGTTCCTGATGCCTGCATTATGTTGTGTTATTTAGTTCCTAATAACAACTTGTTTTGAGTCAAATAGATTTATGTATATATATAATAACCCTGGTTATGCTGTGCTCGCGCTGGCAAACAACAATCCTGCGTCTGGACTTCAGTAATAATGGAGCTACAGTCGCCATGAAGGCGGTGATCCCTTTACCCCCAACAAACACACACACACAGAGACACGAACGCGCACACACACACACACACGAACACGCCTACACACACACACGCACACGCACACACAGTCGTCGAAGCCGCACTACTTCCCCTCCACAGGCTCAGGAGTGAGGCTGCTGTTCGATTGATGGCGCTGTCTCACTGCACTTTCCCGGACTGCAGTGATCCAGCTGGTGCGTGTGCAGAGACACTACACACAAACCCTCTACACACCCACCCTACACACAAACCCCTCGACACAAAACCCGCGCTGCATGCAGCTTGACAACTTGTCAACTTGTCCTGCTGCTGTCCGGTCTGCGCGTGACTGCGCTAAAGCCCCGTGCGTGCGTATTTGCGCATTTGGCACACCGCCGACGCCTTACGTTTATTCTTAAAACACCCTGTAAAAGATGCTCTGACTCGTGCACAAAAGTTTTAAAGAGTCATTTGTGTCGCTGTGCCTCATTCAGAAACACAACCACGAGTCCCCGACTTTTAATTTCGCCTCACATCCACTCACCAGAAGGGCTGGATGATGATCAGCCGCTCCAAACTTCTCCCGTCCTGTAAACCTGGGACCATTGACGGTAAACGCCGCTCGCGACCATCTCCGGGGTGAGTTTGTATAGCGGCGTGTCCCCGTGGGGCTCTTCGCGGTCTCACAGTGTCCGCACGATGTGTTGCGATCCGCTCCAAGCCGCACCGTCCTCCTCACTCACTCACGCTCGCCTGCCCTCCCTCCGCTCAGGTGGAGGCGCATGGTGCGTCCGCCCTTCAGGTGGAATCAGGAACACCGACGCTCTCCTCACAGGAAGGATGGGGGGTAAATGATGGAAGATATGGGCGAAAAGAGAGCCGTGTTTGACTATGATGGTCTCCTGTTCTTACGTTAGAGAAAGTGACACGGAGGGGGAGGAGTTAAAGGCGCATGGTGCGTCCGCCCTTCAGGTGGAATCAGGAACACCGACGCTCTCCTCACAGGAAGGATGGGGGGTAAATGATGGAAGATATGGGCGAAAAGAGAGCCGTGTTTGACTATGATGGTCTCCTGTTCTTACGTTAGAGAAAGTGACTCGGAGGGGGAGGAGTTAAAGGAAGTCACATTAACAAGTGATGGAGAAATGAATGTCGTTTTTTTTTTTGCTATTTATCTTGAAATATCTGACATATTCTAATGAATTATTTAAAATGTGAATTCTAAATCTAATGCTTCTCCGCTCTCAACCTATATATATATGTTTTAAATGAGCAACCATTCAATCATATATATATATTTTTTTTTAAGGTTATGGTTAATTATTTGAAATATCAGCATTAAAGAAAAAAAGGAATCAGAATTCATCTGAAACTACAGAAAGTTTAAGAATACCATCTGACCTTGAAGGCACACGGGATCTGACACCTTCCAGTCTGACTCTCATTCCATGCATTCACGGCTCAGTGGGTTTCCTGCAGCTCAGCTGTGTCCAAACAGCAGCCACCAAACAACACTTTAATTCAGCGTATGACTTTCAGTAAAAAAAAACAAAAAAAAAAACACCATTTAGTCATAACAATCAAAGGCTAAACGCGCTTGAACATCATGGAACAAAACCCATGTCTTCCTTTTGGTTCTGATGCACATGTGGTGAAACGCTGAAGTCGGAGCCGAGCTGTGAAGCGGCAGCCAAAAAAAAA
>JAFBJU010000981.1:247446-257823 GCA_016785305.1 Colistium nudipinnis | reverse complement strand
TGTCTTCCTTTTGGTTCTGATGCACATGTGGTGAAACGCTGAAGTCGGAGCCGAGCTGTGAAGCGGCAGCCAAAAAAAAACAAAAAAAAAACGCCACAGCAGAGCGAGCTGCCGGAGTCCAGCGTGAGAACCTCTGCCTAATGTCCATTCAGCACCGGCTCATTAAAGTCACATTTGCCCACAGGCTGAGTAAACGGATGAGACCTATGGGCTTGGCGTGTGTGTTGGGTGTGTCAGTGTGTGTGCGTTTGTGTGTGTGTGTGTGTGTGCCTGTGCTTGTGTGTGTGTGTGTGTGGCTGTGTGTGTGTATAGGTGTGTGCGTATGTGTGTGCGTGTGCATGTGTGCGTGTATAGGTGCGTGCGTATGTGTGTGCGCGTGCGTGTGCATGTGTGCGTGTATAGGTGCGTGCGTGTGTGTGTGTGTGTGTGTGCAGGAAAGAAGGAGGGAGGGTGAGAAAGATGGAGTTTGTGTGTCGTGGGAGAGAGTGTGTAGTGTTTCATCTCTATCTTACGCTCAGTTTTGTCTTGGACATTGTTAGGTATCTGGAACAGCTTCTTTCTCACACACACACACACACACACACACCGCACACACACACACACACACACGCTTAGCTTCTCCTGTGATCTGCCTGTAAAGCTTTAATTGAATTCAGGTCAGGTGATGCCCAGGGCTGGTTCCAGCGCTTTGATCTCACCAAGTGTCTGCAGCCCAGGCTGCTGGGGGGGGTCAGGGCCTGGTGCATGTTACGGACCATATGGATGTGTCGTGTTTGAATTGTCTGACACACACACACACTTATAGCAACACAACAGTGGGAATTTTAACAATGTAAGATTTTTTGGAGGCATTACGGAGCAGTCTGTCATTGCTTGAAATGGAATGCTGCTTCTTGCCGAAGATGCGGATGAAGGGTCTACCTCGGTCTCAGAACATCAACTTGGATTATTTGGCGTAAATAATGCTTATAGGTGGTGTATAACACAAATAATAAGAATTAAAAAAAAAAAAAAAAACAGATTTAATGCTTTGTGTGAACCTGTGTTACTTTAGGGAAAAACCACGTTTCTTTGATCTCTAACGCACACACCAGCCAGTCTAATCTCGTTATAAATGACATTCGTTAGGCGGTCTGATAAGATCGAAACAGGAAGTGAAGGCGTCCTAAAGCTCGTCGCCACACATTCCTGTTGCGGGGGTTAGGTGTTGCATTAGGGTGGAGGCAATGCGTTCACCTAGCCCAAGTGATGCACTTTAAAACGAAAACATATCGGTGTGGATGAAACCTTATTGCTGGAGTCAGATTATCTTTTTTTTTTTTAATCATGCAATGTGATAGCCTCTGCATCCTGTACTTTTCTTTGCACAAGGCACCACCATGCCAGTTTTCACTCCGGGTGCCTCCACGCGTGATGGGAGAGCGCGGCTCATTTTCCTCCCCGCGCCGCACAACGCAGGCTGGAGTCGCCCCGGACACGCGGCTCATCCCGCACCCACACATTGTCCCCGTGTTATCGAGAGATGTTTGGCGAGAGGCACGGACACGGGCGCGCTGACTGAGATGCTTCTCCTCACACCGTGACTAATGTCCTAAGCCATGGGTTCCCCCCGCTGCAACTTGAAACTGGATCGAGATCTGGAGGAGATACCCATGATGTGTAGTGCGCCTGCAGCCATTTTTTTTTCTTCTGCTCACCACCCCAATCGGTGTAGAATCTAATACCTGAGGCAGAGCTTAACTGCAGCAGAGATTAGAATAATTCAATATCCACCTGAAGGGTCCTGAAGTTAAGACACTGACCCTTTTTCCGAGCTGGCGCGACTGTTCGTCACATTTTGTTTTTTCCCCTTTTCGTGCAAACGGTGAACACATTATCGCACATCTGAAAACACGACATGAAAATGTAGATCGGGGCCTTATTCTGACAACAATGGCCCTGACTTTATTATTATTATTTTTTCTGGAGAGGCACTTCTTCCTCTCCAGAACATAACAGCAGAAATATGGGCGAAACAATAGTAAACAATTGACCCCCCCCCCCCCCCCCCCCCCCGCCCACCACAGCTGGAGCCAAACCGCTGTGCTCTGAAAATAGTCTTCTGCTGCTCCCGGCAAAAGCAGGAGATTATCAGAGCAAAGCCCCCTTGGTTGTTCCATAATTATCCAAAAAAATAATAATAATAATACACAGGAAGACACTGTGTACCTGTTTACGGAGAATTAGGCTTCATGCAATATTTATTGGTGTTGTGGCCTTAAAAAAAAAAAAAAAAAAGGACAAAACGCGCGAAATAGATGAATGCGCTCCTCTCGGCCGCGCAAACCTATACAGTGTCCTCGGGGGAAATCAATAAACAGCCGGGGGTTCTCCTACTCATAAACTCCACATTTGACTCAGTGTTGCATTTCGCGACTCTTTGTTATTCGCCCCTTCATCATCCAATCATAACAAGATGGCCGTCCCCGGAGGCGTCCGCAGGTGGATGATACGCACAAGGCATGGTAAACCGGCTGTTTGCCTAATTTGGCGTTATATAATCGCAACGTTTATTTATTGAATTCACCACTGAGGAGGATTTTGGAGAAATCACACTAAGGCTGGAGTCTGTTAGAATTAGAATTAGACCTCACCAAGTGTCTGCAGCCCCTGGCTGTGACGCCACTCACGACACACCGCACGACGCGCAACGCACCACATGCGGCGAGTGGTTCCATTCACTTCTGTCACACAACCAGCTCCCGTATCCTAAATCCCATATTCTCCCGTCTATAAGAAATGTGTCTTAACATTTCCGCCAACATGCCGGCTATAACAGACGTTAAACAACTCAAAGAATAAATGATCATGTTTGAATCAACTTCAATATCCAGCAAGAACTAGGACGAAGACTCATCCGACGTGATTTAGGCATTATATCTTTTTTGCGGCTGAATTACGTTTGAATTAGTTGTTGATTGGTGGCGTGGGTGTCATTGTTTGGCACCACAGCACCCACTCCACTCCACTACACTGATTCTGGCTGCGAATGACATCGTGGTTGCAAGATGGAGGTATGCGTCAAAATGAACTCTGGTCAGTGCGAGTGGAGACCCTCCGTCTATGTACACAATCTGTGGTTTTCCCCTATTTTTGAAATCCCAAAACTATAACCGGCGTCTGACTGTAGCAACAGTAGGTGTTCAGTCGACAACTGAAAAAGGGGAACCCATTTTCCCGCGTAAATAGGGTTAAAAAAAAAAGAAAAAAAAAGGGCCTGGGTGGCCTTGTTTTGTCCCGCCACTGAGATTGCGTCGGGAAAACATCTCCCCGGAGAGTCTGGACTCTGAAGTGCAGATTGATCGGGCCCGGCCTTGGCGGATAATCATCTTCTCAAGTGTGCCCCCCCCCGACATGTCGCGACCGCTCGCCGCATGCGGTGCGTTGCGCGTGGTGCGTGGTGTTGTGAGTGGTGTCAGAGCGACGCTAAGCTGCGCTGAAGTAGAATAGACCGCTATGATGCGGGATAGAGTGATTTCATCTGCTTTCACACTCCACTTTACTGCGGAATATAATATATGCCACTGTCCTCCCCTAAGCAGATATCAATGTTCAGATTTTGGTTTGGGATGCAGCCGACTTCTTTGGGCTTTGTGATTGGCCGGCTCTTTGATGTGATGTAATATATATATACTGGGAGGGTGGGGGGCGAGGGGGGGTGAACAACACACTGAACACAACACAGAGGGATATCTTTGATGTAGTGTATTCCAGCCATTTTCTCTCTCTCTCTCTCTCTCTCTCTCTCTCTCTCTCTCTCTCTCCTCCTTGCTAAATCCTAATCCCACAGAAATTGTGTCGGGATTATACACAAAAGGCGCATTTTTGGACATGGATTTGCATGGTTGGATTAGCAAAGCCTTGTAATGGAGGCTCGTGTTTGTGGAAAAAAAAAATCAAAAAAAATCCATCTTTTTTTTTTTTTTTTTGGAGTGGCACATTACAACGCGACGACGCCCCGTGCTCCAGTTCATGTGCACACGTGACCCCCCCCCCCCCCGGGAACCCGGATAACTCAAAAAGTTGTCAATTAGCATGTATCTGCGAGAAACAGACGCCATACTCTGCTTTACACGGTGCGTTGTGCATGTCAACAATCCGCTGGAAAAACAACACAGTGCGTTTCGCCGTGTGTTTCGTTTACAGCTCAGGGCTTTGTGACAGTGATACAGAGGATTGGACGTGCTTTGAAAGCCCCCCAGGATGATGCTGCCTCTTCCTCCTGTCACTCGGCCCACATTTGCCTTCCACCGACAACAAACCGCTGCTTAGGAAACAGGAAAAAATTGCAAATAAAACGAAACCATGACACGCGGCGCATACACTGAGACTCCACACGACACTGCCTGGGTCTACTTTGAATATAAAAAAAACAACAAACAGCTGATCAGCGTCCTTTGGCGCGCATGTATTTACACACACACGTTGGCTTATCTAATAGGAGCCATACCGCGTCTCAGATTAAGACGTCTTAGGGGAATGCCCCCCAGGCCTTGGCGCTGCTTCCCAATCCTCAGATCTGGGGGATGTCGGATCAGTCCAGGGACGGAATTAAAAAGACCCAAGTTTTCACTCCCTGCCTGTTTTGTGTACAAACCCAGAGAGCCTTTTTTGTGTGACTAAGTGCTTGAATTGTGTTTGCTGCGACTGTGCCAGGGACGCGCACACACGGAGGATGGGAGCTCGGTGGCTGCCTGCAGACCATAAAAAAAAAAAAAAAAGGAGCGTAATCTCATCTTTGGCCAACAGACAAGCGCCAGAGTTTTAAACCGCGTGGGCACGAATGAAACTTTGTGTGATTGTCGGTGTCTCGTTGGCGTCATCTATGAATCACCAGTTGGCGGGCACAGGTAACCCAGAACCACGGGGTGCTTGGGTTTTTACCCAAACAAAAAGACCCAAAGAGGAAATAGACGGAAATAAAAAAAAAAAGAAAAAAAAAGAAGGGTTTTAATATATATTCACCGGCATAATATTAAACCGAGGTTATTACCAACATTTAATGTCAGAATTACTTTTAAAGCCATGCCACGGAATCATTAGGCCACCATATCATTTCCTTCGCCGTAGTAACACACTCACAACAACACAACATTCTCACGGTACATTATGCGCGTGAAACCGACACGGCCAGCTCCGCCCCCTCTCCACACAGACTCTCAGCAGGAAGACGGCTTCAGCGGCAAATAATCCGCCCTCAGGACATGCGGCGAGAGGCCTGCGCTGGTGGCCCCTAATAGCGTTAACATTGTAATAGGGCCGATAGCTTCCTCTGTGTGCGTGTGTGTGACGCGTGTGCGCTTGAAAATGTGCAAAACCGCATATAGAAATGAGCTGGCGGGATGATGTCGGGGGTTTAAGCGAGGCGCGTTTGCAGGGGTAAGTCTCCGGGATTGGAAATGAGAGTCAGGACGGGGATGTAAATCAGCGGATGCGGCAGGTGGAGTGGCATTCATCAATGTTTGATGGGCTTGTTCTGAGAGAGAGCAATCTGGTGAATGCACAACAGCATGAGGCCAAACACACACACACACACAAAAAATGGAGTACAAGTCTGATGTAAATCAGCGCTCCACAAGGGCACATTAAAGAGGGATACACAAGAAAAATTAAAAAATAATCATAATATAATCCCAATTTCCCTTTTTTTTTCTTTTCTTCGGTCCATCAGTTAAAAATAAGACGCTTAACATGTATCGCAGCTTGTTGCGGAATAAATGTATCCATTTTTTTTTGGCCAAAATATTATCTCATTTGATGAACATTTTTTTAAAACTTTTTTATCAGATATAATACAGAATGTGAGGTTCTGTACATATTATTGTAGCGCATTATCATGCTAACATGCCTTTAGCTAAAAACACAGGACTTGGATTAGAATGAAGGTTTCTGACCTTCTCTTATTTTGTAAATCAAAGCATCTGTTCCCACACGGACGCCCTCAAACTTAATGATCATAAAGATATTCACTTCTTCATCGGATGGTCCATATCATTTGATATATAGAAAGATGGAACAGGACCCGAGGGGTGCCCTCTGCCGAGAAAAAATGCAACCGGAGAATTGGCTGTTGTGGCTATATTTGCTTTCTCTTTCTTTTACCTCCCCCCCCCCCCCCCCCCCCCCCCCGTCAATGACTTTGTGACATCCAATCTAAAAAAGGTGCTGATGCTTCTGAGCTCCCGATGCAAAACAAACAAACAAACAAAAAAAAAATCAGACAAGGACAGAGATGGATGATATCCGGATTGGAAAAAGAAAACGAAGGCTGAACTTCGAAATTCCCGTCTGACCCTTATCACCCACAGCGTCTCGAAGACTCGGGAACCAACGTCCTCTGTTTTCTTCTGGCCCCCTCCGCCCAGACTGCAGTTATTAGCTATTAAGCGGACATTACGTTTGCCCTTGTTGGCTAACGGACCTGCCACACAGACACACACACACACACACACACACAGTCCAATGCTGACGCAGCACAGATGTCCAGCTACTGTACACTCCATACCAACACGATATGCATGAGATGGAAAAAAAATAAAAAAAATACTACACTCACACAAATTGAAATGCCGTTGTCGGCTTTGCACTGCCCAAACTGGAAAAAACAAACAAACTCACTGTCAGTTTTTTTCTAATAACCATCACCTCTCAAGTGCGTGACCTTTTATGGGAGAAAGGTGATCGATGCGGCCCTCGCCGCCACCCTGCCAAACAACCCGCTGTTTACTTTACCTTCCCGTATCTTTCACTCATTTAAAAAGGTCAGCAGCCTTTGTTATACTGATGGTCGGAGAAGCACTGGCCTTTCCTGCCCCGGATTGATCCGCAGGCGGAATGGACTGTGCAAATTCTTCTTCTTTTTCCGTGTATCACTTCATATCAAGATCCCGAGTCTGTCGGTGTCGGTGTGTGTGTGTGTGTGTTAGTACGGCCTACGTGTGCGTAGTTTTTTTTTTTTTTTTTCACATATTTCTAAGACTTTTCAAAGACTTGGGTCAAAACAGTGTTTTTATCCTGGGCCTCCAGTTCAGGTTTCCCTTTGAAGCCACTTTGGGGTTTGTGTGCAAACATTACAGGGGCGCTTGTTGTTGTCGAGGGGGAAGTGGATACGGCACCGGCGGCGCCGATTGAAGCCCGGCGAGAATGAAGGCTGAGGATTAGCGGCGTTCAAACACGGCCGTCCTGTGAGAGCCTTGATACGAGACGCCACCTGGGAACAACCAGGACAAACCAGGACAAGTACACACACACATATACCGTATATAAATATATATAGAGGTAAAAGTGCCCAAAAAATTGAAACTGGTGATTTTTGCGTTTTTATATAAAAAAAAAACTTGTAGACTGGGTTGGAGACTATACCTCACAATGATCTGTGGAGTCTGTGAGTCTGTTTAAAGCCGCCTGGGATAAAAAAAAATGGTCTGGTCCGAGTTTTGCGAAAAGAAGGCCAGCTCGAACGGAGCATCCGTCCCCCCCCCCCGACCTCGGCAGCTCCGTTCCAGCGTCAGATTGCCTTTCTCCTGACGTGTAATCCTGCTGGGTCTCGAAAAAAAAAAAAAAGGGCAATTCTCTCATTTTTCCTGCACGGGGGGCCGAGGTTTGGTGTTTGAACGCGATTGGCACTCTTGAAACTCGCAGGAGAGCAGGCTGCTCTTTGTGATGTCCAAAACTGGCCTGACACCAGAAGGAGTTCGGCCCGTTATTTCTGGCAATGGTGGGAGCAGAAGGTCTCACCACCAGGCCCCATTTTTTGACTTCAAAATGTAATCAGTGACGTATAACACCTACGAACTAACTATTCAACCGAAAAAACAAAAGAAAAACATGAATATTCACTTATTTTCTTTCATTCTTCAGCACCATTCCAAATTCACCATTTCCTCCTATTTTCTGTGTTTATTACATTTAAAAAAACGGAAGAAAAAAATATATATACTTAAGATACAACTAGCATCCAATTAGAGTCTTTTTTTAGACTTAATGATGTCATTAAATTCTTCCTTTTCTCACTTAGTATTACACACGCTGATACATCCTGGGTTAACCAGCCACTTAAGGTTTCCAGCATGCGATGTCTGTTGTTCTATGGTGTTAATTTGACACAAACAGCACAGCAACAGGTGTCGGCCAAATTGAAAAAGTTCCACTCAAAAATCAGATTGGACGTTACACCTGAGACAAAAATAAGAAAATGAGAAGGGAGGGAATAACAATTTGGAAAAACTCCGTCTCAGAGCCACATGCCGCAAATGAAATTTTACCTTCCAATGTAGGTTCAGTATTTTCAGCAGAAGGAGGGTGGGGCGGGGGGGGGGGGGCATGCCGCAAATGAAATTTTACCTTCCAATGTAGGTTCAGTATTTTCAGCAGAAGGAGGGTGGGGGGGGGGGGGGGGGGTGCCGGATCAGATATTTCTCCATCATAATCATGGAGAAGTCCAACCGAGAGGGAAAATGACAAGATAACAGGAGTACAATTGCCAAAGCGCCGTGACCAATCTCCAGGAGGTCTTTCATCTGCCCGGTGTCCGGCTCGCGGCGTATTTCGGGTGAACAAATGCCAGAAGCAAAAACTGGTCAATTCTGGTATATATACAGCATAGATATATATAACACATATGTAGTATTTTGTAATGACCAAAAAATCAAACGAGCATAGTTCGTCCATTTTCCCGCCAGAGTTAGGCTTAGTGAACATATCTCGATATCGGGTTCGTGCAGGCGATGAAAAAATGACAAAACACATGTAGTACGCAATTGTACACTAACGGATGCACAAAACACACAAAGTAAGAGCAGGCACTTAGTTAAGCTGCATGGATTGAAACGAGGCTGCCTGCCTCAGAACTGCACGCGCAGTACAACTGTGATAGCGCAAAATAAAGCGCAATTCTTTTCTATTCCTGCCAGCTGTGAAAAACCATGAGGGAATATCCCCTCAGTAGTGGTCTCATTTTCTTTGACATATCCCCCCGACTCTCTCCACCCGACAGGGGAAATGCCAAGAATACGAAAGCGGATAACACGCTGTGACAGTGTGGCTTTTCACCGAGGTGTCAGTGATATTACAGAGGAGCCCCCCCCCCCCAAAAAAAAGTGGAAAATCCAATCAGGCTCCGACTCTCCGCGGAGCTGAAGAACCCACGTCGCGACAAAAGGGGTTCATTCAAATTCTTTGATCCGACCCCGGTCATGTCCGCAAGACGAACCGAGGAGACCCGGAACCTTCCGGGACGGAGACAATAAGTCCCTCTTTGTACTCAGATTGGAATAAAAGCCAATCGATGATAATATCCAGGTATACCCCAAGAAATTGTCAGAATTAACAAATTGGTTTTAGTTCATTCTTGGAAGTGCATTCTCCAGGAATGACGCCTGTAATCCTGCGAGTCCGTTTCTTTTGCGACAAACTTGAAGCATTATCAGCATAATGTGAATATTTTATCTCAAGCTATAAAAAAGGGATTTTTTTTTTTTTTACTCTGGCCAAGGCAGTGAAATTGAAGGGAATATTTCATCCTTTCATTTCCTCAGAGGCGGAAAAAAAAAAGATACGGCAAACTGGACACGAGTGAGCGGAGAGCCTCTCGCCGCACGGGCGACACTGGAGAATCAAAAATACATTCCATAGGGGAAGAAAAAAAAATGTTTCACATAACTGCAGGGGTGACCCGGAATTATCTCCATCGTTCATTTTGTTCCACTTCGGGAAATTGCCCTCGGCTAGTGAGACACACTTTTCAACCTTTTTTTTTTTTAAATCCCCGGCATGTTTAGTATTTAATCCACCGTGTGAATGAACGGGACTCGGGCATCAAGGCGTGTCCTTCAAGGATCCGGGTCACATGACCAAAGCTGGGAAGGTGTCGCAGTGAGACAAAGATGCGACATGTATATACGGCGATAGATTTACTAATTTATTACAGAGGTCTTCAACCGGTGGACCGCGACCCGTGAGCGGTCCGAAGTGGGGAGCTACTCAATGGGAGTCGCTACATTTTTGTTGTGGCACGTCAGATAGGTTGTGTTAAGTTCTGGTTTTGAGTCTTGTTTTGTGTCTTTTGTTTTGTCACTTCCTGTTTTATTTTTGAAAGTAACTCTCCGCTCCCATTCCAGATTCTTTACTTCCTGCCTTTGTTTGTTTTCCCACCTTTGTGATTGCTTTGGTCCACCCTGTTAGTTTCCACCTGTGCCTTGTTAACCAGATTTCTTAAATAACCTTGTTTTCCCCTTCTCCTTTGCCAGTTTGTTAATAAAAAAAAAATCTATATTAAAAAAAAAATCCAATAATATATATATATATATATATATATATATATATATATATACAGTATAT
>JAFBJU010000981.1:219644-247432 GCA_016785305.1 Colistium nudipinnis | reverse complement strand
GTGTTTAAAAATGGCACTAGGCCCAGTTGAATATATATATATATATAGTCCCTAGATGGGTCCCTGCTCCATCTGCCAAAATCAGTTTAGGGGGTCCTTGGCCTGAAAAAACGTTGAGGACCCCTGATTTAATACATGCTGATGTTGTGACCCGCAAGTCAAGGGCAACTCTTTCAGCACCTGAATTTTTTTTATGTTCCGTCCAAAAATGACAACTTTATATTCGGGATTCAAATATGATATATGCCTAATATGCAAATAGCACATTATATAACGTACTATTTGAAGCGCGATGTTACCTCAGCTCAACCCTTAACATCATTTCGAAGAGCGTGGAAGTGAAGGACTTGCGCAAGAGAGCGTGGGCGCACTCTCTAATGTGACATTAGTTAGGAGACTAATGTTGAAATTAATTATTTTTGCACTTATTACACTAAATGTAACACACCACCATCCTAACAGGTGTGTGTGTGTGTGTGTGAGTGTGTGCTAACAGGCTAAACTCGTTGGAATGATGATTCTCCCCACGCGCCAACAGCATTTTTTTTTTTTTTTTAATGAGCGCGCCCTCACATATTCACTCACAATCAATTACACGCGACGCATAATTTCCTGTCCCGTCCCGCGTGTGCCGCTAATTTGAATCCGGCGCCGACGACTCCACCGCCGACAATAAAAGCTAATGTACAGAGAGGAACGACAGAAGCGCTGGTGATTACGGTGTCATTATGCGCCCCCCCCCACCCGACCGCCTCTTCTCCTCCGCCGGTGTTTGTTCCGTCCACCCGTCCTCCTTGAACATCTTTTTTTTCCCATTTCATCCATAAAAAAAATAAAATAAAACTCATCAATACAATGAGTGTGACGCAGTTTATACAACAATTTCAAACTACGGGACTCGACCCACTGACCTTCTCAGTCTTTCCACTTTTTTTTTTTTTGATTGTGTGTTCAGTGTCTTTATCTAACTCCTGCCTGTTTCTATAGAATCACCTTCCCTCTCAGGATTCCTTCTGTTTGGACGTCCGCCTGAAATCTCCGCCTCAGCGCTCCGTTGGTTCAATCTGGATTCAGGGAAAGCTACAAGATACATTGTGTTGACATTAATAAAAAAAAAAAAAAATCAGACCGACACCGCGACAGAAGAATGACAGAGTCGTTGTGTCCTAAAAACATTTTCGGGTCTATTTGGCCTCACTACATTAATCTGCCAGAGTATTATTATAAGCGTATAAAGGATGAAGTTATCTGCTGTGCCGTGCACCGGACCACTAAATAAGTCTGGATCGACTTTACGTCGTTAACGCACTCTTTACGTGAGCTCTTCATCTTTTAAAAACGGGATTTCCTCGTCACCCTGCGTCAAGATCGGCCAAAGGAGTCTTATCGAGGCAGTAAAATGCTCAAACTCTTAGGAGTCTCCCATTTCGCCGTATCCATGATAACAATCTGAAATTACCACATTCAATTTCCAACCCAGACAAGAAAAATTGGCGCTGTCCACTGGCGGTAGAAAATTGCCTCGGTACAATTACACTGTCACCGACAACTTATATATATATACGTACACACACGTATTGAGTGCATCTGTGAACCCGCGATGTGTTTTTTTTTTCTCTCTCTCTCTCTCTCTCTGCCACAGCCTCATTTATTCTTAAAATGGCGCTTTCGCCGTAAATCTCTGTCAGGCTTTTATTTTTTATTGATCGGTGGAGGTGTTAAGTAGGAGTTTGGTGCCGGGACCGTTTTAGAGGTAGAGGGAGACAAATGGACTGAATTTATTTTGTGCATTATAATAAGGCATTTCTCTTATGTGTGGGGCCACAGTGCAGTACCGGCATTGTCTTCCTGCCTTATCGGGGCGGGTGGTCCTAAACTCACCCACTGATGTTTTTTTAACAATTGAATAAACGACAGATCTTGTCATTCTAATAATATATGACGTTAAAGAGAGGAAATCATATTGATTTGTATGACGGTACCAGGGTTTGAGGCTAATTTGTTGGCTTTCTTGTTTCTTTGCAGCCCAACCAACCACACACACACACATGCACTTTTGGTGGACGCCCCCCCCCCCCTTTCACAGTATTTATATTTCTTTCAATGGATTGAGCAGCTATTGTAGGGAAAAAAAACGACCAGATGTGTATTTGGTTGATTCCCTTGCAGGCATTTGTTGAGGATGAAAGATTTGGCGACATTGCTTTTCCTGCCATTGCGTGTCGTTCATTAGGCTTTTCCACCACAGCTAAATGGACATGCCCTTCAGTGGGAGCAGCGGACCACCCAATCTGGCCCTTGGTGAATTTATGACAGCCCGTCCCCCCTTTCTCCCTCCCCCAGACTTCCGAGCACTCGTACCCCGAGGTGACAGGCATGTCACCATTATTTACCCTCATGCCACCACCCGCAGAATCAGCGACTGGCTCAAAGGTCACCGGGCCGCGTCTGTCTGCGCCTCCGCCACCAGACGCTCGCTCTCTTCTCTCAAGCCGCCGACACTCCGGGGAAATCCGAGCCGCCCACAGCTGCAGCCAGCCCGGAATCCGCAAGTACAGATCCACGTGCGAATTCCTGGCACGGGAACAAATCGATATAATTTAGCGGCAATTAATTCCAACCTGATCTCTGCTCTCTGCGTCCCCCTGATCAGTGGCTTTTATTCCCTCTTTGGAGAATACGAGGTTTGCCTCGCTCGGCTCGTTAGTTCACATCAACGGAACCGCTCTGAACGGCGGAGGAGTTTTAATAATATAAACTGATTATCACAAAAGAAACCTCACGTAATATTTTCCTAACAATAATAACACTAATACGATAGTAATAATAGTGGAAAAAGACATGAACGAGACACGAAATCACACAAAAGTTTTTTTTTTTTTACTGAGCAATACAAACCTGTGTTAAAACTGAATATTGAAATTGTCCAATCACAGCTAAGGCAACTCGAGTACGACCATTTGTCTTTTCTGAAAGGAAGTGATGGGACCTTAATTAGAACGATACTTTGTATCATTCTCATTTTCAAATTTTTTAATTAATTTTTACCTTTTTTTTTAAGAGTTGCATAACAAATCCAAAACCAAATGTATCAGCCAACTAACGACAAATAACGTCAGACTAAATAATAACTACCTCAAATGGCCATCTTATCTTTATACAGTCTACGATGAGGATGTTGACTTTAATTATTATTATGATTATTTATTTAGTGTTAGACTTTTAACATCTATGTATACACACATTTATTGCGATTAAGCGAGTTGGAGTTAAATGAGCTAAAGTCAATTATTTCCTTTGCCATAAATACGCCGTGACCCCAGGTAGAAATGGGAGATCATGGCTTCAGCTTCAGTGCTTCATTAGCTTAACGGACTGTACGAAGTTCTTGTTTATGCTACAAGGAGGTCCGAGCGAAAGGTCACTTCTGTACGGAAACAGACCAAAAAAAACTAGAAAAGCTGCCAAACACAGTGTGTGTGTGTGGGGGGGGGGTCCCGTGGCATTTTCCTGCCCAAACCCGACAGATGCACCCCAGATAGTGTCCAGTTTCTTACCCACTTTGTAAAACCACAAAAAGATTGTGTAACCTGTCTTGGAAGCAAACGCTGACACACACACATTTAAAAACATTCAAAGATTTGAGTGGAGATAGAGAAAATGTCAGCCACCCCCCCCCTCCCGCCCCGAGAATGCTATTTGCTTTCTAAATAAGGTGGCATTCTGCTCACATCCATCATCTACAAGCCTGGGGGGGGAGGGAGTGTGAAACCTTACAGCTGTCGGTGTGTGTTTGTGTGTGTTTGTGTGTGAGGACCAGTCCTAGGTTGGTCACTGATATTAAGCCAGCGCTCCAGGCGACATCAAAGAAAATGAAGCATCAGCCGCTGGTCCCACATAAAAACTGAGTATTACTCCGTGGGACGGTCCAGGCAGGGATGTTACGCGCCATTGCACTTGATTACAGCTGTAACCGCACCGCTCGTGGGCACGTGTGTGTGTGTGTGTGTGTGATCACTGTAATCTGGAATGCCCCACTTTTATAACATTGAGAACATGTTTTTTTTTTTTTCTATCTTATTGCCTAATCCCCCACACCAGCACAATCCTTGGAGCATTTTTTTTCCCATCAATGTTTGTTTGGGGGGCATTTTTGGAATCGAACACTGGAGGAAAAAAAAACTAAAACGAAAGAAAATGAAAGATTTACTAAGAATGCATGAACAGTCCGTGGCTGATCATCTTATCGGAATTCATAGTCACAATCCAAGGGCCCACTTTGCTTGTTTTTCATTGTTTATACTTTTGGGGGAAAATGAAAAAAAAAAAAAACCCCAGACCTGCAGGGACCACACACACACCAAGTCAAGCGGCGTATATCCCTGCCAAGGCTAACACGATCCTTGGAATGTATTATTATTATAAACAACAACAAAACAATCCTTTAAAAGGAAAACACTGAATACAAAGTTTTTCTCGAGACAATCGCGCAGAAACACTTGTGCAAAGAAGAAAAATCGATAAAATAGTTATCGTTGAAAATAGCATCAACATCATTTTTTTCTTTTCGTTTTTTTTTGTCTTCCAACCCATTCCAAATGGGCTTTGCGCCATTGGCATCCAGCGGGCCAATGTATTGTTAGCTTTGGTAACTTAGAACAGAATCTGTTGCCAGTGAGAAGGAAAATATGAAATATGGCCAGTTTGTTCCCATTAACCCCCTCCATGGAAATAAGTGTAAAAAGTCTGAAATGAAAACCGGGAGACAATTCTTGGCATTAAAAAAAAAGTTGGAGAGGGCTAACACCCTCAACATTTTACTGGTGTTATTTTATTAAAGAAAGAGGGAGGGGGGGGGGTCTCCTGCTGTCCCGAGTTGTACTCCAGTCCAACTTTTTCACCTGAGGTGCCATTTTTTTTTTTTTTTTTATGACTTCCAACTGTGAAAATCACAAGACATAAGTGTCAGCGTATGTTCCACCGTTAAATATGCAGTAAATCACGGTTGCCGGAGCCAGGTCGCTCATAGAATCACATCTGTGCGGCACAAGATGGAGCTGACGATGAAATCACTACCCACAACATATATTTGGAGTTGTTATTACTGGGATAATAACACATTACATATTTATAGCTGCCAATCACACGACTGTGTGTCATAAAACGTGGACGCCAGAGATCCACGCTGTGAAAAACCACTTTGAAACAGGTTCTAGTCTGGAACCTTTATTATCTGTTATAAAATGGTTTGCCATTGACATTTATCATAAAAAAAAGAATAATAAGCCTAGCAGCCATCATGGCAGATAGCAGCTGGCGTGGCTCGTTGGTATGTGTTTTGGAAAAACCATCAGAGGTCATCTGCCGGTGACCTCTCGGCATCTGCACTTCCACCGGCCCATTAAACACACAACGTCCACGTGGCACCGGTGTGACGCATTAGACGACAACACACAGGCATCGCGTTAGAGAGACAACGAGTGTAGGTAGCACAACGGGCTTTCTGGAAATATTTGCGAAAGATTCAGTCCATTTTTTTCTACGTATATGCAAACGTAAGCGCTGTTAAATGCAGAAATCTGCCGGAGGGAGTGTCAACACAGACACGCTGGAATAAAACCTCTTAGCATGATGCAGGAAATGCATTTCCCTTTTCAAAAAATAACGTGATGACGGAAATACGTGTGGCCATCTTCAAAGAGTTGGTAGCTTGTTGTATTAGACATAAAGGGCCTCGTATTTGCGTGGTGCCGTGTGTGTGTGTGTGTGTGTGTGTGTGTGTTGTGCGGAGAGACGCGCACATCCTCGGAGACTCCTCTTCATCCTGCCTGGAAGCTCAGTTAGCTGCATAATCACGTGTTTGCCTCTAAAAGAAGAGAGAGAAGAGGTTTGTGAAGATGCGGTGGTTCTCAAGGGATGGACGCCACACACACACACACACGGGCGCGCACGCGCACACACACAGGTACAAGTGGCAGCGGATCCGTATTGTTTTCGCTGTAAACCGATGCCCATCTCTCGACCAGACAAAGAAGATGACTTAATCCGTCCGTCCATCCATCCCAGACATCCATCTGTTTGTCAACCCTCCGATGGACCAAGGCGGAAAAAAGGAAGATGTCTCTGTCCTCCGTCACCGCTGTCCCTGTGTCATATAGACTGTGTTTGTAAATGTGACATCACTACTCCAGCCTATATTCCAAAACCATTGACATACAGACGAATTCCTTATTTCGTGGTCATGAAGGTCGAGAGAGTTCAGAAGACCTCCTCGCCGTTCTGGGTTCGACATGAGGCACCGAACACGACACATGTGAATAAATGTATCGGAGGTTGGCAAGCAAATGTCAAAATACTTCTCGTGCACCACAAACATCCTCTGTGGGGAAAAAACGGTGGCTCTGAGCTATTGCTAAACCTTCTCAGCTTAAATTCCTTTTCTCCTATAGGTTCCAAGTTTCCGAGTATAGCCCGGCAGCCCACGTTGCAGGATTTTCTGTGATACCCAGCTCTGGTGGGCGGATCTCTCTGTGGAACATTATAAAAATTACATTCTCCTCCGTTTCTTGTTTGCAGTGTTCACAGCTGACTATAAAATGTGTTTTTTTTTAACAAACTATTCCTCCAGGTGTGGCCAAACCTTTGCGATGGTGTCCTCTTCTTTTCTACTCCCATTGCCTCCTCTCATTGCTCCCACCTTCTTGAGGAACTGTTTATTTGAGCAGGCCAATGTGACTTGGGGTGTTGCTCAAGGCTCAATCATGGGTCACCTTTAATTCCCATTGACATGTATCCAAATATTTTTTCCATCTGTGAAACGAACCCCATACAAAGGTACCAAAACACAACAATTATTTTCTATTTTGATTGATCTTTTCTGTCATATGAAAGGTCTTCTAGCCTTATAAACTCAATACTGTTTTTTTTAAGGTTTTGACCTTTTTCGCAGGAAATGTGCTTTGTAAACAAACCTGCCTCACCTTGCCATGCCTCCATGCACAGGAGCTTGTGTATATCCTGCGACGGGGATAATGTTATTCATTTGTTTATTTTCTTCACCTGCTCATTCCTGTGCAGGGCCACGGAGGAGCCTGGAACACGTTCAAACCTGCAGAGGGCCAAAACATGACGAGATCATGCAAACCAAACGGACGCATGAGAAACGTCAAGTTAAATTTGAATCCTCTATATAATTGTCACAGATGTTGTCACCCATAGACTAGGTGTGAGGTATGAAAAGACGTTAGAAGAATGCACTCCAGCCAATCCACGAAAAACAGGCAAACATGAACAGATAATGAAACTTGCTTTATCTGGGCGACACTTATGTGGCTGCAAATGTGGTTACAAGGCACAGCGTAGCCTCTGTGCACAAGAACAAGATCATATATTTATATTTTACTTTGGCTACGCTCAGGTGGTGCGATAGAATATGTCTGGCTGTCATAAAATACGTGTCTGCGGTGGCAGGAGCTGTGCATGTATCCCAGTGTGCAGAGTGAGGGGAAGAATCTATTTCCTCGCTGTTTCTTGCAGGTAGGGACAGATTTGTGGGGAACAACATCTGAGCTGAATCCCAGAGCAGCGCGCTGTTCCGCGTCAGCCGCTCACTCCCGAGCTGCAGGTAGATGGGGGGGGGGGGGGCAGGGGGTGGAATAAAAAACACACAGATATACGTAAACTCTGATTAAAACAGAACAGGATTTTTTTTAAATATTATTTATAACACCAGGGAGCAGGGAGTAGGATTTGAAAGGTAGCTATAAACTGTCCATATGTTCCGTTTTCGTACAAAAAAGAGAACATTTACATCACATATATAAGTGAGGATTGACTTAATAATAATAATGAAGTCTCATCTGCAGGGAAGGTGTGTGTGTGTGTGTGTGTGTGTGTGTGTGTTATATGGCCGTCCCAGCTGTTCTCTTATATAATGGGTGGTGGTGGTGGGGGGTGGTTAGTGTAAACACATCTCCGTGGTCAGAAAGGTGTCCGTCTCTTTATTTTCTTCCCCCACCTTCACGGCTCATTTACTCAGCACACATGAATTAAAAAAAACAACCCGGCCAAAAGCCGCAGAGTTTCCCCTCGGCCTCCGATAAGAATCCGGGCCCTCACCTTTCGGAGCAGGAACGTTTGTGGAAGGTGGGGCAATTACTCACCGAGGCTTTTATCGGACTCACGGGGTGGTTTGTCTTTTTTGCGCTGCCGTGAATTCCACTTCGCTGTTAAACGTTGAGGCGGGACACAAATGCGCCGCGCCGTTTTTTTTTTTTCTTTTTAAGTCAAGGGATGTTCACACCAGCTCTAAACTCTGGACTCTGAAGTTACTCAGTAACGGAGCAGGAAGCGGCGGGTGATAGATGGCCCCGCGGCTGTGGGCTTAACTCTGAATGAGCTGCGGGTTTTGTTTGCAGAGCAGAAGCTCTTTTTGTTCTGCCTAGAACGCAACGGGTTAATGTGCAATCACACACACTGACACAAAAGCACACAAGAACAACAATATGTAGTGGCCCATGCCGACCCTGCATTCATTTGTATTATCCTTCATAACCATTTTCTTTTTCATTTAACTTTATTTGAACATATCTGATAGCAAATGTCAATTGGTTATTTCAATTTGTTTAGTCCTGGGTGATGACGACTAAACACTCGGCAGGGAAATATTATAAAGCCACAATAGGGATTAAACTGGAGCTAAAGATATTGTTTTACTTTTATGTCTTTATGGAGTCAAGGGAAACATATCTTGTACAATATGAAGGCTTTTGATGGACCATGAGCTCACTTACATGTTGAACACCTTTTAAAAATCACCCACAAAACTCCTGTCGCTATAATATCTTTTCAATACATCACAGTAATGCCATGGGTAGACAATAAAATAAATATATATACATATATATATAAAAAAGCCTTGCCATGATATTACCACAGGGTCTGGTTGTGTTATAACACATATAAGGTTATTGTGTCCATTTTTTTTTTTTCCATTTTGCTTTGTCACTAAATGCATTAGAAGACAATATTTATAAATGTTGAGTGAATTAATCTGAGCTAAGTTTTTTTTTAAAGGGCCCCACTCCCTTCATGACACTTTGTGTTACATGAAAAACATTTGGGAATGACTATTTTCATTTTTCTTATGACAAATGCACATTTTTACATTTTTTTACTGCAATGATTCAACGATAAGCAGGCGGCGGTGAGCAGCGAAATGTATCCACAATCCAAACAGGCGGGGTGTGTGAACGCAGCCGCGTGGCCCCGTCCCTCACGCTCGTTGCGCAGATTTATCTCTGACAAATAAACCGGAGCGCTGCGATGATGGACTCTGACTTCGTGGTGACTTGTAGCCCGCCTCCACCACTCATCCGCCACCAATTGGTCTACCTGTCAATCAATTGCCCCCCTGATTGTCCCAGTGCCTCAGATTATGTATCGTCCATCATCTCCCCGCTCGTCCAACCCCTGCCGCTGTCCATCATTTAACATAATCATCCCTTGGAAGTTTGCCTCTCTCTCTCTCTCTCTCTTCTCCCTCTCCCTCATGGATTTTTTTTTTCTCTCCCTGTCACTGGCACATTATAAAGCCAGCACCTCCCTCATCTCTTCTCCCTCGCTCACTGTCCTGGATTTAAACCTAATGAGTCCTTTAAAATTTTCCCCCTTCTGCCTCCAATAACATTCAGGGCCGTTCCGGCTCCTAAATGGTATCAAATGGGCAATTTACAAACTACTACTCCCCATTGCCATTGGGTCCACAATGGAGTTCCATAATATCCCGACAGAGGACAAATTCAGAACAATCGATACGCCACCATTCCCCGTGCGCTGTCTCCTCTTCATCAATTACCAAGGTGCTGCGGAAAGTCGTTTGCAAGCATACGCATGCTAACAAGGGAATGTCATTTTTAGACAAGGGGGCAGTAAAAAAACTCCACGCCAGCGCGTACTCTCCCAGCCCACGACTCTCCAAAGGCACGGTTCCTTTTTCACCGGTGTCCTTGACCTGTGTCAGACGTGACCCACCCTTAATGGGGAAGGCGTTTCTCCGTGTCCAACAACCTGTGCGGATGATGCACCTTGAGATCAGGACCCCCCCCCCCCCCCCCCCCCCCCCCCCCCCCCCCCCATCAGGACCCCCCCCCCCCCACCCCACCCCACCCAGCGTGTAATGCAGGTCACTGGAGGAAAATTGGGGTCGTTGTGAAATCAGTGATTAAATGGGCTGATTTACACACTCCGCGTACTTGCTAATGAATAACCCGAGCCTCTTGGGGGAAACAGCCCCGAAAATATTATTGGCGAAAGCACTACTTATCATTAGTGACTAACGCTGTAATCTCTGGTGTTCACCATTTATCACAGTCGACCTTTGAGCTCTCGCAAGTTACTGCTTGAAGTCGGGGGAAGGAGGACCTACGGGAGTCATTTTCAAAAAACTGGTGTTGCAACTCATTTATTGTGTGTTTATAATGTATTTAGATTGCAGGTTTGAGAAATGATTAACATTTTGATAACACGCGTGCCTTATTATTGGGGGTTTGCATTTTTATAGCCAGCTCGTCAGCGAAAGCAGATTTAATTTAAAACCACAGAATAAAATCCAGATTTGGCCGGCAGGCAAATATATGTTTAAAAATGCCCAACGGATATAAAAGAAGAAGAAAAAAAAATGTTAAAAGTCTATCCAAGTGCAGCACAGTCCATTTACGTCTTCGTCATTAGTTAATTCACTCAGCTAACAATTTTTTCTGCTTCGCTGTTAAAGTTGAGAAACCCGGGCGTTTTATTGTCACGTCAGCAGCGCAAAACTCACCCAAAATGATTGTGTGATAAAACGAGGAGACATTTTTATGGTCTTTTTTTTTTTTCCCAGTCTGATCAATATGAACTATTATATCTCCCACCAAAAGGGCGAGGACCCGGGCCCGCTCCCTTTAAATTCCCGGGGTTGGATAGTGGAAGCATTAATGGCACGTTATTGGCAGCATGAACGGTTGCTGACTCAGACATGGGCAAAGGCCAGCTGCAATGAAACAAAATATGAAAAAAAAGGGATAATTAAAAATAATAAGCTGTGTGAGTGGCCTCCGTTGTTGCCCTAAAACTATCATCAGGCCTAGGGCTAACAATAGCATACAGCTGCTCTAATTATAGTCTGCAGATTAGCACCGGATCAATAATTGCTATGTGTGAAAGGTGGGAGTGATGCACGGTCGGAGCGTCATCACCTTTGACCTTCGGCACCACGGCGCATTTAACCATTTGTGTGACATTTGTTCTGGTTCTAGGGCCAGAATCCACAGTTCAGATTGACTGAGGTGGTCAGTCACATTTTTTTTTCATGGACAATGAACTAGCGGCTATAAAAAAAAAAAAACCCATTTTCCCCTCAGCAGTTGGTGGAGAACAATACTAGATGTTCATTCCAAAAATGAAAAACCGGATATATATTATTTGCATATGTGGTGTTGAGGTAATCCAAATGTATATTGGCAGCATGAACGGTTGCTGACTCAGACATGGGCAAAGGCCAGCTGCAATGAAACAAAATATGAAAAAAAAGGGATAATTAAAAATAATAAGCTGTGTGAGTGGCCTCCGTTGTTGCCCTAAAACTATCATCAGGCCTAGGGCTAACAATAGCATACAGCTGCTCTAATTATAGTCTGCAGATTAGCACCGGATCAATAATTGCTATGTGTGAAAGGTGGGAGTGATGCACGGTCGGAGCGTCATCACCTTTGACCTTCGGCACCACGGCGCATTTAACCATTTGTGTGACATTTGTTCTGGTTCTAGGGCCAGAATCCACAGTTCAGATTGACTGAGGTGGTCAGTCACATTTTTTTTTCATGGACAATGAACTAGCGGCTATAAAAAAAAAAAAACCCATTTTCCCCTCAGCAGTTGGTGGAGAACAATACTAGATGTTCATTCCAAAAATGAAAAACCGGATATATATTATTTGCATATGTGGTGTTGAGGTAATCCGAAAGTAACTAAAAGTAATCAGGTTACATGACTTCAATTTTGTGAAACTTTTTTTTTTAACAGGTGACCCTCCCAACCCCGCTCATACGCTCCATATGGGTGTGCCAACCGATTTGTGGTGTCCATCGCACTTGTTTCTATTTTCTCTTCTATTCCAGAAAAGACCCCCATTATTTAAAATAATCTAAAAAAAAAAAAAAAAAAGAGGTCATCTGTGTGGTGCTGAGACCTTGGGAAAAGAAGAAAATGTGGGTCAGCAGATTTTTGGCCGCCACAGGTGGACTCCAAGCAGACCACAAAGCCATGTGCGTCTGTGGTTATAATTCACCAGAATCAGACACAGCCCATTGGGAAAATGTAGCGAGGATAAGCATGCTCCTGTTTTTTTTTTTTTTTACCCCCATCACTCCATCCTCATTCTTTTATCCTCAGAAGAAATTGGGTTTCTCTCTTCATCTCTGTCTGTCTGTCCGTCTCTTCTCCCACGGCCCGTCATGTGTAATGAATGTCTGACCTAATGGGGCTGCCGTGGCATAAACTTATATGGAAAAAAAAAACTCAGCCGGCGCAGAGCGTCTCTGGCACGCTGCCAACCGGAGAAAAAAAAAATCCTGGCGCTGCCATTCCGCCGACTACTTGAATCGAGTAGAGGCGGAGCGGGGCTGATATCAGAGCTGAGGGGGCGCGCAGAGAGAGCCTCTTCTGTGTGATCTTCATATCTCATCACTGATGGAAGAGAAAGTGAGTGTGTGTGGGTGGCAGCACATGCAAATGCTTTTGGGGGGAGGGACCAAATACAGGGCGGAAATATGCTGAACTCCAGTGAGAAACATTCCACGAGGACCAAGACGGAGGGAGAATGAAAAAATAAATAAAAATCTCAAATATATCATTTATTGAAAAGGCTGGCATTCCGCTTGGGTTTCTATGTTACAGTATCCAGATCCGGAAATCACAGGCCAGGTTGAGTGGGCGTCAAAGAAGAACGTTGAGTGGAAAAAAATCCCGCAGGAATCCACTGACATGTCAAGCCAACACAGTTTGATGACCTCAAATTGGGCGTTCCTCATGTTTGTGGGTTTTTTTTTTGTTGTTGTCCGTTTTCCTTGATAATGTCACTGACTAACAGCTGCAAAGAATATCAGCTGCACATTCATTTAAAGTGTAGGAGCAGTAAGTACCGTCATAGTTACGAATGACTCTCCGCGATCGATACGCCTGACTCGCTTAATGCTTGTAACAGATTAATAAATCGTGCATTGATTTGATTTCGTAAATGCGATCCAAATTCCAGAGTCGGAGAGTAGAAATATTTTCTAATTATGGTTGTAGGTTTTTTTTTTAGGAGTTTATACAGCGACCTGATCCGCACCTCACTATTCATGTTCAGCGACATTGTTATAACACTGTGGCTTATCACCAAAAATGTCCAATAATGCTTATAACTTGTCACAGATGATAAATGTTGTTATTGGCTAAATATAATCTATATATTGATTTCCCATCAGGACCTATGACCTTCATTATAATCTGAGTGTAAAAAGTCATGTCAAGTTTGCCGCGTCATCTTTCACGAGGGGGAGCCAATCATTTTTTTTTTTTCTGATGTGACTGTAGCGCCACATGTGTGGCGGAGGAGATCATTATTTGAGATAAATCTGATTATTGGAAGTGGTCTAACCCGCGGTGCAGTTTAAATCAGCGACTGCGGCCGAGTGCGCGGCGACCGCAGCGAGAGGGAAACTCAGATGCTGGTGGACCCCACCGCTCGATGAAATCAATTCCAATTTCATCGCGCACCGCCCCGGCCCAAACTGCAAGGTCAGTTTTACCAAACGCGTATGTAAATAAAAGAAAATGGATCGAAGGGGGAATAATAAAGTTTGGCGGATAAGGGCGGAAACTTGAGAGCATTAGCCACTGGGATTATTTGCAGTGTCAGACTCTGCGGTGCCCTTGACTGCAGTGAGATGAGGTCTTATCTGTGACTTTTCATTTTTCCTTTATCGCCTTCAGTCTGTTCAGGTGATTATTCGCTCTGCCCTTCTTACTTTTTCCTCCAGCTTATCAAAAAAAAAAAAAAAAGGGTGTCTTTGCTCAGAAAGCAGGCACTGTCCTGACTCCCTCACAGATTAGCTGGTTGTTTTTCCGAGTTTTCTTAAATGTCAGCCTGGCACACAAAAACACAAAGACAGGGATTTTCCTTGATGCCGTTATTGGAAGGCCATGAAAAAAAAAGAAAAAAAAAAGCATGTGATGTCACACCGCACAACTAAAGTTGATCTTTGGCATCCTGCCTTCGCTTTTCAGTTTATTATGCCGTTCCACGCTACACCTCCACACTGACGGTGTAATGTATTCATGTCTGACTCCTCTGTCCTTTCATGGCGCCAAGAAAACACTGAGGTGATGACACTGTATATCAAATACGTCTGGATGATACACTCGATTAAGTTGAAGACGAACAATGACCAGCGTGTCCTAAAGTTGCCCTCTGGAAATGTGATTTTTATCACAAACAAAAGTTAGGCTCGATTCAAAGTTACAAACCAAAACACGTGTGTGTGTGTGTGTGTGTTATAAAGGTCCAATTGACATGTTTAATGTCTTTCACTTTTAGCGCTTCATAATGATATTGAGTGACATACTGGGTGCATTTAATTGCTTCAAATTCTCAAAAAAATAAGTACACACTGAACAATGATAAAAGTAATACGATAACAGTAGCGTAATTAAATTCCGTCTTGAAAGAGCATGTGAGTCAAAAGGAATAAAAAAAAAAGAAAGACATGATTGATAGATCTGCATTTTTGAAAATACAAACGTCAGACAGGCAGAAGCCTTTTTCTAAGTTCCGACATTCCATAGAGAAACTTTAATTGTTTGAGATGTTCTTCATAGCTCTTAGAAAAATGAATATTGTACACACCATTGTGATTCACATGCATTTAAATGCAGACACAAAGGGAAGAGCTAATATTATTCCACCACTATCTGTTATCACGGGAGAACAGCCCACATCTTTTTATATGGAGACAAAAAGCAGTGGATAACGGGCTTATTTCCTTTAGAACAACGGACTGGTTCTGGTGGATTTTTCATTGTGTGGGCCTCTTTTAAAAAATATATATAATAACAATAATTATAGATTAATTTGGTTTTCTACAATATTGTTACGCCTGTATCATCGTTCATAATTAATGACAATGGCAAAGTTAATAAAATAAAAAATCACTGTGTGAAATGAAGAAAAATAATAGGCAGAATATGTTTTTTTTTTAAAGTGTGAGGCTTTGGTGGGTGGACTGTGAGGGAGTGTGGCAACTGTGAACAGCTGCCTAAATATTCCCTGTGTGAGCCAGGTCAGGAGAAATTTGCATCTAGTGTTTTCACAGATTTGGCCTGTGGCAGCGGGGAGTGTTTGTTGTGCGATTGATTACGAAGTGTTGATATAAAATGCAAAAATGCTATGGCTAATGCTAATGCTAATGATCTTTTTTTACAGATTTTTATCAGTTTAGGGGTAAACATTTGAGTTAAAGGTCTAAAGAATATTATTTACGAATTTCTAAGTGAGTAATATAAAGTACGAAAATATAAATGTATTGTATTTGTACAGCGCTAGTACAGCCACGCAGGATGAGTCAAACTGAAAGATGAAAGCGCAACCTCTGCTACAAAAAAAAAAAAGGTTCCGCTCCTTCTTCTTCTTCTAAAAAAAACAAAACACAAAGCTGATTGAGAAACCAAACACCAGCTCAACTTTAAAGCAAACAAGATGATGTGATAACACACATTTCAAACACCCCGTTCACTCCTCTTGAACTTCAGGTGATGGGTACAGATTCTCTCTTTCTGAGGCACGGTGTGTTGGTTTGTGGCTGAGGACCGGTGGGTCTTTTTATTCTCCGCGTTGTTATCGGCTCGCCGCCCGGTGCTGCGCGCTGACCTTCAGGCGTTATCTGCCTCCGCTCTCTCTCCTCCTCATCAAAGGAGAAACGATAAGGAGTGACTGTGGACTGAGAGGAACCTTCCACGGCGTGGCCTCCTCCCTCACATCCCCCAGACTGCTCGGCTCTGGCTGGGGTGACGGTGACCCCCCCCGCCTCCAGAGAGAGATTTACTGCATCGCCGGTTGGCGTCATGGGGGTGGGTGTACGGGAGTGAGGCGCGTGTGTGTGCGCATGTGTTCGCCACGCCACATCAAAAATGAAACATGACCTTGAGGTCAAACACTCAAGAGGAAGCCAAGGTTCAGCAGCTTCTTGGATAGGATCATAATACTTGATTTTTTTTTTTTAACCTCCTCAGATAAAGCTGTTGTTACTTGTGTGTGACTATAGGTCTCATCCCAGCACTCCTCTTGTCGCCGTGTCAAGCTCAAAAACAAATGAGCTTGATCCGGAGAGCGGCAAATAAGTATGGCCAAGGGCATTCCCGTTTTTTTTTGTTTTTTTTGGTTCGCGAAATGCCACGGCTTTGAGATGGCACTCACGCTTCCGTCTGCTCGCGGCACCTGGTGTGGGAACGTTCTCTTCGAGTGGGACGCAATTAATGTAAGCTACAAAGGCAGCGTTTGTGTTTGTGCCTGTCGGCTGGCCCACCTGCAGCGGATTTTTGGCAAAGAGACAATTCTGAGAGTGGCAGTTGGGCAGAGATGGCTCCTTCTCCGTGTGTTAATTAACGAGGAGGTGACGGAACAAAGACGGCGTTTTTGGCGGTGGTGCCTCCTGCGATTCATCCACCTCCACCGGAGCAGCGGCTTGGCTAGCGCAGGGAGACAAGGCAAGCCGGCCATTCAATCACGATAAAATAAAAATCGGAGGAATATAGGAAATAAATCACACTATACATATTCAATCATTTAAAAAATATATATATTGTGGTGAAGAAAACCTTGGGTTGACCAAGTCAAAGTTTGCGCCAAAAGTAGTAGTTAAATAAATAGTTTGTGTTGGCACGCTAGTCGTTTCAATTTATCAACAGCTTGCCATCTTTATCAAAACTCATTCATTCCTTTGTGTATTTGAAAAGATAATGAACACAGAGACAACTGGAGCCGGGGGACCCAGGTTAGGAGCTAAGTGTCGTCACCTGGAGCACCATCTCGTAGAATTGGCAGATTTTATGCTTGAAATGTCACTCTTGACCTTGTCATTTTAAAAAACCCCATTGTCAGCTCCGTAGGCTATCATGCTGGTTATTTAAATCCACTCATTTCAGTCCACTAATTACTTGAGTTCTTGTTTTTGCTGCAACTGCAACAGACGAGGTGAGAAGGGACCAAACTTATGCTATTTTCCCGACGTTTTATTTTCCCTTTTTTTTTCTTCATATAAAAGTAACCACTAATTAAAACAGTAGCCAATTAGAGTACAATATATTGTCACTTTTATTCCCAAACATAATTAAGTTTGCACCTCATTTCCTTAACCTTTGTCCTAGTGGCGTAAATACCCCGTAAATGTGTTACGTGTATATTTTGATGATCCTGTAATGACTTTGATATAATTCAGTGTAATAAAATGAAATGTTTGTGCTGCCAGAACACAACACACATTAACTTTGAGCCATTTAAATGGTGAGGTCAGCGTCTGACAGTGTTCTCGTTGAGTTGTGTACTTGAAGCGTGTGCAAGTGTTTGTTTTCAACTTCATTAACGTCATCTAGGATGCTCAGAGAAGTGTCGGAGCCGGAGACGTGCGTCTCCTGTGGATGGTAACGCGCGGCGCAGTTAACGATCGCGTCTACCTGTGCGCCGCGATCCCTGCAGTGCAGTGATGAGGTGCGCGAGCAGGTGGCGCACAGCGGCGGTCCCGCTGATTTATTCCCTCGCGGGTCATTTTCCGAGGAAATTTGTCCCGTACTTAACACAGAAAGGCTCACATCCACTGGGCTGTGTGTGTTTTAACGCCGGACGCCAGGGGAGCCCTTAGGGGCTGCGCTGGAACAATAGCACAGGAGTTGTCAGGTTTATTCCACTATCAACCCATCGAATTCCCCCCTCCGGGTGGATATATGTGGCGGTAAAAGTTGAGTGTGAAGTTTGAAAGTTCTTTTGAGCTTGAGACGCTAAATCGCAGGAGAAGTTTGTACAACGTGTGCAATGGTTTTCTCTTGCGGTTCCGTTTTTTTTTTTTTTTTTTTTTTTTACAGCAGAAACCCCCACCCCATCTTGCCCTATTTAAATTTTTAAAAAAGGTATGCCAAAACAAATGACAATTGTTCATTTATTTTCCCGCGTTAGCTCTGGCCTACATTTCTTAAAAATCGGAGGGAAAATACAAATTAAAGGTTGCTTTGTTAAAGATAAGGGGAGGCAGCGCAAACTGAGGCGGTGAGCCACTGCGCGGGGCGAGATCATCATTAATGCATTCGGGATGGGACCCTGCACGCTCTGAATACTTTAAATGGACATTGGTTATGAGTCATAGATTTCAGCCGACGCATCCGTTGTCCTGCCGGAACAATTACCCAATAAAGAGGGTCTCTCCAGCCACACCGTGCAATATTCATCATATTCTTCTGGCTAGCGGCCCCCTCTGAGATTGTTTGTTTTGTGTCCACGCGCAGAGGTAGGACAAATTATGAAGCAAGGACATCATTATTGGAGGGCTGGCATGTCTCGACTTAATTAGGCCTGAAAAAAGAATCCATAAAGTGGCGCCGGCCTCAGTGATTTCAGCGCGCAATAACTCATTTGCTCTCGCTCCTCTAAGAAAGTGCGGATAAACACCCCGGGAACGGGGGTGTGTGTGTGTGTGTGTGTGTGTGTGCGCACGATGAATGGAACTTACTGAAAAGCAACTTAGCTAGATGTTGACTCTCGGGCTTGGGAGTTGAACATTTCTTCTTATCCACATAAATTCACAACTTCCTGAATCGCACACCTGAGCCGCCCTTACACTCGAAGCCATATTTGTCCAGTCAGCGTCACCCCAGGGACGGACTGCAAACATCTCCATTTTTTTTTTTACACCCTTCCTGTTTCCTGTGCTCATTATCTTTTCTTTATGTATCGTTGTTGTGCAGTAAAAGAGCCGGTAGCAGGCCAACATTAAAATGAAAAGGAGGGCGGCTCAGACTAATGGATCATAGGCACCAAAGGCAAACTTACAATATACACAACACAACATTTTTAACACAAGCCGCCTCCTCCGTTAGAATAAATGAAAAAACAGCTGCGGGACTTTGGGGCATGAATTGGGAATACCACATATACTCCGTTGCTCAAATATATTTGAATAAACTACGTGAAAATGAAGTCGTATTGACAGGGCAGTGTTTGGTAGAGTAAACATAGAAATAAAATACTCAACCTTTCCAGTAGAATACTTGAAAAGGCAAACAGCTATTTTCAGCAAGTCCATTCAAATGCCAACTTTCGTGTTTGAGCATGTTTCTTCCGCTTCATCTGAAGCATTTTGATCTTGGGATTCGATGCCTGTAATTGTGGCCAATGCCCAGCCAAAGGTCAGTGCGTTTTCTAGAGATAACATTTCGAGAAAAATGAAATGGGAGCAGGTAAGTGGAAAAAATAAAAAATAAAAACTGCTCCGAGTTCTGTTTGTTGGTGGCTAAATCCTCCGTGTCTACCGTATTTTAGCCAAATCATTTCTGCTGTCACGAATTCAAAAAAACCCAGTGCCCAGACTTGAGGTCAAAACAGGAGTTCATGCAGAAACGAGGACTAATGCACCGTTGTCAAACAGATATGGATGGCAGAGCCCATTGGTGATGAACGATGGCGGTGAGGCAGATAGTGCCCTGAACCCCCTCGACATGCACACAAGGTCTGCTGCCCCTTCCCAACCCGCAGACCATTAGATCACTATCACGGATCACCAGTAAAACAAGTGTCCCCCCAAATCCAGATAAGCTCCATTCAGTGACTGGAATTTAGCCAGTAGTCACGCAGCCTGCCGATGCTAGCTTGCTTTTATTTGACGGATTTAGATTGTAATGAAGAGCCGGAAGTTGAAGTTGAAATCTTCCACCTAAAGCTTTTTAACTTCTGGACATGACAACCAGATGCTCTATCCAAATGAAAGTATAAACCAATTATGACTTTTCATCAATTTGAATTGAGACAATTATGACGTAGCCAGCATCCATCTATCCCTCCATCCATTCCTGCTATCCAAATTCATCTTTCATTTGCATTAAAAAGCTGAGAAAGCTACATCGGAGCATTAAAGAGAAGAGTGCAGCCTCCGTCCTTGGAGCAAACCCAGAGAGTCGCACCCTGGGGAGGCAGCAGGGAACAACAATGGTGCCTTTTCCTTTTCCAAAGCACCAAAGACAAATTGGCTCAGTGTCCATTTGTCTTCTGTGCTGACCATCCATTCCTGAGCACAGAGCTCTCATCTCAGGAGTGTATTATGGTCCACATAATGGCCCAAATATACAGCCACTTAGGCATGAATTCAGAACTCTGATGTGATGGGCCAATGAATGGAAAGGAGAAAAAAAAAAGAAAGACAGAAAAGAAAAGCCCAAGCACATTAAATCAAAAGTTTGAACTGAATTTCCAATTAAAAGGTAAAAAAAATGATTCTGATGTGTTGCAGGATATTTCATTCACACTAAAATAGATTTCCGCATTCATGAAATAGACGAGAGATTTATGACACAAATAAATAGATGAAATAGCCAAACTTTTCTTAACAGCGGTAAAACAAGACCATCCTCCTGTCTATAATAAAAAAAAAAAAAATAGCCGCCTGTGCCAGCAGTTTATTACGACTCATAGTTATGTTGTGTTGTGTTCTACAACCGTGCTGCAAAAATAATGGTGACAACACAAAGGGAGGAAGTTGTTTGACTTGGTACATTAAGTGACAAAGTCCATGTCGGAGAGGCAGTTAATGTGACATTGTCCCCTGAACTCAGTTTACCTGATACAGTATTTTATTACTATATATGTATTGTCAGCAGGTTTTCACATACACGAATATATATGAATCTTAATGTACAAGAGCAAGTAAAGATTTAAATTATGGCTGTAAATGTAATGCTAATTTCGATCTAATAATCACAGAAAGTATAATGTTACACAGATTCATTTTGGGTGACACAACTGGACAGACTTATAAATAAAAGTAGGAATTAAAGGTTTATTACACTTTGTGTCCTGGACCAACCTTTTTTTTCCCCCTTCTTGTTCGATAAAATGATGTTATTCAACCTGAAGCAGAGCTTTTGAGCTTGCGTGTTATCCCAGGGTCGGATATTGATCCATTTGTGTGTTTCATTCTGCTCTGCTGTGGATTTGAAAAAAATAGCCAATTCCAAAGGTTGAATATGGAATTCATTTTGTCTAATACGACTGTACTCACACTTTAACTGGGCGGTTGTGATAAACTTGCGCTATTAAAAAAACCTTTTAACTCCAGAGAGAAGCACAGAAAGATCCATCACGTCTTCTTAGACTGTATTACAGAGCTGGTGAACAAAAACTACTCGGGATGGCACATTCACAAGATCTGCATTCAAGCGCTGTCCGTGAACCGCGTCGCCGTGTAGAGCAGCTTCATCCTCGACATGAGAAGGTTAAATAAATGATGCAACACCGAATTCAAAACTATGAGACTTACCTCGATGTTAGAAAAACTACAGCGATGGGTCATCTGCGTAGCGATTGGGATATCTATTGTGCTTTCTGAGCATATTGCTTAAGAAGGGGCATGTAGAGAGTGAAAAGTATTGGTCTGAGTACAGAGCTTTGTGGAACTCCAAGACATATTTACTAAAAATATTGTAATCTAATGCAGGCACTTAGAGTCTTTTTTTTTGCCAGTGCTGTTTCTGTGCTATGGTGTCCTATGAAGCCAGACCGAAAAGCAGATCACTACTATGTAGGTGGCCACATATTTGTTGAGCAAAATATTTTTTAAGGATTTTAGAAAGGAAGGGAAGGTTTGCAGGTGAATCAACTGATTTGATTTGACGTGAATTGATTTCACCATGAAATGTTGCCACTGCAAAAAAAAATGAAAAAGGCATTCTGTCAATGCTGTCGCAAGGATTTATCATTTCGCTTGGATTAAATTACATCACTTTAACTCTGGGGAAATAAATACCAACGATGTTGTTGATTGATTTCGAAATCACTCAAATCATCTTGGACAGGGTGCGATGTCGCTGACGGCTGTAAAAAAAAAAATCCAATGGTGAAAACTCGCATCATTCAAAGATTCATTTCTAGGATTCTATGATTCATTTCTCAGCACGTTAATTCATGTTGCGGTTCTTAAGTTTGTGATGTGTCTTCGACAGAACTCGGAACGACTTCACGTGGGCCAATGAAGACCTTATCATCCTTTAGGGGAGACATGCTAGAAGTAGAAGTTGTTTATGGTGTAATAAAGCCCCGCGAGTGTCATCATCACCTTTGCATTATGGGGGCCATAAAGCCCAAAGGCATTCAGGAAGACTGCTCGGTGGAATCAAGGTCGGAAGGACACACAGGTGGATTTAATACATTTTTTCAGAGCATTGTCTCACTGCTGCAGGTTTTAAAGCTCCGAAATGTGAGAGAAAAGACATGGTTTTGAATAGTTTGACATTAAAACTACCTCGAAATGTGCCCACGCCCATTTAAACGGTTTGAGATTTGAACTTGCTAATCTGACGAGAAAGTAAAGCCTAATGTAAATGCGAAATATTTTGTCTTTATGTCATTGCATGCATTTGAATATCTTTCTACATTTGTCTAGTTATGCTACTTCAAGTCCACTATGACGGCAGCAAATTCAATGACGGTAAACAATCTGGAGTTTTTACAGGGAGATATTATTTCACCGTATTAAATCCCATATTGACTCTTTTTTCTCCTCCTTTTTTTTTTTTTAGGACACCATTCCTCCTCACAAATGCTCTACAGGACAATGTGCATGTAAGGTAATAAGGATTTTTGCCTGCAGCGATGGAAAGAGCTCTCAGCAGCAGCTCGTCAAATGCCCTCGACATCCTGACAACCCGGGCCCTCGTGGGTGGTAGTTACATTGTGAAAAATGTCACCAAAGATCTCGGTGCTCTGTCCTCAGGTGTATTAGCGCTGATTTGTCTTGTCGTCCCTGTCTTTTTTTTTTTTTCTTCTTTTCTTTCTTTGACCTGGATCATGTTCTGTCTGCAGGCACATACCTCAGCTCATCATCGGTCCCGGGTCTGAGGAGGTAACAGGACTCGTGTACAAATGTGTCCCAGGCAAACCAGGTTCCTATTAGGACGCAACAATGTCATCTTTAAGGCCTACTTTGAATTTAAAATTGGAGAAAATTAGACAATAAAAAAAAACATTATTGGTAGTTCACATGGTTTAGCTGATCTCCAATTTGAATCTTATTTGTTGTTTTTTCTTCCAAGCAATTTATTTTCTCAATTTTTCATGACTACAATCATTTCCTGAGCTGATTGTTCTGCAAAACTATTATTGGAGAAAACAAAACAAAAGAACTTTTAATGGGCATCGAAACAACACTATTACTAAAGATTAGTGGCATTATTTCATCATCAAGGGGAAAATTCATGATATGAATCATAAATAAATAAAATTTGAGAATATTTAAATCCCTTTTCATTATACTCATTGTGAAATTAAACAAACAACAGATCCGGTTTTATTTCTACCATATTGTGGCATAAATCTTAACTACACATCAATTACTTACTAAAATAAGCACCTGAGCGGCCGCCAGTGGAAACCAATCTATAATGAACTGTTTTCTCCCTTTTTTTGTATTTTTAATTGCTCGTCTGCGAATAAAACATACTTGGACATAATGCCATCTGCTATCTTATCTGCCACTAGTTCCTCAAGGTGATTTAATTATAGATGAACATTTTTTTTTGCATAGTGGCTGAGGTGCATGGGATCAGCCTCCAGTGTGCTGAGTGACACAGCTGAAATGAGTCCGCTAACGACTGGGCTTAAAAGGCCCAGGAGAGACTCATGTGCGCACACAACCACGCGCACACGCGACCGGGAGATTAGAGCGCTTTCCGTTTTGTATGCATTGTTGTTTATGTGTGGCGAGAAACCTCGCCTATCACAGAGTTCTGCTACAAATTTCTATTTATTTTTTACAACAACTACTGAATTAAAAACTTAACCAGGGCATGAAGAAACCATTTCAGAGTTTGTTTGAGTTTTTGGACACACACACACACACACACACACATACACATACACTCACACACAGGCACCAGGGCTATTCTGCACGGGTCATTTGGCATATGCTTCCTTCCTGCGTGGAGGAAATGAAGTCGTAGTGGGAGTGTGTCTGGGATCTGCCTAACTGTGCGGAGGAGGCCACTGACTAACACCAGCGTGCCGCACGCCGCGGCAGCCGCCTGCAGCACTGACGGCCGCCATCTTCATCCCCCATCTGCGGAGGAGATAAATGAAGTGCAGTTTTATAGCTTATCCTGCTGAGCCGGAACATCGCAATGTGCTGGGGTTTTTTTTTGAAAAAAAAAAAAAAAAAACTGCATGCAATTGGTGGGGGGAAAACATGGTGAAGGAGAAGTGCTGACTCGATGGGAGGCGAGGAAACGTACCAAACGCACATTTTACTGAACAAAGTGCACGTGGCTGAAATGCTCTGATGAGAAAAAAAAATCGGAATATCGTTGCTGGCAAATATGGTACCAGAAATGCCGCATCACCAAAAAATACAGAATACGGGGTTGGATGCATACAATTTTTTTTATAAAAGTATTTTTTTAAATGCACTGGTATTGAATCAGATTTTCAAACACGTCACAGGTTTTGAAAAAGGTTGTTAAAGTAGCACACTCCCCAAATTTACATCTCAGAACTTTTATTAATCTATCAGGTATTTTGCTGTGACCTTTTTTTTTAACATTTTTATTATGGTATTTATTTAACCTTCAAATTTCTTTAAAAACTGAAAATGAGCGGTGACATCACGATTTAATAACGTCAGAGGTTTTAATATTAAAAGGTCACAGGTCACACGATACCATGCACTTACTCTGGGCTGTACATGATATATTTCGATTAAAAGAAAAACAAATGGTAGGAACTCGCTGGAGAAATAACTACAAAAAGCAACGCACCAAAAAAAAATAAAAATTGACTAGCTATTCAAGCTGCACCAAAAAACAAAAAACGAAGATGGTGAAAATGTGAAAAAGCAAAGCACACACACACACACACACACACACAAATCTGGTTTTACTTTCTCATTGGACAGTTTAGCCGGGTCATTTCAAGGTCAGTCTTTTGTTATTTATTTTTTTACATCCTGTCAAAGGCAGAAACGACACGACACTTAGCTCTGAAGCAAGGCGTGGATAATTAGCAGGCCGAGCAGCATGAAGGTGAAACTCTGCTGACTGCAGGTATTTCCAGGACAGAGCTGAGCAGAGGTCTAATCGGCCTGAACAGAAGCAGCTGCTTCCAAAAGACATCCACCCAAAACCAACTCCCATCTCCCTCTTCACTCAGCTGTGGGATAAACATATAAAGCTCACTCCATCACCTCATGACTGGAGAGGTTGTGAGCGGACTGAAAATTAAAAAAAGAACGCACATTATTTTTAAGGCAATAAGTTTGAAACAATGGGATCCAATTGATACCCAGTTTGAACCCAACTGTCATATCCCCTCCAGTATAAAAAAAAAAATCAATTAATATTTCCATGATAGTAAAACTTGTATTGTAGCGTTTACAATTTGATGGCTACATTTATATTTTCCAATACATTAGCATATGTCTGTCATTTGCCAGGTGAATACCGGTCCAATTTTTGCCTAAAGGCCCATAGAGGTCATTAATCCAATATTTATTTCCCTTTATTTCCCTTTTTTGTTTGATTTGGATCAGGTGCCATCTCATGCAAACAAAATCAGATTTCTTCAGCTATTCTTTTTCGTATGCTATATATCTATATTCATATATCTTCTTTTGTGGCTCATAAATTCAACCAGACATCCTACGCCAGGCTTGTTATGTACACGTATATAAAGAGATGTCGCGTGCTAGCGCCGGCTTATGTGTGTGTGTGTGTGTGTGTGTGTGTCTGCGGTTTCCTCCGGCGTGATAACAGCGGGTGAGAGCTGCGAGTAAATATTTGTGGAGGTGCTAACTGCACACCTGCAGAGCTTAGATTAGAGCTGAATTATCTGAGCACTGAGCCTGTGCTGCCGCCGCCTCTTCTCTCCTAATCTTAGCTTTCATCTCAGGCTTGTTATTGCCGTTTCCCGTCCCCCGTCCCCCGGAACCACTACAGGACTCTGTGTCTCTCGCGTCACCTTGGATGTGGATCGCATGCTTAACTGCCGCACAAATATTGCGTGATAAAACACCCGCCACCACCATCCTGAAAAGTGTCACACCAGTGCTGTGCACCTCCTAGAGATTCTTTTTTACATTATTTGATTTTTTTTTTTACAGTTTTTCTATTTTTAAATTAGAAGTCACATTATGAGTTCTGACACAGGAGCAAGCGGCCAGCCAGCGAGGCCGTGCATTTTAGGTCACAGGGGTGGATTCGCGGATTTGGGAGAGACCAGCCCAAACGGCACCTGCATTAACCTTGATTGACCCCGAGTCACATCGAGTTTAAACTTTTTTTTTCAAACTGAATAAAGTGAAACTGCGCCGCTGGCAATACAAGTGCAGATTTTTTTTTTCTCTGCCCGTGCATTGGGCAACATATTGCAAATCCGGTTTCATGTGTTTTATTTGATTAAAATGGGCACCTGACACAAAATGACTGAAGATGATCACACGCAGTTGTGGGGGTCCATGACTTATATGTGACAGGCGTGTTTCACTTCAAGCATCCTTGAAGTGAGTGTTACCGCAGTGTGTGTATTTCCATAGGTATCTATCTCATTAGACTGTCAGGAAACAAAATGGATAACGCAAGACTATCGCAGCTTGTGTTGGAACACTGCCTGTTTTATTTCTTTCTTTTTTTTTTTTTTAGATCAACTTGACGGTACGTAATTGGACCCAAAGGAAGACTTGGAGGCAGGTGTTGTTAAAAACACTTCTGCTGGTACAAAGTTCAGGCCTCCGGTGGATCCCGGCGGGCGGGTCGAACTGCAGCAAATACAGAGAGAAGAAGAAGAAGAAGAAGAAGAAGAAGAAGAAGGGGGGGGGAAAACAAAACACAAAAACAACCTAGGACTAAAGAAAGAGAGGACAGAGACACAGGGACAGAAATGTCTGAGCTGCCAAGAAGACGCGTGTCCTACTTGGTTGGCCGCAATCTTTCCTGGATCTGCGGAGGATTTCCTAATTGTGTCAGCCGCCTGCCCCCCTTCCATTGTTAGCCACTCCGAGCTTTTGGGCTGCGCACACGGCCATTGAACAACAAAAAAATCTACTCTGTGATCACTTGAATACAGAAAAAAAAAAAAAAAAAAGAGAAATTATTTGAAACCCAAACTTTCTCCCAGATTTGACTTTTTAAATATTATTTGCACGATAATTCTGCTTGTGCCGCAAAGACAAAAAAAAAAAAAAAGGCCAAACATTCCAGCCATCAAATGAAAATGACAAAACAAAAAAAAAGAATAAAAATAAATACTGAATAACTAAGCTAAGCCATGTAGAGTGAGATGGGAGGGTACAACTATTGAAGTTGTATTTAAATATTATATTTAAGTACAGCACTCATGCGCAAATTCACACCTTCTAACTGTGTGTACGTGTAGGTGTGTGTGTGTGTGTGTGTGTGTGTGCGTGTGTGCGTGTGCGTGTTGGTGAGTGACACTTCACTTCAAGTCATGGGTCAGAGGTTTTAGGTGG
>JAFBJU010000981.1:139789-219091 GCA_016785305.1 Colistium nudipinnis | reverse complement strand
AAAAAAAAAAAAAAAAAAAAGCTAAATTATTTGAAACCCAAATTTTCTCCCAGATTTGACTTTTTGACTATTATTTGCATGAAAATTCTGCTTGTGCCGCAAAGACAAAAAAAAAAGAAAAAAGGCCAAACATTCCAGCCGTCAAATGAAAATGACAAAACAGAAAAAAATGAATACAAATAAATACTGAATAACTAAGCTAAGCCATGTAGAGTGAGATGGGAGGGTGCAACTATTTAAGTTGTATTTAAATATTATATTTAAGTACGGCACTCATGCGCAAATTCACACCTTCTAACTGTGTGTATGTGTGTGTGTGTGTGTGTGCGTGTGTGCGTGTTGGTGAGTGACACTTCACTTCAAGTCATGGAACAGAGGTTTTAGGTGGTTTTGATAACAAAACATCCTCCCCCCCCCCCTCACTTTTATCCCAGACCGGCTCAGCCCCCTATTGTGTGGCTATACCCCCATGTGTGTGCGTTTTCACTGATGATATATTTTTAGATATTTTTTTTATTTTAACCGTCACTCCATTAAAATCCTCGTGGGGAAGAGGCAGGAGCTGGTTAGGATGAGAGCGTGCTGCTCAGTGCAGCATTGCAACACACAGCGGGGAGCTGGCGGCCGTAATCTGGGGATTTCAGATGGCAGCCGAGTGTGAAGTGTGTGACAGACAGAGAGGTCAGCCCAAACTGCAGGGGAGCAATATCACTACACACACACAAAAACGTGGTTGAACACGGCGGGGACGCAGCTGCGACAAAACGCTGGGGTGGAAAGAGGGGGGGGTAAAAAAAAAAAGGTGTCGCAGAGATTTATTTATTTTGATTTTCAAGGGCGTCATGCATCAGGAATTGTATTATCTCCGAGATGACCCGCGGCACAAAGGATACCAGGCCGGCGGCCGTATTTTTTGTGATTTAAATATGACCCCAAACGCAGGAGCAATGACCGCATTCATCAAAACTACCGCACAAGAAGCAAAAAAATATGCATCTAAAAAAACAAGGCCGCGTCTGGAGCTCGGTGCTTTTTTTTTTATATCTTCATATAGGTTGTTTTTTTTTTTTCTTTCTGTGCAGCTGGTCCTCGCCCGTGTGTCCCCCATCCAGATTTATGACCTTAACCCCTGGGTGCATAGAGCATGCGGCTATTTTTCCTTGATACAGCAACACATACATTTCCAAACGGTGCATTGATATGTACGGTGAGGATGAGCGTGATTTATCAGCTCCCATGGCGTGATGTGATTTTTAGCAGCCCGCAGAGACACCACATCCCACACAGAGGACGGGGCCGGGTGTTCTCCTCCTAATTAGAGGCTGGATAGGATCAGATGGATGGTGACAAATGAAACTCAAAATGGCTGTCGCTGGAGCCCGAGTGGCAATTTTTTTCCCCCTTTGTTACCATGCAACTGTTAACAAGCTTCTTTTTTTTTATCAGCTTTATTCATGCACAGCTGAGACATGTGAGCAAGATGGCAGATGACACGAGAATGTGTTTCTTCTGTCAAGGCCTGCACAAATGACTAGTGGGTGTGTGTGTTTATGCAGAAATTGTCATTTATTTTTGACATTTTGCGTTTACTTTATCTTTGGGACGAATTCAATTAATAACTTTGGCCAGTAAAACGCATTATGACGCAAACCTTATCCATTAGTCACCTGCAGAAGCTCCCTCCACATGTGAGGTCATCGCGACCTCCGCTTGTGATTTTTTTTCACCATGAAAAATTAATCCGTTGATCTTGGAGTCCAAGTTAACGTGGGCAGCGTATTTGAAGACATTTTTCTCCAGCAATCTTGGAGATATCGGGGCGGAAAGCGAGTGGGGACGCTCCATTGGCCAGGTGGGAAATCCCCCAAACAGAATGCCTCCAGCCTCCAAGACTCTCTCTGGCCTGGATGCAGCAAAAGCTTTAAAAAAATATATATTATTATTATTATTTTTTATTTAAAGCTGATCAGACTGTGTTTTATGCCCATAAAGCACTTTTGGATCACACATTTGAGTACAAGCAATCTCCCCAAATCCAAAAAGAGAAGAACAGAGCAGCAATCATTAACTGGCATAAACTTCCACCACAGACTCCAGTTATTCAGTTAATATGTTATTAAGTAGCGCCTCAAGTTGCTACTGCTACAATGCAGCAAGAATTCTGCAGCCTGGACGGGCCAAGTTATTTTTTTTTCCCAGCAGTCTGCAGAGGCCACAGCTAATCTGAAGAGTTGCGCATTATTTTGGCCAAACAGAGATGACCTGAGCTGCGGCTTAACGCTGCACATGAGGAGACTCTTGCCTGGGCCCGAGAGGACTTTCCTGACGATTAGCTAATGTCTTTAGCGTACCTGTGAATAGATTAGGCCCAATAAATCCCCTTTCGGGCCCACCCCACCCCACTTAGTGGATTTGCTGGTGAGGAGCGGCGGGGGCATGCCTCAGAGGCCTCAGCTGATAAGGCTTACGGGAGGTAATCGGGGCTGAGGCCGGCACTGAGCTCCCAATCCACTGGGTGAGCCAGATTTGCACCTGTCGCTCTCTGGTTTGAGACAAAACCAATGTAAACAACAATCAAACACAATTAGCAGCTTTTTATTTGGGGGGGGAGACTTTTACTGGACAAAACTAATCTGCACGTTTTATTTTGATCATTTTATTCCAGCCTTGCCTGGTCAATTCGAGGTGGTCGATTGGTGGTCACAGTTTGTCCTGTAAACACATTTGAATTAGAATCCAGAAATTATAAAGAGGTATAATGAATTGAGGATGAAGACAGTGGACTTTAATGCCCACTTGTTGGTCAAGTGGGCATTAAAGATGTGATAATGAGCGTATGAAGGGTTTCCGTCTCCCTCGGAAAATGTCCTGAAACCCCCCAATGAACGCCATCTACCTTGTCTTTAAAAATCAGACCTTTGACAGACATAATTGTGGCTCACACAGGCATGATCGATCCCGTTGGAAAGCCTCTCTGTCACGGTGCCGTTGGCTTGCCGACAGTGACGCTCTGGCTCTCTCTCTCCCTGCAGGGCCACTTAAATCACCGTGTCCACCTTGAGCCCTGTCAGTGGAAGCCAGAAGTCCATCTGCAGCATTCTGTCAAACGGCCATTATCGGCCCGTCGAGGACAACAAACGACTTATGGCTCCGAAGCGAAGCCCCCGGTTCATTTAGGCTTGAAACGTCGATTTAATAAATCCGAAACCACGAAAAGAGAGAGAGAGAGAGAGAGAGGGGGTCGCTGGTTTTAACGAGTTCCCCAAAATGACATATGTTTACGCTCAGGTGACGAGGAGCGTTTGTCCTCCAGGAGGACAGGGAACCACTGTGACATTGTTGTCGAGCGACGGAAACCTCCAGAGGGAAGAAATGACAGTCAGACACTGACACGAGGAACATTCCTTTTTCAGCTTTCAGTGTTGCTGCAAAGCACTGACACATTTTGGAGGAATTATTGTTTATGCAGCAGTTATTTATCTCATTTGAGATACAGATTTTTGTATTTTTACTCAACTAGATATTGTACAAATAATAATATATAATACATGGAGCACTTATTCAGCTAAATAATAATAATAAAACATTCCAGCCAGCGAGTAAAAACTTACTTCAACAGCCAGATTTCCAAAACAATAAATGCATTTGACATAATAAATGCCTCCTTCATTAATATAAAACGTCATATTTTGACTTTTTTTTGCCGGCGTGCCTATTGAAGTTTTAATTAAAAAAAAGTCATTGGTGTTAAATTTGTATTTTTATCTCTTGTTGAAGTTGGATTCTGCTATGATTAGGCTCACCAATTAAAATATGTGATTTATGAGGAGACAAAACGAGTTATCAGCTAAATGTTGCCAAGTGTATTTTGACCAAACTGTGTTAGCCATGATTAATTACTGAATATTGGAGTTTTTGGGAAAAATTTGGAAAATACTGAAAAAGAAATTATGACGGCAAAAAGGTCAATGAGTGATGGAGTTAGAATAACAGAAAAGGGAGTTTTTTTTCTGGTTTTTCGTTTGTTCTCTATAGCACAAATATAGCTGGCAGAAAAAAAAAAAAAAAAAATGGCCAAACTAAGGGCTGAGTGAAACCATGCTGGTTTCACTCTGATTGGATGAAGTCCACTCTGATCAGGACTAATAGGCCTTCCAAAGCCTGATTAACGTATCGACGATCTCCGCCAGTAAATGATTGCATTCAATAGGATTGCAGTCATCAGCAATCTACAAACTGTGAGTCCTTAGCACTTGACGGATAAAAAAAAAAACAAAAAAAACCCCAGTCATCCGAACAAAGATCATTAACGAAAGAGAAGGTGATTACACGTTTGACTTCTTCATTGCAGGACTCATCTGTGCCATTTTAATTGGGTTTATAGACAGGAATCTTGACAGAGGTGTAAATCATGGACACTGCCACTAAAATATAATGACTATTTACGGCCATTCAGTGTGTTTACGTCGTGGGCTCGCCTCTACACGCGGAGGCTCTGTTACGCCGATATTAAAAGACTTACAGGAAACCTACGGCCGCCAGTTTGTGCCATCGATATCGGCCTCGCCTTTTTACTGTGGCACGTCCGCGCTGGAATACCTCCAACCACCAATCCGCGCTCAACAGTTTCTGCTTTGAATCGTCACCCAGGTCACCCTCCTGTTCCCTCCTCAAGTAACCAGTGACGACGCGGTTTGGAGAGAGGCCGGTAGACCTTGGCCGGCCGCACCGCGCCATATGTCAGTGGATCCGTGGGGTAGCGGACGGAGACAGGAATAACCCGCTGAAGCCACTAAACCGCTCGGCCCACTCACTGAGGCCAAGATTAGTCGCATAATCACAGGCTAATAATGGCCCAATCTACAAGATTTAGCGTGAAATCTCGTTTCATCTGGGCACCGATGATAATCTGAGGCTTCTGTCCTGGTTCGGTTCACAGACGACGATGGAGGTGTCGCATCTATACAAATGCGAGAAGTTAAAAGTACTTTCAAAGAAGAACCTCGTACTATTTTATTGAATCGAATTAAAACATTCCCCATGAAGCAGAGCGACAGAAGGCTGCAATTAAAAAAAAAAAAAAAAAAAAAAAAAGAAAGATAAACATCAGCACTCGATGCAAATTAGCAAGTCATATGAAAAAAAAACAAAAAAAAACATTATCTCGGGAGAATAAAAACAATTGTGTGTCTAGCCATTAAAACAAAAAAATTGGCACATGTGTGCGGTTACTAATGGGCTCTAAACAGCAGAATTAACTCTGGGTTAAGTGTTGATTATTTAAGCAGTGTGTAATGTTTTATCTGCATCAGAGATGAAAAATCAATATTATTCTAACTTGCTTATTAGAGTCAGGAGCTGCGCTGTAAATGTCAATGGATTTTCTTTTTTTTTTTTTTTCTCTTGTCATGTTTGTTCTCTCTTCTGAAGTGTTTGATGGGAGGAAAAAAACCCCGGAGTGTTATTTCGAGCTCTGAACTCAGTGGCGTGGGCTAATATAAATGTAGGTGGAGAGGAATGCAGTGATTTATTTTTTCCCTGTGCCGTGTGTATTTGCCCAGTGTTTTTCTTCTCGATTGTGTTGCATGTTTTGTTTGTCGTTTTTTTTCTCCAGATTCCTACGTACATTTTTCTCTAATGGCCTCGTCTGTTGGCATGTTTTTTGATGAAGTGCCGCTGATTGGGGGCCTCTGGGCCACCGTACATCTCCTCCAAAAGAATTGATATTCTCCATTTCACACTGTGAGCTATAGCTGCACACATCACATATTCTACTTCTTTATTTTTTGGGGGGGGTTTTTGAGTTAACAAAGTCCAGCAATTAGGGAATTGTGAATCTTAATTTGGGGGAGATATATTTTTCAAACGACCTTGAATGGGTTCCACCGGTTCCCAGGGTGAGAGTCTTGCTTTTTTATTTTTTTCTCCTTCTTCTTCTTCTTTTCTTCTGGCTTCGGTTTATTTTGGTCATGGCCGCTGGTCAGCCCAACCAAAGCTAATGTGTTTTCTAAGAAATGCCACACCACAGTAACGACATAAAAGTGTTGAGGAGGTGAGAGACCGTACGTGTGAAGCCAGAGGATTATCTCGTGAGAGATGGAGAGAGAGAGAGAGAGAAAGGAGGTCGGAAAGAAAAAGGTGACGCTCAACACCCCCCTGGCAAGAGCATTTTTTTTTTATCTCCCAAGTATTTTCTAAGCCCTCGGCGTGACAAATTTAACTACTGGAAAGCAAGTTGTTTGTCAGATTTTCCATCATGTTGGAACTCAGATTTTCAAAGTGATGCTTTGATTTATTTAATGAAATAAAGACAACGTATTTTAATAACAAACGCGCAAGAGGACCGTCGTCGTCCTCCTCCTCCACGCGAGATGGGGACCCTGCTGCCGGTGCAGTCCCGGACTCCGCCCACTCTTACACATTTTTCTTGAAGCAAAGATCCTTCGCAGTGTTTTGAGAGACTTGCCTCGGCACCGGAGGAAATCACGAAACAAGAAGGATCTCTGTTGATCTCCTCTGCGACAGAAATGGGTCACCGTCTTTGTGGGGCTGAGAAATTCATGACAAAACAACACGCACACATCTTTCGGTGGCCTGTGTTCTGCTCTCGCAGTTGTTGCACGAATAACAACTTGTGAAATATTTTTAATTTATACATTTACACAGTTTAGCAGAACCTCGGTTGGAGGAATCTCTGCTCCGTGGGCTTCCCCGCTGCCTCTTGTTTTGATCCACAATTTAAGGTGTGACACCACTCTCACACTTTAGACACCACTGGGAGCATCACGTCAGATGGAGGGGGGGGGGGGGACAAAGGCGGGGGGGGGGGGGGGGGGGGGGAGTGGTTTGATCCAGTTATTTGTGGTCGTGGTAGGCGTGTTCAGCCAAATAAGATCTGAATCAGGAGACGAAATATAAACAGCAGGAGAAATGACAAAAAGAACGGATTTATTCCACCTAGGCAATTCCTTCGAGAGGAATTTACAACAAACGGAGCTCTCTGGCATTTTGGCCGCGTACCATTTAGAGGCCAGCCCTGTGGGACAAGCACAGGCGGAAAGGCAGCCAACGCCGGTGTAATTAGAGAGTTTTAAACTCCGCTCTCCTGGTGACGTAAGGGGACGCCGGGTTTTCGTGGCATTTAGAAGAGGCGGGGTGGAATCCAAACCGAGAGGAAAAGGTCAAAGGTCAAGGGATGTAAGATGACACATTCATGAACGCCCACTCTGACCAGCTACAGTCTGACAAAGAGCCCAAAGTTCTTTGACTGAAATTGACTTTCATTGATGGAATTTTTTCCGTGGTAGAGGCAGGTGCAGTGTCATCAGCCCTTTCTGACTCACACAAACCCAATCACACAAACACAACCACACAAAATCGCACAAAGGCATTCACCATGGTCACATCTGTACAGGAAGACTGACTAATGACAACATATTGTCTTTTGATGCTAATGAAGTCAGTGGTCACAGGAGTGGTCCTGCCTTTTGCCCCATTGTCAGCTGTAGGATTGGCTCCGCCCCCTCCCCATCCCCACCCCCCGTGACCCTTAAACGATAAGCTGTGTAGATAATGGATGAATGGATGGACGGATTGTCTTTAATTAGCTTAATGAAATGTCTGTAGGATCGTTAACGGCGAAGACTTCACTCTTCGTTAAGTGAGGAGGGGGACAAGTGATGCGACCCACCTGCGCTCTCAATTGGATAAATCTCAGATTTTCATTTGATACGGGGAACGTATGATAGAAAGGTACTTAACAGGCTAATTGACTTTGCCAAGTGAGCACATGTGTGAAATAAAAATAAATAATAATAATTAAAGATTCATGCTTTTTATTTGATTTTCAAAAAAAAAAATGCACAAGTAACTGGGCCCAACTTTTTGGATTAATTGAACACTGGAGGTTTTGAGCTACATGCGCCATATGGCCTGTGTCTATGAACTGTAATTTGGAGCGTGGATTACCACGGCGACCCCAAGGCCTTTTTAATGAATGAACGAATGATTGAATGAATGAATTATTGCAAACCTTCGTCCTGACGGTTCGGCCTTCATATTTAAGTTTAGTTTTATTTTCCTTTGTGATTCATAAATGAAATGACGTTGGCATTTCCAATTCAATTGCCACTGCATTGCATTCACAGATAGGAAGACGTTTTTAATTCAAACTCAAATTCTGAACATTACAATAGAGCTCTGACAATGGATATGGACACAGCTGGGTTCATTCAAAGGAAATGAAGGGATGATAATGGAAAGCACCACGTGTCCTAATACTGCGTGGAAAAAGAGAATCATGTGGAAAGACCTTGCTGGGGACCACTGTGACATTTTATCACCTAATGAAGCTCTGTAATAACCCAAATGAAGAATCACCCGCTTCTGTTTGCTTGGGCTCCATTGTCCAGATTCCCTGTTAGACCGCAAGACTTTCCAGGACCGGAGAAAAGAGAACGAGTGTCGAGGGAAGAATTTCAATGATTACAGGAGACGGAGAGTAAAGGCTTTTGTTAAATGTCACCGCGCGGCGTCCTGTCTGAAAATGATGTCAATGAATATTGGGCTTCATTTTGGCTTCCAACTGCGTCATCCGTCCGTGAACGTGTCAGTGGAGCAGTGATCCACGCGCGCACATGCACACAGACACAAACGCGCACGCACACACACACCTACACACACACACGCACACAGGTACACAGGCACACACACACACACAGGCACACACACCTACACACACACAGGATTATTATGACACTGACACTCAAACACACATACAAACACACACACACACACACACACACCTACGCACATACACTTACACACATACAGACACACACACACACACACACACACCTACACATACACAGGATTATTATGACACTGACACTCAAACACACTCACAAACACACCTACACACATACACTTACACACATACAGACACACACACACACACACACACACCTACACACATACAGACACACACACATACACACATACAGACACAAACACACACACACAAACAGGTACACAGTCACACACACACACACACACACACACGCACCCACACACAGTCACACACAGTCACACACACAAACACACAGGATTATTATGACACTGACACTCAAACGTTTAAGAACCTTAATTATACCTCCTTAAATCTTTCAAATTTCACAATCCAGCGTTCTTCCTCCAACCCCTGCAGATTCCATGTGTTTCCCAAAAATGAGAACTTCATCTCGTCACGTGTAGATTTTATTGTGCAGAAAACCATCGGGAAACGTTCCCTTCTTTTTCCCCCTCGTGGATTTAAACAGCCACAAACTGCTCTCATCTCCTGATTTATCACGGTAAATATGTGCACCGCTGGTTTGCAGTGGTCTGTGTCAGGAAAAAAAAAAAAGAAAAGAACACAACCCCCCCCCAACTGTGTGATGACATTTTAAGCACATCACGATTCCAGGAGCGGATGGGGAGGGGGAGTAATTACCATCACGTGGTTCTCCGCCACCCTGCAGACACTTGCTCTGACAAATTCCTCTACAGGAAGGAAGAGATTTATAATAATCCCACACATTAATATTTATGCCGCGTTGACAACAACAACAACGCTCACACCAACACAACTGTGCCACCGCTGTTGTCTAACAGGAGGATTTTTTATTTATTTTATTTTTTTCCAAGAATCAATCACATGATCACTTTAGTGAAATAACAATGGCATCAAATAGATTTTTCAATTTTTGGGAGAAAAAATTATCTATTTGTCTGTGCTGGAAATGGAATAAAGATTATTTCCCCTCGTGTACATATGGCCTATCATGAAATGTATTTCAAACTTATTACCATTTACCATATACAAATCTATTAGAAAATACAACAATTCAGGACCATCCATCACAGCTGTTCTATCTATCAAGCTGATCTTTCAGTTTTTGGGCCAAAGTGAAATTGCCATCCACTGGTGTCCATTTAAAAAAAATCCAATATCTCATTTCACCGGGACACCCACGTCACTCCGCCACTCCATCGCTCCTCAAAGTCTACAACAACCACGGAAACCAAATTCTGCCCCGACTCAAATCTGAACTATATTAGAAAAAAAAAATAAAAAATTCTTTGGCGAGATAAAAAGGAGTCGGAAATTGAGTTTGATACACCAGAACATTTTTTGGAGTTTTATTCACCTCTCCATGATTTTCAAAATGTTTTCTTTCATCTCTCAGACCTGGAACAAGTCTTTTAATGGCCCTATTACACATGTTGGGATTCCTGTAAATGTTAATAACTGGCTCTGATTTATAACAACGTTATGGTCATTTGTGTGCGCAAAGTTATGAAATGGCTCTACTGGCCTAAAAATGTTGTTTATTTGCACTGTTTGCCAAAATGAGATGTATTTGGGGCATCAACTATTGAAGACGCTTTTTTCATCTTGGTTTGAAACACGCTGACTGATCAGCATCTGGATTCCGAACAAACCCGCGCTGGTTTCCAGCAGAGTTCTGATTGTTGTTTTTCTCCAACTTTTTCAGCAGTAAAGTTGTATTGATCGCTGTAGAAGTGTGTGATTATTGTTCGATAGGAGGACTTCTTTTTTTTTTGCTCTGTGTGTGCAGAAGGAGGAGAAGCTGCACTGGGGAGGATTTCATGGAGATGTTTATGGGATTGAAATTGATTCACCGTTTTGACTTATGATTATTGTTCATCATATGACACCCGTAAACATGGTGCGATGTATTGATTTGCACAAATTAGCTCTGGGTTTTTCCATTTTGTTGTGCGACATTATTTCTGTCGCTGTGCTTTGACTGTGACTACACTCCAATGCCATTTGGATAAAGCGGTTATTTGGCAAAAGTAAATAGGAGCAATGCTCTGGGCTGTTTCTTTTTCCACACAAGTCTGTTGGGGTTTGGATCCGACATGTCAGCGTCACCGGACCCGCATTATTATATATTTATTATAAAAATCTTTATTTTATTTTATTTTTTTTCGAAAAACCACTTCAGTTGAAACAGCAATCATCGTCACAGTATTGGTCAGAGAAAATATGGAGCACAGTGAGCGACTGTGGTACTGAGGTTCATTAAAAAAGATAATAAAACTTCAGAGGTGTTATTTCCAGTAATATATTTTTTCGAAAAACCACTTCAGTTGAAACAGCAATCATCGTCACAGTATTGGTCAGAGAAAATATGGAGCACAGTGAGCGACTGTGGTACTGAGGTTCATTAAAAAAGATAATAAAACTTCAGAGGTGTTATTTCCAGTAATATATATATTTATCAAAAAAAAAAATATATATATATATATATAAAATAGATATTATTTCAAAGAAAAGGCCCCACGCTCCATTTCCACCGTATGTGTGGTGGGGAGTAGCCCATAAATTGATTTAAGATAAAAAAAAAAATATATATATATATAAATATATATTTATCTTCCAATGTGAAAATGTGTGATTAATGATGTTTGTCCACGCCGCTTTAGTTTGTTTTCCAAGTAGCACCTATAGGCTGAGGCTCGTACTATGGATGGAGGGTTCTAATATTTGACTGGATACTAAATCATATTTCTTCCCCTCAGCGTGATAATTGGCGGCTGGTTCATTACTCCAAATTATATCAATCATCAGCCTTAGATTTAAAATTGGCATGTCACCCCCCCCCCCCCCCCATTGGCATGTCCCCCCCCCCCCCCCCCAGGAGAGCGTTCACGGCTCTCAATTCATCAGAGACAAATTGAAATTCAAAGCACACCGAGTGCAAACTCAAATTACACCTCCAGCATCTTCTCTCTTATTCTGAGAGTCTCTGTCTGTCTCACTCAGAATGAGCTCCAGGAAAATAACCAGAGGACTTGTCAATCTGCTGGAATGTAATCTCTTTGAGAACTGCCCCGGTCTGTTCGGTAATTCCTTTAATTCATTAAAAGAGTTAATTGATGAAGTCCCCCACCCCCTCCCCTGACAACTCCTGAGAGTGTTTAGGAGCTTGTGTCTGTTTCATTGAGAAAATAAAGGAAGTCCTGAATTGATTTTTTTTTTTTTGTTTAGATAGAAAAAAATATATATAATAATTAACTGTATATTCTATGAGACTTAATGAGAACAAACCCCTCTGTGGATATATTTGCCACTTCTTAAATCTCATTTTCATGTTGCGTTGTGGCTGTTATATTGGTCTGTGGATTTTAATACATTAAAATTTGAATACAAAAAATGTATGAAATAATGGTATTTATTGGGATAAATGTAAAAATGTTGCACTGTTGCTGTAAAGCTTTTATTATTTTATTATTTCTCTCAGATTGTATTTTATGAATGTCCAGTGCACACTGCTGCGATTACACCCAGACGTAAAAAAAAAAAAAAGAACTAAACATAGCTGGGATTTTTTTTTGAACACTTACATGTAGAAAAACAAATGTGTAAAAATCAAGCTGAACTATTTTGGACGTAAGTGGTGATACACGAGTCTGTAGACTCGGCAGACAGCTAAGTATAGCTTCTTCTTCCTGGTGTCACACAACTGAACTCTGCCATCTGCTGAACTCTGCCTACACGCACCAACTCACACACACACACACACACACACACACTGTGGATCACCCCTAACTACGCATTTTATTTTTAAACACTATACATTTGCGTCTCAGTGTAGTTACACTTATATTACTCAGGCCTTCGTTAAGCACTCACATTGTTCGAGCATGGTCGTCTTTCCACAGTTATTTCCCACATTTCACAACATGTTCAATTTGGAAAAATAAAGGTTCCAGTTTTTCACATCATCTAAAATTAATTGTAATTGTGTGGCCACATTATGGAGTCAAATCCCGTAATTCTCAAACATTTAATGGATTAAGAGGTTTTTCCAATCACATCATTACTGTGTTCAGTGAATTATATGTTCTTTTTAACCAAATTCAAGTCAGCCAAAGTAAGTTCAGTTAAGTATTTCCCCCCCCCATGCATTTCAGGTTCAGTAAATACTCTTGAAGTTGCGTTGTGCTGCCCTCTGTTCAACCACCAGAAACACACATCCCTGCCACATTCCTGTCACAGATGGATTTGGAAAATTCTAATTTAGAATGTGGGTTGCATGCACACACACACACACACACACACATGCACGCACACACACACAGACACACGTGCACGCACACACATGCACGCACACACACAAACTCCGACGCAGATGCACACACACAGACAAACCTGCACACACGTGCACACAAACACACACACACAGGCACACACACGCACTCAGGCGCACACACATGCCCACAGACACACGAGCACGCACACACATGCACGCACACACACAGACAAACCTGCACACACATGCACACAAACACACACCCAGGCACACACGCACTCAGGCGCACACACATGCACACAAATACACACCCACACACACAAAGACACACGAGCACACATGCATACCCACACACACACACACACTCAGGCGCAGATGCACACGCACAGACAAACCCACACACGTGCACACACGCACACACATGCACACAAACACACACCCACACACACACACGCGCACACGCACACAAATGCACACAAACACACACCCACACACATGCACTCAGGCGCACACAAAGACACACATGCACACGCACACACACACTCAGGAGCAGATGCACACGCACAGACAAATGTGCACACACGCGCACACATCCACACCAACACACACCCGCACACACACACTCAGGCGCACACGCACACACATGCACACAAACACACACCCACACACACGCACTCCGGCGCACACAAAGACACACACGCACACGCACGCACACACACACACACTCAGGCGCACACGCACACACATGCACACAAACACACACCCACACACACGCACTCCGGCTCACTCAAAGACACAAGAGCACACATGCACACGCACACAGTCACACACGCATGCCTGTGTGCAGTGACTTCCACTATTGACTGGTTTCAGGTTTCCAGGCCTTCTTCTCCTGTATATTTCTCTCCGCCTGCTTCAGGAGTCTGGCTGTCTGCTCTCGAAATAGAGTTGACCTCAGTGCAAACTTGGCGCTGCTACTGTCTTTGACTCTGGCATGATGGGAGGCGACTCACATGTACCGCATATGAGCGCGTGTGTGTGTGTGCAGTGAGTCAAATACTTAATAATAACCATTATGAAATCCCACAGATCTATAGGCAAAAGAAAAAAATGTCCAGCTGTGGTAAAAACTCGTTATTGTCGAGGTAACCACTGGGCAGTCCAGACACACAACACATAAGTAGTGTAGCTAAGTGGTTGTATTGAGCATTGAGTATTTTCAATATGTGTTTGAATTTTTCATCAAAGCTTGTGGAACTTCTATTGTATATTTGAACTGTCGTGTTTTTTTTTTCTTTAAAATAAATGCCGTGATTTAATTGCATCATTTTTATTATATATTATATCTTATTATTATATTATTACATTTTAATAAATATTATATATTTATATTCGTACTGGACTCCCCACGTTGTCTTCATCCATGCTACGGATGGTGAGAATAAAAAGTAAAAAAAAAAAAAATGCAGAAATCTGCAGAAAAATTACACCTCGATATAAGCTTCCTGAAAAGGTCACTGTGCTGGCACACTGGGATTGATGGATTGTCAGGAAGAAACATTTTCTTTAGGTTTTTCAAAAGTTCCTTTTTTTGGTGGATGACAAATCATGACCTTTTTTTTTTTTTCCAAGAGGTCACCGCTTTGTAGTTTTTACTCAGCTGACCTTTCAACCAGCCGTTGTGTGGCTGGAAACGTGGTTCAGCTCACAGCATCTAATGTATTTCGAATTTAAGGCCATGTAAGGCCTTCTTCTTCTTCAGTCTCCACTGATTTTTTTTTTTTGTACTTTCTTCCCTGTTTGTTGGATGGAAACTTTTATTCTACCCAGCTGAAGTGTGTAGGGCAAATAAAACATGAAAAGCCAGCACACCTTCCTCAGACACGGAGTTCAAGGGAATGGGTTAATTAGGTTTAATTTCGGAGGCGGTATTCACCACCTATTTCCAGAGAAGCTTATTCAGCAGGAAAGAGAAGAGAGGTGACTTTCAAAGAGCCGGTGAAGGCCGAGGACACACAGTGATCACTTGGAATGATTTTCAATTAATTTATATGAAGACGCGTGCGTAGAAAGTAAACATGGGACACGTGTCTGTCAAAGAAGAAATATTTTCAAATGTATAACCAGGAGTAAGGAGCTAAATTCAGATCAGATGATACTAATGGTGCCAATCAGTTTTTCAATGTGTGTGTCAGAATGTAATTTGTTAAAAAAACACACACACAGCATGTGGCAGACGATGTGTGTTACGTATGACTCTATGTTGAACTTTTAGGGTATCTGACAAGCAGCAAGTGGAACTGTCAGAACCAATCTGTGTTACCTGTCACACACTTGACACATCCTGAAAAAAATATAAAAATATAAAAAATAAAAAAGAGGGCGCTGCGAAAGGTCAACAGCTGGTGCGACGGCGAGGTCACGGCGAGAGGACGGCCTCCCGTTCATAATGAACACATTTCCACCTGGTACATTCTCTGCGTCCTTTTTTTTTAAAACGCCGGTCTGATGGTTTTTCAAGCTGCGCGGCGCTTTGGCTGATCAAAGCTGCAGAGACGGAGAGACATCAACCCAATTACCTTTCAAATGCTCACTGCAGACATGTTAGCAATTAGAACCGGCTGGAAGGGCTCGCGGTGGTTATAGGAAAATAAATAAAATAAATAAAATAAATAAAATAAATAAAATAAATAAAATAAATAAAATGGATTTAAATAAATAATATAAATTAGACTAAAAGGCTCCGTTCAGGGATATGGACTGGTGAATACAAACATTCCTAGGATTTTATTCAATTTTATATCTTTTTTTTCTCTGGTTCATACCGCAAATATGGATTTAAATCTGTCCATCAAATATGAGCGCCGATGCTGTCTGACCTGATTGGCTCACACTCTCCTGACCTCACCGTCTCTCTGCCCGTTGCTCGCAGCGACACACTAACACAGACGTAAAAACAAACATCCGAACAAGTGTGAGCAAAGGTCTGACAACTTGTTTTTTTTTTTTGGCTGGCTAAGTGAAAAGCGAAAAAACATTTTGTCTGGTACATAGCACAAAAGTAAAAAAAAGTAAACATATTTACCTATTATGTTGAATAATCAATTAGACAGATTATTCCCAGTGAATAAAGAGATTATAAAGGCAATTATAACTAACTTAATCAATATGGTCTTTGGTAATTTAGGTTATGGCAAATTAATACATGAATTCATCATATTTGCTGTGTTGACGCAGTCATTTATACATTTTGAATTTATTTTGGGCTTCTCTACTGTTCTAGGAATCCTGTCATCTGAGCACACATTTTTTTTTTCATTATCCATTTCTGTCCAAGAGCCCAGAGCACAAATAACTATGTGTATATGTGTGTGTGTGTGTAAAAAACAATGTTGGTGCAGTGACCAGAAAGTGTAGCAAGAAGCGCAAATAAGCGAGGGAGAGATCTGAGTTGTGATGCTGTGGCGTGTTGACGTGTTGATTGCGATCTGTGTGTGAAAATTTGATTTTGGAATATTTTGGATGGAGACCCTCCTGGGCGCAGTCACGCCTGATAACACTGGCGCTGAGGTGATCACGCGTGACCCATTCCTTCCCAGCAGAGGAGGAGGCAGACGCAGATGTTGTAGGAGGAAAGTTTGGCAGATTCTGTGAGTCAGTGGAAAGAATAAAAAAAAAAAAAAGAACGTTTCCCTAATTGGGATAAAATCACACCTCTGGGCTTTCCATCCATCCAGAGCAGCACATGAGCATTGATTGGCTGGAAGAGAGCGTCCATTTGCATTTCACGATATCAAGTTCACGTTCATTAATCCCAGCCACTCACGAAACTTGTTCCCTGGAACACATTTTTTCCGCCTAACATTGGAGCCCAACAGAAGCGATAGCTGATGTTTATTTCTTTTCCACTCGTCGCACACATAGAGTCAGAGCGCATTGATTTTTATTTTTGGCCATCATAAAATCTATTATATGTGAGAAATAATTGCCCTCTCCATCTCTATTCCCCCTGGGGCTTTTCATTTTCTGTGCGGCGCTGCTCACTTACAGCGCCACTGGACCCGGGCAGTGTCAGATAATGACTTCTAAATCTATAGATTTTTTGGGCTCTAAAGCCACCACTTTATTTGTTGGTCTGTGAATCGTAGGGAGCCCTCCGTTTAAAATACATCATTTCACACCTCATCACCATGCAGTTATAACTAAGTTTTAAGCAAATCCACCTTCGGAGTCCAAGATTCCTCAAGGCTGAAATAATAAAAGAACCTTCATAGATTCAAAGAGCGAGGCCAGGATTACGCAACCGCCTTGTCACCTCCTGCATTGTGTTTCAATAAAAGAAATTCCCGCACAATATTTCAATCCTGTTCAGTCCATTCAATGACCACCAAATTAACTCCGCAGCTTTACGTCTGTCGTGTTGCGGGCTCCCCGGGATCTATTTTCCCGTTTTGGTAATCCAGTCTTCTTTAAAAAGTGTATTTTGGATTCTGAAGTGGAGACGTAAGGAAAAAAAAAATCAAAATCTTTTCATGTAGGATACAAAGAAAGCAGAGAGAACCACGCAGGGACGATAACTGTGAATTGAAATGAATCCCCCAGATGTAATGTGATATCTGAACCGCCGTGACAGGGGAAGGGTTATTGAATTGGCATCCTCGCGCTGGTTTAAGGATAAACGGCGTGTGTGCACGCACTGATGCACAATAAGAAAGGGGAGCGTATAAATCAACGGAATCCTAACCGCAACCATTCGCGCCATTTCCCACGCAAAAATAAATCCGCGTATATGGCCACCACGCGGCAGATTTATACATAACATACACCAGTGACTAAACCTATTACACATCTTTTTGAGAATCGGCTGCACGCTTGCCTTCTGCGCCTCGTCGGTTCCCTACAGAGTAGATGATTTAATCGGAGCCGAGAGCAGGACCTGTCACAACTGTCACAGGTGGCGTCAATTGTACCAACAAATAAGCGGTTGAATTTGGTTGTTTGAGTTTTGCTTGTTTTTGTTTTTTTTCAAAGCCTGACACGCTGCCCGTGGTGAAACAACAGTTTATTATCTGTGACCTCTTTGTTCTCCATCTAAAGCGCGCCCTCTCACCGCCGCAGGTGTATCAGCTCAAGGTCGCTCGCTTTCCAACGCGCCGTGTCCACTCGTTTATCCGTTTCAAGGCGGCCGCGCGGAATCCCATCAGGCCCACTGTGCGCCCCCACTTTGTAATTTTGTCCAATTTGAACTGGCATTCGCCAGGATGCCCTGTTAAAACGTGTCCAATTTGAGGATATTTTACTCTTAGTGGAGATGGTGGGAGCGTGGGGAATTGAGAGATGGAGGAGATACCGGGGGCACCGGGGGACCTTTATCCTGGCGATTTTATTTCTGGGACGGCAAGCCATTTATCCTCATCTCTGGCTGGCGGAGAGGCCGAGCAATATCACAACAAAGTGTACCAATTAACACTGACATAAAGAGGAATATATATTTAAATATACAAGCTTCTCAGGTAAACAAGGCCCGAAAACATTACAGTGTAACTACACGATAAAGCATCTGTTGTCTCCCACATATTTTTGTTATTTTTTATTGAACAGATGTTGGAGTATTTGCGCATATGATGTGCTCGCTTGCTAGTTTTTATTTTTTGGAATTTAAAAGGAGTGATGAAAGAAGGCTTCGCTGGTTCAGGGAGAAATGTTTTCCGTACGCCGCCGCCGCCATTTATCACCTTTTGGTCTTTGAAGCTGTCGCCACTGGTTACCAGTCTGCCGCCTCATGGTGGAGTGTTAGAAGTGACCCAAAAGTGACCATTTTAAATATTGGAATTTGAAAGCAGCTTAGTTTGGAGAAGCCACCGCCATTTAAGAATCTCACTTGGCTAGCAAACCGCTAGCAAGGAAGCGAGCAAAGAATTCTACATAACATCCAGAGGAGGAATTATATGTTCAAATATGGAGCATAGAAAAAAAAAAGTACACAACGTCCTTATAATTCCTCCATGGCCTCTCTTATGTTTTGTGTTTTGTTTTAATCGCTGGTTTCTCCGATTATTCCCCACAGACTCGGTCAGAACATATGTCTAATTACAGCGCACAATAAAACCAGACCGACAACGTTTTCATTCTTGTCCCGAAGCAAACTGAGATACAATAGTTGCTTTGCAATTCACAGGAGAGTAACACAAACAAACAGGAACCAGCCGGCTCATTGTGTGTGTGTGTCGTCAGGACTGTGGGTGTGTAGATATCGCCTCGTGAAACCTTTTAGTGTTGAAATTGATGTCTTCAGCTGTCGGGGGAGGGGGATGTACTAAGATGTTTGTGATCATTAAAAGTGTTTTTCTGGGAACACAATCTGAGTGCGACACAACAGATCTTGTCAATTATCAACCGAAAAACATCACAAATATTAAACGCATCTTAAAAACATCCCAAAAAATCCTTTCTGAGCTGTTTTTACACGGCATGTCCCCGTTAGCACAGCCGGGCGACAACAACTCGTCAGACACTTTTCGACTGAGAGGCCACTGTTAATGTCAAACGCGTTAATGAAGCGCAACGACGGGAAACAATGTGTACCAGCATAATGGACTGGAAGCTGTCGGTCCGCAGATATGAATATTGGCCTTTAGAGTGAATTACCTATGATTTTAGAAAAAAGGTCTAAACCGTCTCTGCACTCAAACGCATCACATTTGTCCCATTAGGTAACATTTACATTTCTATTCTATAGCACCCTTCACAGGCTATAAACCAATTATTCAACACACAAAGGCACCAGGCAAACACAGTTGTTGCCCTCCATGACGCAGAGAAGCGAAGATGTGTGAACATGTGTGTGTGTGTGTGTGTGTGTGCATTATTGCAATATTTCTATATTTAAATCTGACTGAAATGATCTTTTAATAGATTTAATGCACGGTAAATAATAAGGTCGATGTGAATGAAATGATAATGACTATGTGAGTTAAAAATATAAATATAATAGTGTGAGGAATTTATTGCAATGATTTCCGCCTCTTGTGTTGACATTGTTGGTTTTATTTTACCCTTGAACAAAGCCGTTTTATTCTGTATTTGACAGCTACAATCCCAAAACGTTCAGTGGCCAATTGTGTTGTCATTGGCGTGCATAGCTTCAGCTATCCACCGATTTACTTGATTTACTTCAGCACAACAAACAGTAGTGCTCTTGGTGATGATCCTTGAGGTTTTCCTCCAGCTCAGAAAGCTTATCCTCACTAATCATTCTCTGCACATTATTGTCTGTATAATATTCGCTTGTTTATCTGTCCCCATAGATCTGGATGAAATTTTTTTTTTCACACAAAAAAAAACACCTCATTGTTATTCTGCGGCTCAACCGAGGCTTTGATGCATTCATGAGAGAATATACAGATAAGAATTCAGTTCCATTGTAAACCCAATTAATATGTTTGAGAGGAAAGGAATGACATTTTAAAGAACATAAACAAATAAAAGATATCTTTTTTTGACCATGCTACTGGGTCTGACAACCTCAAGTGTTTGTCTGGGTGATACACTGGCTGCCTTTGCACAAAGGTCAAAGCTGGAAAAAAAAAGAAGAAGAAAAAAAGGGCCTCGTGTCAATGGGTAATGGACTCAAAAACCACATGCTTATGATATCAGGAAAAGTATCAAAAGAAAATGCCATATGCTGTTGTACAAAACAAAACCCCCTCGGGAGGCGGGGATAATAATAATTGAACTGAATTAAAAAGTTGTGATATTTTTTCCTTCCTTTGGAATTGAAAGAATACGTTTCGGGGGTCTTTCATTTTTGGTTCACACAAAGAAAAATGGACTTTGCTGATCACGCTTCAATATCCTGAAAGTTCGGCAAGAAACGAGATTTCCCACATGCGGACCGACTGTCACTTTATAACATCGCCACAATGGAGTGTGTCCTTTCATTGTGTGATAATTACTGTTAGAAGTAGTACTATAACTACTATTAGGTTGTAAACAGGAAGACAACTGTGATAGTAAATGTCAAGAGTGACTTTTATAACCATGTCAGAGGACGTCTGAGTGGTTGTAAATGTTATAATTCTTCTGTTTAATGAAACTGTGTAATAACAGATTTAGTGAGCATATACTTCCGTTAACTCCAGACTAATTAGAATAACATTGCCTCATTGTCCACTGCAACACTGTGCAATTGGGAAAACAAATAAATACAGAGCTAATTGGATACGTTTTATATCCCCACAGATAATACGGAGAACGGAAAACAGAACACATCTCGGATCATGCATCTTTACTCGGGACACTTTCAAACGGAGACGTTTATTCATCGTGCATTCTAATATTCAAAAAAAATAAATAATCCCAAATGAAAGAAAACAGATGAAAGAATTGATAAATCGTGGATTTATTGAGGAATTTGTGAGAAATCCAAAACTGGGGACCATTCATTCCAGTGACAGCGTCCCGTCAAACACACGGGCTGAAATTATTCCTCCCCCTCGTTACCCTGGGGACAAATAATAAATGTTCATTACTGCCGACCTCCTGCACCAGACAACAAAAATTGTCATAATTGCAGGAATATTTTTTTGCATGAATGTGATTGCGGTGCTTTTAAAAAATTTCATCTTCCCCTGGTCTCAAAAAAAAAACCCCAACAACCATCCATTTATAATGTTTAAAATGTTTCTAATTTGAGGGTTTGTGCGTTTGTGTGTCTGTCTCACATCCTTGACTGATCGTCAGACAATGGCAGGGCTAACGTTAGGGACAAACAATATGTTCTTACATTCTGACCCAAGGTGAATAAATAGTCTTTAATTATCCGAACCCAAAGCTGTTTGGACGTGTTTGGACTGGGATTGGAACCGATAACAAAAAAGCCATTGATTGCACTGCAGATAAAAGCAAAAATCCTCACTTTGATGGTATATTTTCAGTGTCATGCTCATTTGAATTCATTAAATCGCTTACCTTGGGAGGAAAAAAAGAAAATATACACACTTTGAAATTCATACGCTGTTTAATGTCTAGTGTATAAAATGATCTCGCCTCTGGGTGCCTGGATTTTCCCATCATCACATCAAATTCTCTGTTTATGACTCTGTCTCCAGACAAAAGATTTTCCTTTTGAGATATTCAAGGTCTCTCTCTCTCTCTCTCTCTTTCGACCCGTAATTAGTATCTTAAAGCATAAGAAACGTCTCTGGAAATGTGAAACTGAATATTAATTCAATCACAAATGGAAATCATGCTTGAGCGCCGAAGAACAGCCGTCAGTGGCTGTGTATCTGTTGATTTGTTTTACGCTTCTAACTAAGTTATGCGAAAAAAATAAAAAAAATAAAAGCATTTTGTTTATTTCGTTTCTTTGAATATTATTTTAATGAAATGGAAGTGAAGTGACACTCATGAGGTGTGCGTGTGTGCTCTGTAACTTTACCAGACGTGGAAGTGACACCCACACACACACACAACACAAAGGGACGGGACGAGGGCGGCGGGGTAACAAGTGCCGGGGTAACGCCGACAAAATCCAGCCGGTATAAACACAACAGACATGGTGTGTGTGTGTGTGTGTGTGTGGTGTCAAAAAGCGCGTAAACTCTTGAGTGTCGACACTAATGCAACCGGAAAAAAAAGCTCAGGATTGTTTAAGCAAAGAGTGGCAGAGACCACCGGATGAATAATTCAGTGTCCTCACTCCATGATCTCCACTGGTTACGCCTGTGTGTGTGTGTGTGTTTGCGTGAAGGTGCGTTTGCGTAGGCATGCACGGGTGTGGAAAGTCACTCGCCTAAGCATGCATATCATTACGTTTATGTTTGTTTAGATTAGCATGTTTGAGATGGACCCGTCCCTGCAGGGGGAAATTTATTTACGCTTAACTTCATCAACCCCGCTATTTTCAGCCGTCAACCGATAGATTTTATATTCAATGTGCAAAACAATACAAATAATCGGTGAACCACACGGAGGCAGCGGGTCGACGTGTCGGGATTGACTCTACGTATTAAAGGCCTTGGAATGGGCCACGCCTGGGGGGGGAATTTGTTATGCTGGGCGGAGGGGTCACGAGTCGGGTCAGAGATGAGACTTTTTGTGGGCCCGCCTCCCGCAACCCAATCACCTCCTGTCCCTTTTTTTTTTATTATTATTAATTTATTTTTTATCTATATTTTTTTAAAGCAGGACTCAAGTGGATAGAAATGATGGTTATGTGTTGAAAGATAACTTTTATGGTCACACGAGGAGCTCCCTAACGAGGCTCTGCAGACTCGTGCACACGCCACATATTTACAACCTGTATCCACCCCCCCTGCCCCCCCGCAAACGCGGTGTGCTTATAACCTGGCTATTACTTGGGGTTGGATTCACCATCTTTTAACGGACACTTTATATATTTTTTTTTCTGCAGTTTCCCAGATGCAAACAAATTACAGGCACACAGATGTAATTCTCTCTGCAGAAATGTATGCGTTACCACTCCTCTGTTTTCACCGACACTGTTGGGAAAGGTATATATGCGGCCGCATGTGTGTTTGCACACCCTGAATATATTTACCGGGGGAAAATTCGACTCCACCTCACCAATGTTAATGGTGCTCAATATAACGGCGTATGAATTATGCACCACTCCACTTTTTATTCTGAAATTATACAACAAATGAGCATCTCAGCCACAATAAGAGTCAATGCACAAAACTGGAATAGACCCTTTCAATAAAAAGCCAAAAAAAAAAAAAAAAGATGAATAATAATAATGAATAATCCGCTGAGTGACATGATAATAACATGTTAATAGTAATTCATAATAATTACATGTTCATGGTGGCCGTGCACAACACCACAGGTTGAAGATAGAAGTGGGGAAAAAAAACAACACTGTTTCAACCGAAGGAGGATTTTTATTAATCACAGCAAGTCCGAAGAGTGAAGAAAATGACCAGATGACCGAATATTCAAAACACTGAACCGCCGGTGATAATATTTTTCCTTTGCGAGAAAACATGAATAATTTAGTTTTCATCTCCCCCCCCCAAAAAAAATTAATTATGGTTACATGTTTGCTAAGAACAGCCGTGTTGTCAGATACAAGGAATGGACTTAGAAAGTAGAAAGCTACTAACATCAACATGGAAGAAAATAAGAAAATAAGAGCCGGGGTTGTAATTACAGCAGTTTGGTTCAAATAAGTGGAACTAGACTGTTTGACACATGTCACTTTAAACAAAGGCATTGCACACAAACATCAGAACAATACATGAAAAAAGTAATTTTGTCAGAGATGGAAAAGTGAAGTACAGCCTTTTCAAAATGAAATAAATAAGAAACAGAAGGGTATGAGTTACAGAGCAGTGGGTAAAATAAGTCATTATTGAATGTATTAAAAGAACATGGCAAACATTTCTTTTTTTAAATAAATACCAAGTTTTCAGTCTACACCAAGTCAGGAAAAGATGAGAAAACAACAACAAGCACAACCATTCCGAAAGTTATTATGATTCTGGTTATTTATTGGACAACAAGTAAAATCCGTATTTTTATTTTAAATATTTATGAATCCTTTTTTTTTTTATTGAATTGAAATATGGAATGTATGGTATGTTTGCAATACAAATATTGGGGGTTACTGGTGCAGGGATTGAAAAACATGAAGCTTTGACCAATTTAGAAAAAAATATATATAAAAAATAAAAATGGAAAAAAGCACCAGGGGGACAAGTGAAGGAAAAATATAAAATACAATACACACACCAGCAGCCAATAAAAACATCAGATAAAATGTTTCCTCCCAGTGGTTGTTGTATCTGTCAGGTCTGCTCAGATAAGCTCGGTCCTCTGGGCCTGCGCTCAGAAACCTCAGTGTGTCACCTCCACGTTGTTACCAGCTCTAACCCGCACTATTTTTTCTTTTATGAAGCTATACGCCGAAGCCTTTCCTTCATATTATGGAATGCTGTGCATGGATTCATTAGCCGATTCTTCAAAAAAGAACCCCGTGCAGGAACGTCAGCTCGTTCAACTATCGGATGCTCCTCGTGGAAATTCACAAGAGGAGAAGCCCACACAACAAAGTTTTTTTTTTGTTTGTTTGTCTATGAGGGATTTCTTTTTTTTTTTTTTTGACAGGGTTGTCAACGCGGCACCTTTGTGTTATTCCACAAGGCAGTTACACACAGATCAAAGCAGTATTACTTATGTTTTCATGTTACGTGTTCTATTTAGATATATATTTTTAAAAGAATCTCTTTTGGCCTCGATTCACCGTCAGAAATGCTAATGCAAATCTTTTTTTAGAATTTTTTTTGGGTTGCGCCCTTGTGTCACGTCTACAGTCACAGTCAGCAACTGAAACTGAAATATATAAATAGTATATATTATTATTATTATATTATTATATTAATGCTTTAATGTGGTTGCTCTTAGATTTTTTTCATTTTATTTTGTATGTTCTATACTACTGATACTTTTAAGAAATATCCGTGCTTGTTTAAGAACGTTTTGGGTTGGATTCTGCAACAGGAACATTATGGAAATGGTTTCTGCTTTTTACATTTTTATTATTAATTAGTAAATATGTTCCGCTTCATTATACCTCACCCACATTTTACCTTTTTTATATTACTCATTAGTCTCTGGAAAATAGTCATTAACATGGTGATGGAAAAAAATAAAAAGCATATGGAAAAAGTCTGTGCCAATAAAACGTGTATCTATTTATAGTTATATCGTTTTATTTTCCCTCTTCACTGTTGTCAAGGGCTTCCTCATTGTGTTGTTGATGTTTGTCTCTTTAGGATTGTCACGTCTCGAAAATAGGATGAAAAGTGCCTCGAGGTTATAGATTGATATACATTTAAATAAAAGCATATTTTGGCAGATATTCATGGTCATCACAGTAAATAAAAAAGAATTTATTTCATACAGTGTAGTAATCACTGCGCGACATTACATTAATCATTCCGTTCATTCTTCCTCCATCAAAAACCTCCTGCCTCCTTTACCCACAATGCAACACAACCTCTGACACTTTGGTCTAAGTTCCTTGTTTTTTTTACGTAGCAGCTAATGTAGCCTCGAGCCTTTAGCCTGGGGCGGACACGAGTAGCTGTCCACACATTTTTTTTTTTTTCCCATAATCCTAGATTTTTGCTTGAAAAAAATCCGATTTTGTTCTTTCCAATCTGAAAGCTTAATAGAAAGGCTATTATATGAGGTTGTACAAATAATAACGTATGAAAACGATGCGGCCGCTTTTTTGAATTATATAAGAAGAAAAGACACGTTGACGTTAGAATATGCAGTACGCCCACAGGACAAGGAAAGGCAAGAATAAAACCAGAGGGAGGAGAAAATGTCGAGAGACAGATAAAAGGTGGGAGCTGAGATGGAAATTATTCAATCGAGGGAGGTCAGCGCGAGGTGCGAGTGCGGAGGAGAGAGCGTCTCCTCCCCAGATGTGAGATAGGGAGTGACTACTGCTCTGATTGGAGTGAGGTGGATCGTTACGGCGCCACGGAGGAGTAATTATTGGTGGCGGAGGAGAAACTGGGTTGGGGATAATGGCTTCAACACAAACATCTTTGAGGAGCGTCTACTAACCGCGCCACGGCCCCGGTTCACGCTTTAGACTTGACCTTGGGCAGGAAGTGCACTCTCAGGGCTGCCGTTATACAGACACCAGACATTAAGGCGACACACGGAGGTGTTGGTGTGTATAAGTGCTGCTTCTTTTTTCAGACTTTGATGCTTGATATTATTTTAACAGGAGATGAATAGCGTGAGAATACTTCTAATACGTTTAATTTATAATTTATGATCAGGTTTATATTTTACGTTTAGTCATTTATATTGGCCACGTCATTGCACTTCCTGTTTTATTTTGTACTTACCCCTTGTCTCTCATTGCAGTTACCTTCACTTCCTGTCCAGGTGTCTTCCCAGGTGTGTTCACTTACCTCGTGTATAAAAGGCCCCTGCTCCCTTTGACATGTTCCACTTCCTCTTATCTGTGTTCATGACTGGACCTGGGCAGGAAGTGGACTCTCAGTGCTACACGTTGAACAATAAAATACCACTAAACTGTAAAATATAATAGAAACTCTTGGTGCGCCACAAAAGCAGGACTAAGGACAGGAGTGTCCAGTTGCGTGTAGTCAGTGTTGACCGTTTTCGCTTGGCTCACACAACTTGTGTTGCCTGAATTCACGTCACACAGATACAGAAACTATTATTCAGCCTTTCAGAGTGGGGCGGCACCTATTTTTAGCAGCCAGGAAGTGCTGGATGTACCCCCGAAGAATCGCTGAAAATGAACAAAATCGCGCGGTTGGCTTTCTGGGATATGGCGGTTGACTATTAATTGGAAAATGAACAATCTTGACCCCATTGTGGCATAAAATAAAGGTCAAGGATTCATCAGAGTGATTACATTTCGTCCCGAGGGGGAAATATTAATACTATCCTTTCGATGTGCCACCTGCGGTAGATATCGAAAGCCACTTTGGCTTATTCTTCTGTGTAGTTTTTTCCACCCAAAATGTAACAAACCTCCATATTCATTTATAAGCCTTACCCGACCTAATTCTGCTCTTTTGCTCACCGCGCTGCGCCACAGTCTCTTGTTTTGCTGTTGAGCAAAATTGCTATCGACTCGTATGGCTTTAAATACCATCCGTTCAAAAAAAAACAAAAAAAAACACACACATTTTTGACTGGATAATATCATTTCATCTAACTGCTGCTCTGTCCGCGTTATTGCGCGCCGAGTGTATATAGAGTTACAGCAGCAGCGGAACAGCCACACACACACACACACACACACAGTCCCGTCAGTGTCACCAGCTGTAATTGCTTTGGAAAGTGATTTAATTGTCAGGACATGTGTTCCATACACCGGGCAGGAACGGCTGTGCATCTGGTTGTCGTATCACCTGCTCGTGGCACCACCAGATTTCACCAGAGTTGCATCACTTCGCATCCACATTCACCACCAATTATTTTTGGATCTAATTGAACGACACAACCGCTCCATCCTCCCCTCAGGATGACACACACACACACACACACACCTCAAGACGCACTGACAGTTTTTATATTCCACTGTGTTGTGTGTGTGTGTGTGTGAGAAGTGATGTTGCTGTCAGTTCCTCGTCTTGATTGTTCCTCTCTCGTGAGTTTTAGAGGAAGATTTTTTTGGCCTTTGACCCCTGCTATCTGGTCAGCAGGTGGTTAGATGTTGGTCGCTGGAAATCCTACGTGTTTGCGTTACGAATATTTATATCAGGGAAAAATCCCTCGATGCAGATCATGTCATTTTCCCTGGGGGGGTGAGGGGGGTCCGGACGTACACGCAACAGTTATGGAAATCAATTCATAACAAACTGCGTTATAACCCGACAAAGACAAAACCGATAAGCAAACAAGACCACTAATTGAATTTATTATAATTGTTATAAAGGATTTAACAGAGCAGTGGTTGCATCATCGAAAGCGTGAGAAAGTACCGGTAAATGATTCCAGTCAGAAGGACCAGGATCTGAACTTCTTAGTGTATAATAGCACCATATAGAGGATACATTGTCGCCAGTGACAGTTAGTTTTTTCTAACACGTCAGTCTTTCAGTTTACGGTACATACTTAAAAAAAACAATTCTTTGAATCAAAATAATATTCAGTGTGGAAATGCGCTTGAGAAACAACATTTATTCCTTGTAAAACACTTTAATATCGTATTATTCTTCATTTATGGGGCATGTAATTGTCTGAAGTGAGATTTATTTATTTCATTTTTCCCAACCTCAGATCTCGTTATGATACGAATGTGAAAGTGACATTGTTAAATGGGGCTATTAACCAAATACACTGGGAGCCCATCAGCCGTCACTCCGCCTTGATTTACTCTTCCGGAGGCAGCAGCCAACAGGCAGGTGAAATTATTACCCGAGGAAAAGCTCCTTATTGCGTTTCAGATATTGTTTCTGAGCCATCCATCCCGACATTATTTATGTTCAGGGAGCACGCATTAAGGCCAGAGACAGGACGCCAATCCATCACTGTCTGAAAGGAGTAAACAGACGGCCATTTATAAATCTCAGTCACAACAGTGTGAGTGTGTGTGTGTGTGTGTGTGTGTGTGTGAAGTTTCCACCTCGCATGACCTTCATCGCTTTTGACTGGGGGAGAAAAAAAAACTGAAAAAACTGGGAAGTTACCGACTCATGCATAAGTGAACACAAAAAAAGAACTCCACAGGTGTCGACTTCCTGCTGTGAAGCGACGGCATAATCGGAGACATTTTCTCCATAATATCAAACACTTTTGCTCCCCCCCCGGCCCGCCCTCTGAACCCCCCCCCCGCACACTCCACATATGGAGTTCAGTGTCGCTTGGAGGCTCAAGACCATACACATTTCATCTAATTTGACTATTATACAGAAATAATTTATGCGGCCTCATATTATATGCTTTCTTTATGGAGACGCTGCACACAGAGGTGAGTCTAAATGCTTGTTGCTTACACACTTGGATGACTGACATTATTATAATTCTTGCTGTCAGACTCAAAAATGTACATTTGTGGCATAATGTGAAAATATTACTGGATGCAACAAAACCACATGAGGTGTGTTGATTTTTTTTTTTTCACGTAGTGTTTTATATTCATGTCTAATTGATGTTTTATTATCAGATTGGTGTTTTATGTTTCATGTTTAATATTCATCATTTATATTACTCGCATTATAGCGTTGACATGTCAAAACACCTTGTCTGTCATTGGTCTTCCTGTTTTATTTTCTACCTACCTCTTGTCTGTCCTTGCGGTGAGCTTTACTTCCTGTCCGGGTGTCTCCTCCGGCCCTCGTTAGCGTCAGCTCTTCCCCTTGATTGTTTCCACCTGTGTTCACTTACCTCATACCTGATAAATAGCCCTGTCTCCTGCTGTCTCGTGCCACTTCCTCTTGTCCATGTGCCACATCGACACCAATGAGAAAAAAAACCTTTGTCCGAGCCAAGTTTGCTTTAGTTCACCTCACCAAAGGACATTATTTAAATTTTTTCCCGTTCCACGATAAGATGTAGTTGCACGTTCCCTGGTAAATGTATTCAGTGTTGGGTATGCGCACGCGGGGCCTGCTCTTTTCCAGCAGTGCAGGTGAGCACAGAGGAATGTTAATGCATAGGAGAGAGCACCACCTCTGCTGGCCTTTGGGACACCGTTGATGTGTGGAAGAGCCGCAGGTCCTGCTGTTATTATCATGCATTGACATGATCGCAGATTCACTGAGAGGATGAAACCCCCACCTCATGCGTGTGACTCCACTTGACGAAAATGTTATGTGGCGCGGAAGGGGGAAAAAGGAGGGGTGGAGAAAATCAAAATCCTGACGCTAAGCCATTTGAATAGTTTTCCCCCAAATAAAAATGAGAAGTGTCTTGATCACAGGTGGTGATAAAGGATTCAGAGGCGCCTCAATGAGCACGTGAAATGTGTTAAAGTATGAATTCCAGACGCATGGCCAATACACAGTATCACTTAAGAAAATAAAAAAGTAAAAAAAGTAAATAAACGCATGGTGAGATCTCACTTACTGTCATGTTTGAATCAGATGCAAAATCTCCAGACACGTCGACGTCCGTCTCCGGCTTATTACAAAGATATTACACAACCAGAGGAATTCCTCAACATGACAATCTGTTTTTTTTTTGTTTTTTTTACAAGGTAGAATTTAATGGTACCCGCAATCTGCACTCAGGTACCTGTCCGTGCACGCTTACGCACTCACACAGGTATGTATGACATTTTACAAGGAGAAAAATGCCCGAAAAGAAATGTTTGCTACTATACCAAATCTGCATTGTAAAATCCTGTCAATCTCTGACTTTATTTTCTAATTAAATAGTCAAGTATATGATTTTACTAATGGTAGCTCCAATTCTTCAAAGCAAATGATCAGATTAAATTGTAATACCTAGAGGTTCTGGTACAGGAGTAAAAAAAATAGCTCTCGGTATCGACAGTGGAAGTGAAAAAAAAAAAATCCAGTATTTTAAATAAAATACCACTCTTGCCAATTCAGTTCAGAAGATACAATTAAATTACAACCAGACACACCATTTATCCACCAAAGTTTTTTTTTTTCTTTTTAATGTAAATAAATGACATTATCCCCAAAATATGAAAGTAATGTCCTGGACTTTAAGCGAGTGATCCAACATCCCTTGGAAAAAAAAAAAAAAAAAAAAGAAAACTAGCCGCGCATGATGCACATCCTTCCCCTGGCACAAACTGGCGGAGCAATTAACCCGCAGTTAATTAGAAAAATTTCCCCTCCTGTAATTCAGTTGGACGGGACTGAGGTGCGGCACGGTACAGTGGATGATTCATGGCCCACTGGTAATCACAGAGGAGCAGGAACCCGGGATACTTGAATTAATCACACCTTCATTTGCTTCGCAGAAATGGCCCCAGCATGGCTTCCATGATTTAACTGTGTTTACCCACGGAAAATACTTGCTGTATCTCTCAAACACATCCTTTCGCAGGCCATACGCCGCGCCTGTAGAGTCCTATTTTTTTATTTTTTTCCACACTTGCATAGTCGGAGGCGTCGCTGCCGACAGTAGCACTCCCCAATATTTATTCCAGCTTGAAGGTAGTTGGGCTTTTAGTCTGATATATTTCAAGCCACGTCTCAGCCCAATCTTCAGCCCAAACTGTTCCTGTCTATAAAAGGCACATTTTAAAGACTCTCATCCCATTAAAACTCAAAACGGAGACTATGCGTTAGCCTGGGTCAACCAGCCAGAGGGACCCAAGTAAAAAAATGAGCCGTCGGATGCCAATTAAGCAGCTTCCCATTCTTTGTAAATAGTTTTCTGAAACCAGGCCTGCACAGTGGTATAATACAATATTTTAATGTGCGAGCAGGAATTTGAAATAATTAAGTTCTTACATCTTAAGGGCCTCCAGATCTGGTAATAACGCAGGAAGCGGCTTCGGGCCCGGTATCAGTGGAGCGAATTTCCCCAACACATTTTAAATTAAATTAGCAATAGGCCGACACACAGCAGGCACTCAGTCACACTCGTATTACATGTAAGATGTTTCATTAGGCCTCCTTCCACTCAAAATGTAAAGCAGTAGACTTTAAACTTGGAGTGACTCTCGCTTCTCCACTCTGCCAGTAGAAAAAATAATTACATTTACATAAATAGTGCGCAAATGGGGCTTATTTGTTTTTTTGGAAATGAAAGCTCACTAACAACAAGAGAAATATCCAGGGGTGGAGTCTGGCTTCAGTTATTTGGACAGTGACACATTTTCAAATGGTCAGGCTCTCAAGTCAAACCCAGTCAACTTGGAATTAAATACAGGGAATTTAGGATGCAAATGAAAAGCCTTGCTTGGTAACGAAAAAAAGAAAATACCTATAAATGATGACCATAAATGAGTTGAATGCTCGTTTAATATTGTTTCAGTCTTATTATGTGCACCACAGAGTTGCCATTTAGTTTTAGGTAGAGTTGGTATAAGGAGAGGAGGTTGAAGAGGTGAAAAAAACAAGCAAGGCGATGCCAAAGCAATTAGCGGGGGAAAAAAAACGTCAACGCCAAAATATGCAGTACATCAATTAACTCCAGGTGTACCACGCCAGCGCTGGGATTGTACTGGCAGGAGCCGCACAATCTGGCGCCGGCAGAGCACTCCCAAATGGCGGAGGAGCACATGTTAGCAAATATTGTAGCAGAACTCTGACATTTTGACTCCCACTCAGTTATTAGTGGGACTCCATTTTCTCCCACCGATGGAGTGCGATCGCGGCGAGGACGTGACAACCCGTAATCCTCAGAAAGGATTTCAGTCGTCTGTCGGGTCTTTGAGTGGCGTGACGTGACCTACGACACGGCGCCCCGGAGTGTCACGCCAAGCCGAGCATCAGCGGGTCCGTTGGCGGCTCAATTACCACACAGGAAGCAGGAGACGGCCTATCAGCCGCGCGCCCATGCAGGGGTGGCTGGCGGTGAAAACTCTGCAAAGACGCGCTGAATCAGTTGGGCGCCTGAAAAACAATCCCCCGCCTGGCTCGGGTCTTAAAAGCGGCGTGCGCCCCAAATGGATAACAATTATCCCCTTGCCAACAGGTCTGGGAGGGACGCGTGGCACGGAATTAGTTGGCATTCAAATTTGTCGCGTGACATTAATGCGTTTAATGGGCAGATGTGTCCCTGCGCCGCGGTGATAAGACCAGCAGCACCAGCAGGTTATTGCGGGGATGGAACCTGTCACGTTTGATGACTGCGCGGCGTTGATGGGTCATATCTGCGCCCCGTATTGGAATTGTGGAGTTATTTCGAGGGATTCTTATTGCTGAAACCCAGGCCCTCCATATCACGGGATTAAAGAATTCCTCGGGTGTCTGTTTGTTTTTTCGCTGGATAACCACCAATACCCCCAAGACAACACTACTCTCCCTCTCTGTCTGGAGCGCGCACACACACACACACACACCACGCTTGACAAACATTAACGCATACATGTTTTTTTAATGAGGTAACGGCGTATCGACTTTTTGGAGAAACTTAAAAAATCACCCCGGCGCACAAGCATCGGGCGTAAATATGGGTGGGCTGGGTATCGGCAAACACAACAGGATAGTCATATCATTCAGGATTTTTCTAAAAACTGGACATCGATGCTTCATGAATAGCCTAACTCATTCAGTCGCATTGACAAATTATTTCTTATTATTTATTCCAATATCAATATGCGGTCGGGCAGATTTCAATATCTGATTGATGGTGTGGGGCAAGCAACAGTCGCACTTCACCTTTTTATTTTTTTTATTTCGACTAGAATACCTGAGTTTATTAGTACATTGCTCCACAACCAGACATTGACGAATGCAGTTCAAAGAGGTGAACAGTAACGCAATTAGAAATGATTATTATTAGTCTCCAAAGGAGCCTCGGATGGGTATTGACATCTGACCTACCAAATATGAACTATTATATACCACATCATTTCAAGTCTTCAACTTCAGCGGCAAATGACACTTTCTCCTTTTTCCCCTAATAATTATAGCCCAGGCCTACCAGGAAAATAGCTGCTAATTATCTGTTAATTATAGAAGGTCATTTAAAAGACTTATGGTGGACCTTTCCAGTAAAATGAGTCGAAAAATACAGAGCCACCCGACACAACCTCCCTATTTTATCCGTCTTTTCAGAGATAAATATTGATTTTTAGATACAACAAGTAAAAGGTGATGATTTCTCAGTCCGTGTTTAAGTGGAGGATTCAATAACATAGAAATGATATATATAACCTGTTAAAATGGGGAGTTTTAGAGATACTGGAAGCCTCGACTTGATAACATCATTGGACACAGCCCAGCGTGTTGTTTCCTATTCATTTCATCGTGTCATCATCAACACTGACTTCTCGCCAAACTCGGAAATGCTCCCATGGATTATCATGGCTGATTGGTGCTGTGGAAAAAAAAAAAAACGATTTAATGACCTGGACCGGCCCAAGAGGAGGACTTAATGAAATCGGAGAGGGTTATAACTCACTTTTTTTTATTTTCTTCTCACGGTATTGGAAACACCCAAGTCGTCCGGGTAACGCTGGGTGATCAAGGTTCCAACCATAAAACTAAAAGGGGACACACGCTGTGTCTGCTCAGCACATTTTAAATGAACTGTGGCGGTGTCGTCAACTCGGATGACCCCTCGCCGACAACGAGCACGTAACAGGCGGACAGCGGTCGGCCAGTCCTGTTTAATTGTGTTAACAGGACTGAGTTTGTTCGTTAAAAGCACCAAATCATTTGTGCACATAATAATAATAATAAAAAAAAAAAAGGTCCAGGGGTGAAGGAGCCTCCAGGACCTGCCTGGGGTGGTGCGGCTCCATTCTGCACAACGCGCTTGTAGTTTAATTAAGATGGAGTCTCATGGGTTGGATTTTATTCTAATAATTTTTTGTTTTTTTCCAATTTTCCATTAAAGCGCCACCTCACCCACCTGCTCTTATCTGCACATGACACAGCCAGAGCATGAGTTAAGGTAAAAAGAACACGTTTAGGGGTTAAACCTGGACCTGGTCCGTCTCCATCTCCCCCCCAGTTAAACTCTGCGCCTCTACCCTCTCGCTCTCTACTTCTGCACCTTTTCATATCCGTCTGTTGGATTCCATCAGCGAGTGTATTCAAAAGTACTTTACAGGTACAGTACACTTTTTCCCGGTTAAATATGATGTATTGCAGAGCATCCTTGGCTATTTGCCATAAAATAAAGTGTGTGATGGTGTTTTTCTTGCCATACACTCATCTCTGCTGTAATCACTTTCAAAGAAATGTTGATATAATATTTGTCGGTTTTTGCACTGTGTCATTTGAAACTTATTTATCCTTCTAAGATGTAATTAGTATCTAGTAACGCCAAATGGTGGAGAAGAAAAATATAACAAATCACACTGCTAGATCCGGTTTTTGGCCATGTAGGTATATAAATGCCTACCTAAGGCTCAACTTAGCATAAATAACGCTTTAAGAATAAATACAATGGGATTTGTGTCATTCAGAGGTTTCCAGAGACACAACTCCCATGGCGACATGTGCAGAACAAACACTGGCTCCAAGAGAACAAGCCTCCAGAAAACGGTCCAGATTTGGGCTCTGATTCAAATTACAGGAATGAAAGCCTCCGAAATGAATGGAAAAAATGTAATTATTCATTATTCGAGCTTCTATTGCAGACATTGCGAAATACAATGTGGAGAAAGCAGAACAATGTGGGTCAGATGCTGGTTTTAATCGGATGAAAGGAAAAAAAAAAAATCACTATTATGTTTTTAAGCGGGTCATTCCTAATCTGGGAAACGGCATGTATCCTTCATCATGGCGTTCATCCCGTAATCCCCTGGGATGACAGCCACCGACACGACCAGGACCAGACTCCTCTGCGTCGTCAATGGCGGCACCCACTGGGAATTCCCCAGTATCCACATTCAATAGGAATTAAAAAAGGGGGATTTGCAGTGCGTGCTTGGTCGGACCATGGCAACATGGTGGGTTAAGCAGGGATGGAGGGAGGAAGGGAGCAGGATTACGTCTCCTACCTGAGCTTAGCATGTGCATTTATTTATATTTTGGAGATTATTCCGTTTTCCGTACAACAGGTGAACTTACCCTCCCCCCCCTCCCCCTCCGCTATCTGTCAGAAATGAAAGGAACAACTCCAACCATCAATTCAATCTGCTTTGTTCTCGGAGGCTCTGATTGACAATACGTATCATTTGTGCAGTTTGCATTCAATTATTCGTGATGGGCAGCTGGAGCGAATCACATCCAAGCTTTTCAGCTCTGTCAGGTTATTCCACTTCCTGTCTTTTCTCTCATTTGATCGTTTCAACCGGTTCATCTCAAACGTGAGGCAGTTGCACCCATCGGATTTCGATTGGGAGGATATTTCCCCCGGGCTCGCATTAACCGAGCGGGTTTGGGTCGTTCCGTGTCAGAAACTTGTTTACCAGCTTCCAGATGTGGACCAGTTCCAAACGGCTCCAGGAGAGCGCGGTTAATTATGGACCTAATGTGAAACGTGTCCAGCCAGGGTGGTAATCCAATGCAGGTGCAGGCCGGGACAGGTGTTAAGGACTCAATGAGCAAAGCGTAGGCCAGCAGATATTTTTGCATTTTTTATTCAATTTTTTTTTTATTAAAGATTTGACAATATAAGCAGGTTGGCATTTTATCTGAGTCCAGGAGTGTGAGCAGGTGAGTCTTTCTATTGGATGAAATTCCAGACTCCAGAGCCAGGAGATGAAGCCGACCGGGCAGACATCCAAGCCGGCCCAAACCAACAGCCAATGATGGAATATATTTTCTTTCCTTGTCCAAAAGGAGCACCACCATCAAACAAAGAAGCGATAAATACTAGGCGAAAAAATAAAAATAAAAATCCACTCACGTCTCTATGTTTAAACAGTGAGAAATTCAAAATTAAAGAATGACCTCTTGAGCGCATTACTCTAAAATAATATTCATCATTCTTGGTTTCTGCAGGTGGTGTATTTCACTTTGCCTCCAGCTGGTCTGAGTTGTGTTTTTTTTTTTTTTTTTCCTTCATACGTCCTCTCAAATTTGGCATTTTTATCGTGTGAATGAAAAAGGAAAAAATGTGTGCATAATAACTAAGGTCGGTACGCTGCGATTGATCCAAATGGACCACGAGAGAACAATCATTTTATCTAGAATTCCTTCTGCAGGGGTCCTTGCATATTTCCAAAATACTGTCATACCGTACTGCTGAGGGACAATCTGACATTTGAGACCACGGGAGCTTGAATATCGATCACTTTAAATGGCCCATAAATGGCCTGTGCACCATTTATATTCCCGTGAGACGCTGCAACGTATGATTGGAAAAAACATTATCATATGGGAACATATGGAGATAAAATAAAGGAAAAATGGGTCTATTATTTTGAATCTAGCATAACGCGTAACAAAAAAAGAGAACTACGGAATCCGCATGAATCATTTTCCAGAGCTTGCACTTTTTTTTCATCCCGGGAGTATTTCGGCAATAAAAGAAACGGTCCCATGAAGTCATATCCAAAACAAAAGGCTCCTTAAACCCAAATAAAATTTGGAATTCTCAAGTTTAAATCCAAAAAATCTAAATTTGAGGAAAGACAGCTTTTTCATACTCAAACAGAATATGTCATGACCTGTATCACATATCAAATATTGCTATTATACCTATATATATATATATATATATACATGTTAACATAATGATGTAAATGCAAACCAGTGTATTTTTATTTTTTTGGATCTTGGAGAATTACAAAACTACCACTGAGACATGACTCCTGTCTGCCTATAAAATAACAAACATAGATAAAAAAAAAATAAAGCAAATGAAGGTTATTCTTCTCCTCGTAGCTATTTACAGTGATTTTCTGTTCACTCGACACAGAGATAAAAGCAGCTGGTTGAAGAGTTACGCCAAAAGACACGGGACACATTTCAACACATTGTGTTTTCTTTTGTGTGTCTCAGTTGCGACTCTTGTGTCTCACAGCCACATTTAAGCTTTTTAATGAGTTGAGCTCACGGCACTTTAATCGTGTGTCAAAAGCCATTAGAGAGATCAGAGATTTTTTTTTTCAGTTTTTATTTGTGACACGCATGTACATATCAAAGTCTACTCCTCCAAAGTGTTGGATTAAAAAAAAGAAAAAAAAAGAACGATGATTGTCCCTGCACCCTGTAAGTGGAAAAAAATATAATATATATATATATATATATATTATACAGCAAAGTAAGAAAATGTGTTTAAGTTGAAAGTGGTTGTTATGTGTCACGTCTGTGGGTGCATCTAAAAGCCGGGGGAAGATGATGGGAAGATAAGTGGCTCCATCTTTCAAATATACCTTTGTGGTTTCTTTCATTATTTTTTTTATGTCTGTCTGGCTGTGTCGTTCCATCACATTCCATTTCATTTCTCTGTCTCCCTCTCACTGCTGTACACCCGCGGTTTTCAGAAGTTTTATAATAGGTTGATGGTCCTCTCCGCTTCCTCATACGCTTTGTAGCCGTTAAGGACCTTTTTTTTTTTTTTCGAACCAAACGGGTATGGACCCTATTCAAAACAAATAAATCGTTGTCATAGTTGTTTATATGCGACGGTGGAAGTGCACAAAAACACAGCCGGCTTCAGGTTGCACCCCTTAATGTAATATTTTGACGTTACGACAAGGTTAACGCATATCCATGATGGAGAAAATTGCAGGATATGGTCTTATTGGGCAAACTCATTTCCTGAAATATACTTGACCTTTAAAGGGCAATGGTGTCGTGAGAGCTGATGATATTGTTATGTAATGCTAAAATTAACTATCCAGTAGACTAGCTGAGAACATCGCAGGAATAATGAGGAAGAAAAGAAAAAAACGTGGAGGTGTCACACACAGGCGTCATTTTAGGAAAAAATGAAACTTTTAAATATAAATCGTTTGCTCTGTTCTAAATCAGCTGTGGGAAAGGTTTCATTTTCCTTCTCGAACGGGGAAATTTTGGAAATTTGCGCTTCTCGCAAACTGCATGTGCAGAGACAGGAACGGCAGGAGGAGGAAACGGGGAGATTCACAGATGGGAAGCGCACATTCATCTTTATTTGTGGGAACTGATGTAGCCCAGAGTTTGTCGATAAGCTTAACTGGTTATGAAGCAGGAAAGGTGCGTTTTTTTTTTCTCCAAATCTGTCTAGATGAATTTATATATCCCGTCTTAATAAATGGTTCAAAAGAAGCTAAGACAGCATTTATCGCTGCTGATGACTGTAGTGTTTATCATCCCTGTTTTAGTAGAATATTGAGACTTTGATTTATTAAGTTTTTTTTATTGCTCAAATTGAGATTTGATGAATGAATGCTAAAGATGAAAACAAAATTAAGTCGAGCTTGTCATTCACATTTTTTTAATTGACCAGTTTGACCACACCGATGCCATTTTGCCTGCACTCCGTTTTTGTGCTGAATAAGTCATGTTTTAAAACATGGCCGTGATGCCCGTCCGTGCCCGTTCAACTCCGATTCCCCCTGTGAAGTCTCCTCTCCTTCTTCCTTTTGATTAGCCGTTCACGTCGTGTGGGCTAATCCCTTCATCTCACCCCCTCACCGCGGGAGGATTACGTCATGACCCATTTGTCTTAATCTCACTACCTCTGCTCCCTTCTTTTCCCCGACTCCGCATCTGTTTCCTTTATCTCGTCCGATGAGCCGCGCCACCACGTGAAACTTCTCCTGGCCGCATCCGTGGCCGCAATTTTCTATTTCGCCATCGGTGCCTCGTCGGGCCTCACAGTGTCCTGAAGATCGTGGAAGGAAAAGGATTTGAAGGTGTACTTGGCATGTGCCCAAATAATCTCCGCGGGGCCCAGGCGGCGTTGTCAGTGTGGATGTCTCAGCTCCACGTAGCATTTTAGCATTTTCCGCTCATGGTTCTAGTTGTCCATCACACAACTTGGAGTGCACATGCACACCGTTTGTTTTGTATCTATTTATTTGCACTCCATGTCCAAAGTAGGACAAGTACATGTCCTAATTTATTATGACATTTTTTTCCTTTATTTTTAACACGGTGTTACTCATTCGGTGGTGGTTTTTTTTTCATCGTTCCATCCTGTCCGCAGGTTGCCGGCTCGCTGCCCGACCAGCGCCGCTGGACACGGTGAGTCATGCGGCCCAGGTAGCTCGTATCACTGGGTTGCAACTTGTGTAAATCTTACATCAGAGCATCCCGTGTCACACCGTGCTGAGCGTGCGGCATCCACCGAGCAGGTCTCTCCTCCGTGGACAGTTGCTTCTGCCAACAACCATCATGAAAGGGCATCTTATGCATCCCTGTTTCTGAAAAAAAAAAAATAATAATATTTAAAAAAATGTCAGTAATTATTATTATTTTATTTAAACACTGGAATGGGCAGAATGTGATTCTTTAGGATTAGCATTGAACAAGAGTGTTTCTGTGGAGTATTTTTCCCGTAGCTCCGCCCACCGGATTTCACATCACATTCAGTGAAAAAGAAAGAAAAAAAAAACATATTTCTAAATGTTTATCTGCCATTTCATATAGTGTACAGAATCAAATGTGGCAACACAACTTGCAACTCTTACAATTGGTCCTTCATTTGTTTTACTGTGGATGTGACACTGGTAAATAAAACTGAATTTTCAAATATGTCAATATTTAAATGCAATAAAGGCTTGATATAAAGGGCGAAAGCTTTGCTATCCACCGAGCAGGTCTCTCCTCCGTGGACAGTTGCTTCTGCCAACAACCATCATGAAAGGGCATCTTATGCATCCCTGTTTCTGAAAAAAAAAAATAATAATATTTAAAAAAATGTCAGTAATTATTATTATTTTATTTAAACACTGGAATGGCGAGGAATGTGATTCTTTAGGATTAGCATTGAACAAGAGTGTTTCTGTGGAGTATTTTTCCCGTAGCTCCGCCCACCGGATTTCCCATCACATTCAGTGAAAAAGAAAGAAAAAAAAAACATATTTCTAAATGTTTATCTGCCATTTCATATAGTGTACAGAATCAAATGTGGCAACACAACTTGCAACTCTTACAATTGGTCCTTCATTTGTTTTACTGTGGATGTGACACTGGTAAATAAAACTGAATTTTCAAATATGTCAATAGTTAAATGCAATAAAGGCTTGATATAAAGGGCGAAAGCTTTGCTAGTAAAAATCATTTCTTATGGCAACAAAACCTCGAACACCTTGAATTTGGTGGTATACCCAGGCGTGGAGTATGGGAGTAGACTTTAGGTCTCGCTCAACAAACACAATTGCAAGACAAGTCCTCCTCATCGCAGATGAACTAACCTCAGCGATGCAGCTGCGTTTATGGACAAAAAGAGAGGGGGCACTTCGTACCATTTAATGTTAACTACTTCCTCTTCTCCAACCGTGGCACCTTTTCTGCTCTTGACTTGTTTTAATTTAATCCTCACTAATGGACCCAAAGCAATTACTGCCTGAGACGCCTGTCCCCCTCCTAATATCTATTTTACTACTGTCTCATAATGTCACCGGTGGGGTAGAGTTGGGTTTATTGAGCCCAGTATTGAGCCGAGCCCTGTGGTCTTCTTGTTTTTTTTTTTTTGGTCAGACTGAAAGACAATAGAAAAAGTCTTTTGAAGGAATGCCATTTACAATTTAACCGAGGGCCCTGCAGCGGTGTAATTAAAGTTTGGAGGCGTTAGCAAACTGGGCCACCCGATCATCGGCGTGAACTTGTGAACCCCAGAAGAAGAAAAAAAGTGCAATCATTTATTTTGTTGTAACACTGACCACTCCAAATAAGAAAGAAGAGCCCCTTTGCCAGGAAATCCACACCTGAGGCTCTCCAATCACCTTCCTCCAGATTCTCTAATCCATTTTGGATGTAACCATGAATCCTTGTGATAAGTTAGTTTCGAGAGGGGCGCAGGCACCAATTCCAGGTTCCAATTTCAATGAGTATTGAAAAAAATGTTTTTTGGTACCCACAATACTGGAATCCTCAATAAACTCCATTACACTGGGTTATTTAGTAGTTTTTTAGTAGTTTTTGTTTCTCCCATCATTTTAAGTATAAAGAGAGCTTGGGTACTAAGGAATTATTTCCTGTAAAGTTTCACTCCTCACTGAACAGCAATATGTCAAATTGTCATACATAATACCAAATTGGGTTTTTTATTCCCAGAGCAGTCAGTATAATGAGGATTGTTATTTATTTATTTTTAATGTAACCTTTTGAATAATGAAGGAAAAATGATGATGGAAGAGCGAGCAGCACTGCTGTTTTTCCAGCTGACAGTTTTCAATATGACATCATCTGTCACGCTGTAAAAATCAAACACATTTTTATTGTGAATCGCGCCGTCTCGGGCTTGGCCTTTAAGCGCGATCCATATCCTCTGGCAATTTACCACATTGTGGGTTTAATATTAATTAAGGCCGGAGATTACGGTGTGAGATTTTTTATCAATGGTATCGGCGTTGGAAACGGCTCCGCATACCTCGGCTGTTTGGCTGTTTGGTAAAGGTCAACGCACCAAACGCACAGGACGGCTACGAAGTCACGTCTGGCCCACAAACTGCTCCCATTGGTGTCGAGACCTATAATGTGCCCGAAAATGGCAATTCTTATCTTCAGGCTGGCAGCCGGAGATAAAATACCCAGATAGTGAAGGAGCCGGCTGACGTTCACACAAAGTGATGAAGAGACGGGGTGTGAAAGATCTTCGACATACAGCTGCCTCTGAGATCAGTTGGAGGATTTATTTTTACCACCCTGACTTTGGATTAAACTGGTTTAAAAACATCTCAAGCGTTAAACGTTTTTTTTTTGTTTTTTTTGCGCATGTTTCGGCATGTGTCACTTTTTCTCAATTTTTGTAAATGTCATTTCTTATAACGTCCTCTACTATATTAGTTTGAAGTAGGTTTTTCGGCAGTTTAAAAAACATTTTCCCTGTGCACAGTATTTCTGGAGCATTCATACCATTCAGGAAACTATAACTTTCGGATAGATGCGCATGTGGATTGGAAAATTAAGAGCCTTTTATTTTTTCTTTTTTTTTTTAATTGTTCATTTTAAATCTACACTTTTTCTCCTCACAAATCAAACACAAACATTGTGTTATGTCCTCACAATATGTAATATATGATATGATAAAACTATTTTAGCATCTTTCAAAACAGTGCCGATACATTTTCTGTTGATCTGTTCATTTTCTTGTTTTCTTGCAGATCTATGATAGAACACTGTGAGTTCACTAGAAGTCCTTTCTCAAGTGATTTTTCAGAAAAGGGCACAGATGCCGCATTAATTGTAGGTTATACAGGAAACCTTTAAAGGTTTTCACATGTTTTTTTTTTTCACAACATAGCTTTTTCAAAGCTGTTAGTGTTTGGGCTTTTGTCTGCACAGCACATGCTCCCCGGCTCCCACCTCTGTGTAGGGGAAGAGATGGTGACTGTGGTCCAGAGTTTGGGTGGTACGGACCTCGGTGGAACATGCTTTGCTTTTAATTTAGGTCCCCTCGATTACAGAGTGACACGTGCCAACAGGAAGCCAGATTTGAGATGTAGAGAGTGGGATGAAATTAATGATACATTACTTAAGTCTCTTTTCCAGTAAATCCCCGTTAGGCCTCTCTCTCTCTCTCTGGTTTGACCACATTTGGCTAATGTGAAATCAGGAGTGTGACGAGTCAATGCCGCCTGTGTGTGTGTGTGTGCAAAAATGAAGGACTATAATATAGTGAAGTATAGGTGCAATATTCAAATATTCAGCATGAAGCAATGATATCATCAACAGTGAACACGATGCTTGACAGTAAATAGGACAGAAATATCCTATTTATTATAACTGCTTGATATGAAGGCACATGGGTAAACAGTATTACTTTTCATTTTTTAATATACATTTCCTGGAAGGCTTAAAATAATCACTATTGAATTGAAGGCTGTCATAATCCGGGAGTCACTTCAGCCTCATTTTTGACTCAGACCTCTTTTTTTATGCATTTACTGGAGAGCGGAAAGAAATGAGTGCATATAGAAGTGGTCACATGACAGCACTCTATGGTCTTTGAGACGCCTTGGATGGTAATTTACACAAAGTCACAGTGTCACGTTAGAGACAAGTAAACTATTTCATTAAAGTCAAGATCCAATTTCCAACTTGGCCACTGAATAGAAGCACTTAAGTGACTCGTAATAAATGAAGAAGTTGATGACTGTTCTTGAAGCATCAACAAGTAGCCACATATGGTGTCCTTGGTAACTCTATTTACATTAAGCAGTCAACAAATATCCCAAAAGCAGTGATAGGGGCATTCCTGCACATTAAATCCGATATGGGTTTGTCTAATTTTGGCCGTTCGTTGTTAGGAAACTGTCAAAATCTGAACCTTAAACTTTCAGGATCTCAAATAGCTGAATATTGAAACAAGTTTGCAGCAAAACCTCAAAAAAAGCCCTCCTACAAGTATAAATGGTGGATTTGTTTGACTGTTGACATCATTTTTATGGACGGGGAAATGTCGAGGACCTAAAATGTAGCCTTGTGGCACCCCACAGGGATTTTTGAAACCACACATCAGTGTTCCCTTTTGAGATGTATAATTTTCGGGACCGTAGAGTGAGAATTCAACAGCCATGTATGGACCAAACACCAGAAGGCCACACAGCCAAACACCGGAACAACTTTAGACCTTTGCATTTCATTCTGGAGATTTTTGCCCATTGCGTGGCACACGGACAAACTCAGACTATGGTTTGCAAAAACCACAAGTGATGGCGGCACTTTTGCAAAGGAATGCGACCGAAATAAGATCAGAAACAGATGCGTTCGTTAGGACATAATATGGACTGAGACGGCAGCGTCGGCAACGACACATCTGTGCCCAATTAATATGTTTCATTTTCATCCTTGTCAAGGGTCTGACTATTGCGGTAAAAAGGAAGGAGGCAGCGGCACCGTTGCGCCGACTGGAATACAACAAACGGTTTAAAAGACGGACTCACAGCGTGGCAACAGCTCCTCCTGTTTGAGTCGACAGATATTCTGTCGTTCTTAAGAAAGACAGAGAGAGAAAGAGAGAGAGAGGAGGAAGCAGGGGGCGGCTCCTAGGGGAGTTCACTCTGCAGGTCAGCCTACGGATGAATCCTGAATCCCAATGTCTTCGTCATGGAGAGGGCCGTTGTGTGTGTGTGTGTGAGAGAGACAGGAAGAGCTGGGGGAGTTCCCACCTCCCTGAGAGAGACATAAACAGAAAGATATGAAAAGCTTTACGCTAATCTGCCCCTTCCACTTGCCATCTATATGAATGGCGCATGAATAATAAATAATAATAATAATAAATGAAGAGTCCACTTCCATTGTTGCGTCAGATGATGGATTGGCTCTTGAACGGCCTGGCTTTTGAACAGTGTTGCTCTTTGATTTAATCTGGTCGGGGGATGTGTCGGTACACAGGTATACCCTTCTCATGGGTTGACACTGCTGGCCCCGACGCCGCGGTGCCTTCAGGGACGCGCCTGCAGGTCGGCGTTCGAAACCCAACGCTCATGCAGTTTGTTGGCAATACCTTGAAGCATAGATGGTCAAAACTAAATCAGAAGGACTCACGGGCTTTGTTGCACACACTCCACAGCCAGCGTTGCATTTGCAGACTGCTCAACGAGAAAGAACAAGACTTTTATATTGTCGATATAAAGGATTAATTTATACACTACAAGAACAGAACAACAGAACAACACTTGCGAAAATCAGAACTTCTCACACGTCTTCTCAAAGCTTTTCATCTCAGGTGCCGCAATCGCAGTGAATATCACAACAACATAGAACAACATACGCCCCACATGGACAAAAGCGTTAAAAAAAGAAGAAAAAAAAAAAAATCAGGCTTTATTTTTATTTCTTTTTCAATCAAAAAATATTTTCGGCAGCTTCCAAACTCCGAGTTCACCTCGGGAGAAATGGCTCATATTGATCTGTTCACCCAGGAACTTCCAGCTGAGCGTGTCTTAGCTTGAGCTGCGGTGCACATCGCATCTGTGTCATTCACTGGATGATTGAGCGGCTACACATGCTGAACAAAGCTGGTCCAAATCCTCCAACCCGGCTCAGAAACTGCCCCTGAAATGGTCACGTCACAGGGTTCACACCGGGACACCCAGCAGACGACTTAAAATTGTGTTTTTTCAGGTATTTTCCTGCTGTCTATTTGTAGCTTTTATTTGGCTTGCCTGCAAATATATTCAAATATGTAAAAAAAAAAAAAATGGTGTATTTGTCTACAACAATTGTGCCAACAAATTTAAAGGAAAACCAAAAATGCATGAAGCGCAAAGGAAAAAGCTTTATTGCTGTATTATTATATGCTAAGTAAAAAAAAAAAAAAAGCTCCCGCAATAATAAAACGCAGAATTACCACATGTTGAGTAAAGACGAAGCAGCGCGAGCCAGATCGTAATATAAATCCGAGATATTATCATTAATGATGTATGAAAGCAATTCTCTCTGCGCTCATTACTTACTCGATATAAGCAAAGCAGAAAAAAAACTGCGGATGTTGGAAATGGGGCCATTATTATTATTTTTTTTATTATTTAGTTGTTTACAAATATCTCAAAAAAAAAAAGATGTGCATTTATGACATAGTTATTCTTAATTTGAGTGTAAGGAGGGCTCTTTTTGTCATTTATAGTTATTTGCTGTCATTTTAACGTTAAACTATAAACTTTATGACAGAGACAAACGCAATCTGACACTATCGGTGTATGAGATGAATTTTTGAAGTCTGACGAGACGCGTCCTCACTAATTAAGGAAATGCAGAAATCGCCGGGGGTGACGGAGCCCGATGGCGCAGTGAATTTACACCTATGTTTGTGCTCCAAACGACACGCTGACTTACACAATAAAATAATGTGAACTCAAACCTGTCTGGAACATTTTTTTTTTTTTTTTTTTTAATCGCTACGAATAAGATGCCAATTTGCTTATCACTTCCACGTTCCCCACGTTAGCTGGCTTACACTTCGGGTTTAAATATAGAGGCGCCCCGGAGACTGCCGTCAGCTAACAACGGTCTTCATTGTTGTGTTGTCGCTTTGAGTTTTGAAGCCAGACGAAATCGTCCGTCAGGTGCATTGTCTCGGCAGAAGATAATGGGTGACAATTTTCTCAAAGAGCTCTTTCTGGAATCCCTTCTGTGGTTCCGCCCTCATCTACCACATTGTCGTCTCACCCACAGCCATTACTAACAAGTCTGGTATTCAGGGGTCAAACGTGCACCTTGATGGCTGCAAGGTGCGGCGTCATGGCATGTCATTGCATTATAAAGAGTGTGCGTTGCGTAGGTTTTTTTTGTGTATTATTTTTGTATTTAATGTAGACATGTGGTTCCAGAGGTGACATTCGTATCCACTCAGCTACCCCGACAAAATGCAACTCGCCTAATTGCGTATTGGTCAGAAGAAGAGACACCTAACAACGCCGTCAGTTCCCTGATAATGACGCGCAATTATCTCGCCCGTGGGAGGAAGAGGGAGCGAGAGAGAGAGATTTTCACTTCTTTATCACACAGATTGCAAAGCTGATCCCACGCCTGCCCGAGCGTTAATAGATGCTATCGGCCTTTTGCACAAATCTAAGGCTCTTTCCACTTTTTGAAAAACAGTATACATCAAACAAACTATCATTTCACAGATTATCTGCTGGCATATCACATAACGTACTTATACATAAAAAAAATGCATGACATAGAATAGTATATATATAAAAATAATATCAATATATATAACAAAAAAATATATAACAATAATAATAATAATAATAATAATAATAATAATAATAATAATAATAATAATAATAATAATAAAAAATCGATGTATTATTAAAAAAATTATCCATAATAACAAAATATTATTAAGAAGCGACAACACTTATTACACACCATATTCATGCTCAGCTCTTCATCTTTCAACCTTATCTCACAGAAACTCACTCTTCCCAGGTTGTCTTTTGCTGAAATACATTTTCTCCCTAGCCCATACTTATCAACTTGCCAGATTGTCGGCTCTTCTGTGTAAAGAGTGTGGATGATAAATCACTGTGTTCAGCATAAGAGCTATTTAATATACAAACACTTCATTACTACAGTACTACAGCTACATTACTTTGTTATTTTGGGCCTGTGTCTACAGGAAGGATTTCCCGAAGTCATATACCAGGAGTTTGGATAAATCCATCCCGGTATCTCACTCGGGGCCTTTAATGGTGCCAATCTTGGGTTTGTTTTCATCTTAGCACGTACATGCAGCTTTCAGCGCACAGAGATGTGGAGGAGAGCCAGCGGAGCCTCATTAGAGCCCCAAAAAAGCTGCATGAAATGAAACGGTAAAGGTCAACAACGAGGTCAAATATTCACCGAGAGCTTTTAAGTCTCCCATGCTTTCACGGGGGATTAAAAACAACAAAAAAAAAAACGACAGCCTCATAATCTGAATCTTTCACATAGTGCTGTCTGGGCAGGTGTTTTCACATGGGCTTGTAGGAAACCATCTTTTTTGTTATTTTCCTTTTAAATATGACATAGTGTATAAGGAAACAACACGGCGAGCATTCTCCACACGTAGCTGCATATCCTCAGCAGCTTTAATAAACTCGGGGGAAAAAGTCAGTTAACGCCATATTTGCGAGAAAAAAAATTGGATTCTCTTCATTTAAAATTGCGGCCGTGGAATTATCGTAAATTAGACACAAAAAAAAAAAATCAGTGAAGGGGCCGTTTGAGATGTAATTAAAAACAACTTCACTTGCAACGCTGTGAACAAGAGGGTGACATTTAGCAGAAAGTAAACAAATTAAATTCTTCTTTCATGACTGAATATCTGAAAACCAAATCCCCCAGGCCGGTGGTTTCCTGTGCAGCTGATGTCTCAACTTGGCAAACTTGTGTCACTGATGATGATGTTTGAGACAAGGTCAAGTGCTTTTCTAACAAATCCATCATCTGACGCAGGCGCACCGGGGGTCACTTTAGGCTGCGGGAGCATTTATTATTCCCGGCCCAGCGAGAGAGAGGACGTGCGAGGACGAAGGAATAGGAACATCACCCTCTCGCCCTCTCTCCTCTTACTTTTGTCTCTGGGGGGGGGCGGGGTTTTACCCTTGGATCAGGCTCAAGACATGCATCAATATATTGACCCGGAATAATGCATTGAGGTCCCGGGAGGAAGCCGCTTCCGCTCCACCGTCTCCTGACAGCGCGTGGAAGCCATCCTCGTTCCCATTCAAGATGTTTCAATCAGTGCGCTTTGTGGACAAGGAGCAAATGAGCCGGTGTGGCTGTGGAGGATTCTGCCATGAGATCAAATAGGCTTTCAAACAGCTGACGCCTTGTCAGGAAAATGTATTGCAAATTTCAATTAATTTATTCAGAGAAAATTAAAAGATATGATTTGGAGCCCAAATCCGCCCGGTGTGTGTTTTTTTTTTTGCTTCCCATTCTTTATCTCATGGTGTTTTTTGGGTTTTTTTCCGCATTAGCGGGAGGAAGTGGGAGCGGCCGACTCCAGAAACCAGCCTCCCGGTGGCTCGGCTCTGATTGGCTGGGGGTAAAAAAAAAAAAATGAATTCCAGCATGCCACAATCCTCGGAGTGAAATCGCAGGAGTGCACAGTGTCTGATTTATAAGTCACTGAACCCCAACATATGATTGATATATACCCGTCAAGGTAGCTGTAGGAGGAAACAGCTCGGCAATTAGCAACGTATCACTTGGTGGTATCATTTAAAAATGGCGCTCGCGGCAACAGAGTGGAAACAAACAAAAAAAAGGCCCCACGGATGAGAGATTGGACGTTGTGTAAAGTTCCTCCACACCTTTTTTCGTGCTTCCTGCCGCCACTTTGATCCGGCGAGTCTCGATTAAACACTCGACATCTGCTGCCACGCTGCGCCACCCACATCAACGCCGCCGCCATAAATCCTCCTCGCTGCAGAGGAAGAAATGTGGACAGTCTGCTTCCTGGGAAGAATGTGGTGCGCTTGAGGTTCACCTCAATAATCTCTCTCTCTTTATTTGCTGATGCTTTTTTTTTTTTCTTCAGGTTTACTTTAAAAAAGTGATTTTCCCCGAAATATCCTGAATTTTTCAATCATGCTTTTACTCAGTGACCTTATTTAGAGGAAAGTTTTTTTTTTTTTTCTCTCTCTCTCTCTCTTTGTTATTGTATGGAATGAATTTTCGGCACCTTTTGCAACATGTTGACGGAGATTAATTAATTAAAAAAAATATATTATAATTTTTTTCTCTCTTTATTTGCTGATGCTTTTTTTTTTTTCTTCAGGTTTACTTTAAAAAAGTGATTTTCCCCGAAATATCCTGAATTTTTCAATCATGCTTTTACTCAGTGACCTTATTTAGAGGAAAGTTTTTTTTTTTTTTTTTTCTCTCTCTCTCTCTTTGTTATTGTATGGAATTAATTTTCGGCACCTTTTGCAACATGTTGACGGAGATGAATTAATAAAAAAAAAAATTATTATAATTTTTTTGTTTTTTTTTCTCGCCCCACCATATTTCTCCCTGCTGTATCTGGAGTGGATTGACTGGCATACACAGCGCTTTCATAAAATCAGACATTCAAAGATAAAAAATAAAAACAAGCAGTGAGCACAGAGGTCAAAACAAGGGCACTCACTCCTATGCATATGTTTTTTTTTTTTTTTAAATGCATATATAAATATATGAATAGGCAGCACTAGTCATATACATATATTTATCATACTTGAATTTTTGATGCTATTCTTTTAATTGTTTCAGATTGGGGCGTAAGGTGTCTCTTATTATTGTTGCATTGTATTCTGTTCCGTGTGCAACAGACAATGAGTTTGTGGGTCTGTTGAAGCTTTTAAATGATTTAATGGAGCATCAAGTAACTGCCTTTCCCAAAATCAGCCAACTATGAAAAACACGACAGGCAACTACGGCAACAAATCCCTCAAGCTCGTCTTTCATCCACAAAAGTAACCGAAAACCAAAACTGGACGTAATGAAAGTGACTGCAGCAAAACAAATGGCAACACATACATGTGTCCTATTTCGGTTAGAAAAATCCACAGGTTTACGAAAGTTCACATTGAATTTTACACTTTTGTTTCCTGTTTCCCATCCAGAAAAAAATATATATCATAAATAATAATAAATGTAAGTTTATGATTGTTATGCAACACTTCTGTTTCCTGTTTCTCATGCAGAAAAAATATATAAAATAAATAAAAATGTATATAAGTTTATGATTGTTATGCAACACTTCTGTTTCCTGTTTCTCATCCAGAAAAAAATATATATAATAAATAAAAAAATATATAAGTTTATGATTGTTATGCAACACTTCTGTTTCCTGTTTCTCATGCAGAAAAAAAATATAAAATAAATAAAAATGTATATAAGTTTATGATTGTTATGCAACACTGCTGTTTCCTGTTTCTCATCCAGAAAAAATATACATAATAAATAAAAAATTATATAAGTTTCACCGGTTCAGTGACACTTTTGTTTCCTGTTTCTCATCCAGAGAAAAGACATATATAATAGATATAAATACATTTAAGTGTATGCCTGTTATGGGACATTTTTATACATTTAATGGAAACTTTTTAACAAAAGAGCTTTCAAGGTTTAAAGTCTGTTACGGTTAGAAAACTAAGCGTGTGTGGTAGCAAATATCACTTGCAGGTTAGTGACACCATTGGATCATAAGCCTCTGTTTGTGAAAGGTTGCTCCACTCATGCAAGAGGGCAAGAGGTTGTGTCTCTGGGGTTGTTGCCAAATAGCATATAGACATATTGGTGGTACGCACTGAGGTCGGTGTGTGTGTATGTGTGTGTGTGTGAGATTCACCGACTTTCCAGGTAAAAAGAAGACTTTCACCAAACGTTTCACCAAAAACTAAGGATGAGGGGACAAAAGTTTAAAGCAGCCCCATTGGAAGCGGCAGGAGGAACTAATGCGTCGTTATTGAGTCACAAAGGCTGCTTCACGAGGAGAATGAAGTTGCTGGACGGGGTCAAACAAAATGTCAGATATTGACAGCAGGAGATCATTGGCATGCGTTTGAGGTTGTGTGTCGGCGCCCACCTGATGAATATAAATCCGGTCATTTGTTGACGTGTGTGTCCTTTGAGCTCCCGTTTGGTCACCGCAACCCCTGAGAGGAATAGATTCACTCTTTGTCTGCGTGTTGTTGTTAGGTGCGAAGCGTAATGTGAATTCATCAGGCGTTCAACCTAGTTGGGGAGGACAATGATTGTTTCTGCTTGATACACGATCGTTGCCGTGGTTGTTAACTGTTTTCCCCAATTACACACACATGCACCACAGACCTGAAAAGCTTCACACCTAAACGCTTATTTCATTTCTAAATATTTCTCCGAAAAACAGACTCCAGTTGGCTAAGGTCGGGTATCAGCACCGTAATGGGAATGATGAATTATTAACCGGTTCATTGCAGATTAATCATTCTTCATGGTTAGGGTAGAATGTAAATGGATAAAATGGGCATTTTTTTTCTTGAACCACATTGAAAAAAATGTTTATACTTTTTTTAACTTGACCCGTCTCCCTGATCAGGGACGTTTCAAGACACTCTGGGGGCCCCGGGCAGAAAACAATTTAAATAAGAAAAACAAAGCTTTTGACAGCGCAAGTACCAAGGGGCCCCCTATAAGGGGGTTCCTGAACGTGTCATTGCAGTGCCCCCTCATGGCAAGTCATTTAAGGGGCTTTCAGGTTGCCGTTGCTGTGGACCCATGTAAACGGCCGTCTTTGGGGGCCCCCTTCTAGCTCGGGTCTGCCCCCACTGTGACGCTTCTGTCCTTGATAATGTCGCTGAAGAGCACCTCCATATAATAATATTAATGTTGCGCTCCAACCAACAGGCTTCACCTGATTCTGGGCCACCTCCCTGACCGAGGCTATTTCTGACTCAGGAGATCCAATTATATATATTTTTTTCAATCAAACCTTTATAAATGTTTTATATCCATTATTCTGTCACAGTTATCTACAGTTGATTCATTTTGCCAGTTTATTTTCTGTCTTAACATGCCATAGGAATTGTGCAACCTTGCATCAACAAGTGTGCACTATTCCATGTCCAGTGAATTCCATTCATTTCCGGTGGAAGAACTATTTTTAGTTGTCGTCGTCGTCATCGTCGGTGGGTTTGCAGATTTTCACTGAAGTGAAAGTGTTTGATTTACGGCGTTAAGCTCTTATAGCCACTCAAAGGTGGAAAGGAATAAGACTGTAGCAAATCCTTCCCCTTTGAGCTGATCAAATTCAAAAACAGGTTTTGCTCCACCCTCGGAGAGCACCCTTTCCTGCTCACCACGCTTTTAAAAGGGGGCTTCTTTCCGAGAGTGGCCCAGCACTCCGAGTAGTTTTTCTTCTTATCTGTGATTTAAGGAGGATGAAATGATGTTTGAAGTGATTCTGTAGCCAGGGACCTTTCCGAGTGGGCTCCAAGGCATTTATTTATTTATTTATTTATTTTAAAGTTACACTTCATATCGAGGAAGAGTTGAACCTGGGTCAGATCCGGTAGCAATAATCAACCCCGAAAATGTGTTGGAGTCTGAGGGAACCTGAGTCGTTATTATAAGTCATGCTGAGCTGCAATCAGAGAAGCTGCTCGAGTAGCCTCCATTAATTCATCCAATACGGTTAAGCATGTGAACACTTGATATGGAAAAAAAACGTGATGGAGTTGAAGAGGTTTTTTAAAGTTTTGTGGCAAAGTGATTTGTTCGTGAACATTAAAACACTTTGATGATGTGTGTTTCAATCTCAATACGAAGAAGAGGGTCTATTAAAATTCTTTGTGAAGTTTTGTCAGAATTTAAATCACTCATTTGAAATAGCGCTTTATAGAAGAAGAAAAAAATGGATTTGATACACGTTTCAAGTATATGCAATTCTACCCATGAATTTTCTACCGCATTTGGATAAGAAATGGCTCCATTATCTGCGGGGGGAAAAAAAAGAGAAATATAATTTTTCAAGGATTTAGATTAGAGGGTTAGGCCTCTTACTGTTAAGCATTTGCAAGTCTTAAGTGTTTCTGTGCCAGAAAATGTAGTTTGCTTGAGTGCAGCATTTGCAGCAGAGTCCCAATCCAGATAGTCAGGTGCTTTAGTACATCTTTAGGCAAGAGGTCAAATGTCACACATACAGTAAAGAAGGTGCCTCTCTAATTTGTATAATGAAAAATAAATGTACAAAATACATATGACCAAAGATACCAATGTCATTCATATAAAAAAAATGTGTATATGTATATGCAAATATGTCACTAAATTTGTGTACAATAATTTAATAAGAAAGATATAAAAATGATCAACAATCCGTCATGTCACGTCATTTATGTTAATGCTGCTTACTGAGCCTTTTCACAAATGTTTAGCCTCTTCACTCACTTCCTGTTTTATAGCTAACTTACTTCCTGTTCTCGCTCCAGGTCACTTTACTTCCTGCCTTTTTGTGTTTTTTTTTCCCAGCATCCTCAGCGTTTGCCCCGCCCCTGTTTTTTTTATCCACCTGTTCCTACTTCCTCCCTCATGTTTAAATCTGTGTCCTGTGAGCAAGCAAGCAGCCATTTTGTCAAAAGATTTTCCAAGTGTGGTTTGCAGGGATTGTGTGCTCCAACCAACACTGTTACAACAGTTTATTTACATGTTTTTGTAATTTAACGCCTAGTGGACTGAGTTTTTTTGAGTCAGTTGTGAACACCACCCTTCCTCAACCTCTACATACAACAACGACAACAAACTGTGAGTAGAGATGCCGGTGGGCAGATTTTATTACCTCCGGACAGACACAGTATCTACCCAGAGTGGGATTGATCCCCTTATCTAAGTGTGGTGAAGAAAAACGTTGAGTGAAATTGATCAGGAGAGTTTCGTTTTTTACAGATGCAAAGATCTAATGGTGAAATCGCGGGTCAACGAGTGGCGTGTAATTATGAGGGCGACTACAATGGCAGCAGCATGAATTCATTAAGGCGCTCGCTCTGATCTGAGTCTCCGCGCCGCAGACGCCGGGTCGTTGATGTCGGGGGTGACAGATGGAAGCGCGGTGCTACACGTGCGGCTGACAGGACTGTTAATGAGCGCGCAGATCACAGACTTGAGTGACGCGCGCAGGAGCAAGAGATGTGGCGGTTTGAAGGTCGAACCCTCCACGGGGCCCATAATGCATTGCAGGAAAACCAAAAGGCGGAGTTATAGCATACAAGAAAAAAAACTCAACAAAGGAGGGATGTTCTGGGGCACACCACTTTTCTCCAACCTCGCTACAGATCGGGTTTCGATAAGACCTAAATTATGTTCACCTGTCCGGGAGAGAAAAATGGCCAACTCGGCGTTACTTTAAATTCCACAGGCATGACTCGGATTCTTCTTTTATTCTTGAGGCAATCTTTCCTCTTGCTCGAAAGTAAAGTAGATTGAGTGGGAGCATACTGGGGGGGGGGGGGTGGGGGGGGGGGGGGGGGGGGGGGGGGGGGGGGGGGGGGTTGGTTCCATAAATTGTCTGTTTTTTTTTCCCCAGCTCCATTCTAAAGAGGGCCCAGGTCGTGAACAATTTATTTTCTCATTTGCGCTATAATAAAACAAAATAAAAATAAAATAGAAAAAAAAAACATGTAAAAAGCCTTTTTTAGATGCGAGCCCTAATTGCACATATATGATCTGTAAACACTAAACGAGAGCTGCATATTATGATATTAGAATATTCTACTATGCCCTCATGTAAAACATTCAAAAAAAAAATGGCATAATAAGGTCAAGAGTTGAATCACTGGAGTCCATTTGGTGACAAGCCTGGATAAAGCGGCTCACTGGTAGGAGCTATTATCCATTATTCGAAAAGCTTTGTTTGGGTCTGAATATTTAAGGCAGAATTACTGGGAAGGTTTTGGAGTTTGCGGCTCTGTGTTTAATAAGTCTGACATCCTCACAGTGGGGGGGCACGTCCCGGCCCACTCTGGAATGTTTGGGTGAACCCCACTAATGGGGGTGAGGGTGCTCATTTAGCAGCCGGAGAGAGTCTCCTTTAATCCCACAGATGTGTCTTATCAGTGTTTCCCAGTTAATATTACCTTACTTCCTCCGCTCCGTGGCCTGTGACTGTTTTATTTCCCCTCTCCTCTGGTAATACCGAGGGAAGTTCGAGAAAGTGAAGAGTGTGAGTTGGCTGCAAAAAATAAAATAAAAAATGGCCTCACGCCACGCCGCATGAGTATAAATGATAAATAATGGCATTAGTGGTTGTTAAAAAGAAAAAACTCATTACCCTCGTTGCTAGTGTACTGAATAAAGAAGACCATGTGATACAACTGAAATGATATATTTTAGGAATGATATGAATCTGTTTCATAAATATAAAATACATGTTCATGCTTATTTTTTTATTTTACCAGGATTTTCACCCAACTCTTTGGTTATTTTTAACCACAATTACAGCGAAATTGGATCATTTGGACTTTCCACTATTCTTTTGTTGTGTTTCTGCTGCAGTGAACGCCACCATTGACTGTGACAAATTCTGGGGCCATACACATTCCAACATATACACCTATTGATCTGAATAGCTTCTTTATGTATGGCGCTTTGTAAATGTGCCAAAGATTCCCCATATGTATGAGTAAAGGCTGTGGGGCCGATATGAAGGAGTGCAGGACCACCAACCCCCCCCCTCCCCCCGTTGCTATAGATGTAAGCCCCGATGGCTTACATCTATAGCTTTGGCTATAGAATAAAAAAGGTGGGGTGATGAGGTCTGACAGAGACTAAAGCAGAGAAGACCTTGTGTGTGTGTGCAGGAGCTGTAGGTAAGAGAGAGATAGAGATGTGATGTGGACAGAGGTCAACAGAAGTTCCAAATGAGGGAGGAAGAACAAAGATGAGGCGAAAAATCATGGAGGAGGAAATACAAAGAGGAGCAGATTGTCCAAACCTGCCTCGACTCTCCTTCTAGATGCAATCTGTCCACAGAAAGCATATTTTTCATAATGGCTGAAATCATATTTTTAGACTTACCATTAAATATCATCATCTTTAGGGCATTCAAAGTAAAAACAAAAAAAAGACCTATAAATGAATAATATACATAATTAATGAATTAGTAAACTTTCCAAAAAAAAAAAAGATTTTTACTTGAAGAATGTTATAACACTACGTTAAATAGGCCACGTTGAAATCAGTAGTACATGTTGTAGGTATTTTTATTTTTCAAATATTGTCGGTGGACATGACCCTATAACCGATGACACAAATACCTGGGAAATATGAGTGGGAGCCCTGATATTTCCCAGCTTCTCAGTCGCCACGGTTACCATGGTTACTTTAGCTCTGTAGTTGTACCCACTGTTTGTCTAATGTCTCGTACGGTTTGACTTTAAACAGACACAAGAATGAATGACACAGTTGTACACACGCCAGTTAGTTGTGTATCTATAAGCCAAATTATTTTAGAAGGTTTCGGTGAGTTCTGTAAAAAAAAAAAAAAAACGACACTCCAAATGTGACATTTAAATGACCCCACAACACAATCCCACGCTTTGCGATTGGTGACGCAAACACTTCACTTACTGCGTTTCACATGGTCAATGTATTATTGTCAGAAATTCGCCAAAAGCAACTATCAGTGTGTGTGTGTGTGTGTGTGTGTGTGAGTGTTTTTAAGGAATAAGTTGAGTTTGTCCAACATATTTTTGGGCATTTCTACAAACCCGCCCACGCATCGGGCTTTAATGCCAGTCACAGGGATCAGACGCCGAGGTTTGAGCTTCACATACTCAATTCCGTTTTAAGCTTAGTTTGCCTTTTCCCATGCCTGGTTCTCCTTTTAAACTTAAATGCTGTTCACCTCCTGCAGATGTCAGAGGCTCAGCGGGTGGCTGTTCAAAATCTGTATTCGGGAACTTCCTAGTTGACTTCTCATCACGTCATACACGTATCTGTTTTTATTCTCCAGATGCGTCTGAATTCTTATCATTTCTCCAATTTTTGTTGCAATCTTGCACACACACACACACACACACACACACACACACACACCTTGACTTTTATCCAGTTTTTATATATATATATAAATAAATATGTATATTTCATTATTTCCGTCCTCCCACCTTTCGTTTTCTGTATTTCCCTCCATATTGTATTTGTCTCTCTCTCTCTCCCCCCTTCCCCCCATTTTTTTTTTTGTTCCCCCCCCCCCCCCCCCCCCCTCTCTCTCTCTCTCTCAGTTCTTGACTGAGTAATAAATCATTCAGTCCAGCTGAAGGAGCTGGGAGCTCACTCGCATGGTCTGTGTGACCCAGAAACCCGAGCAGCTTTCTTCTCCACATGGCTGGCTCGTTGACAGAGCTCCTTCACATCAGCCCTGCGAGGTCGACCCTTATCTTCTCTCCACACTCTCCTGTCTCTTCTGCACTTCTTGCTCTTTTGTATGGCATGCACTTTAAGAAAAAAAAAAAAAATCTTGGAGCGGCGACGTCGACTCATTTTATATTTGATTTCGTGGGGCGCACCAGCGCTGCAGGTTGCTATTTCAACTCATTAGACATTGTTCCGCACTCAGCTGTTTGTTAATCACATCATAACACAAAGTCATTATACACAACAATGGCGTCGACGCGTTGTTCCGCATGTAAAATGAAACCACCTGCAGTACACCATCTCCGCACAGAAACTGCCGCTTCAAGTCGATTTAAAACAACAATGGGCCCTGGAGTGTGTTTAAAGTGGTTCAAAAACCAGTCGTTTTCACTCCTCTAATGGCCCCACACACACACACACACACATTCTGCCCACTCGACTGAGGCTCGGCGTAAATGGCATCTGCACTAACTTGTGTTTGTCTCCCAGCCGTTCAGGAAATGAAGTTATTCAGCCGCGCTGCATCCACAATTTAATGACATCCTCCCCCGACAATGGACAAATTACTGTGAGAAAGGGACAGAAGCGATGTGATTGTGCGAGTAAAAATGACGACGTTTTTATTCTGCACATAAAACTTTTCAATGGGATAATTTAAAGGTTTATTCATGCTGATTTTTTTTATTTATTGATTTTATTTTTGCTTATATCAACAGTCGCCAAAAAACCAGCGATACTGAATTTAGTGTTTCCATCGTTTGGTTCATATGTTTGGCTTTCACCCATGTATAGCAGAAAATAATGCAGGTATCCAGTAAAATATTTCCTGTTCAGTGGAGCATTAATGAGGATACATTAGTTTAATGGCTGCTGCATGACATTGCTCTTTAACTCAGCCCGATAATCCTCAGCTTAGATCCGGGGGAAAATCCGGGATGGCTGTTGATTATTATACCGTTAGTACATACTCGTTATGACCGTTACCATGGAAATCACTGCTCACTCATTCAGAGACGTCCGTCTCCCTCCCACTGCCCCTAAGTATGGATGTATTTTTTTTTTTTTTTTTAAATACTTATTTTTATTTTACATATATTTCTAGGGCATTAAAGGAACTGCATACGCATAAGTACCAAAGGACAGGTTCATTTAGTTTAAATGGAGTATAAAATGAATATATTTTTTTTTATATACTGTATATATAAAAAAATATATATATTCATATTTATTTACCTTTAACAGTCTATAGCACTTCCGGGATGAATTATTAGATGGTGGAAAGTTCCATTTATTCACTGTACTTCTCGTGGTCAGAGGTTCGGCAGAGGGTGGGTGTGTATTTGTTCACGTCCGCACGGCGCCGCGCGGAGCGTTGTCGATGGGGAGAAAGGCTTTAGTATGCCGCGCTCTTGTTTGCGGGGATGGAGCGGCTCGTTGGGTGCGGCCGGGCCGTGCCCCCTGGGAGCCGGCTGCTCCGGAGTCCACCTCCACGCTGGGTGAATAGAAAATGGAGGTTGCGCCTCTGACTGGGTCAGGGAGCCGCTCACAAACACAACCCGGCAGTGTTTTCCAGAACCAACAGATGTGAGACGCCGCCGTTTACCAGCAGCTGAGCTTTATTCAATTATTAACCCGCTAATGCGTTTGAACGTCGGTGCTTGTTGACTTGTTGTGGACGTATAGGTTTGTCGCCATGGTTTCTTTGACGTGACAAAGACTGACGATATAAGAAAATCTATCTCATCTCTCTTTGAAGGGAGAACAGTGGTATTCCGTGCTGCCACAATATTTATTCTACTTCACTGCTGCTGCGCACACTTTTCTTTGTCTTGGTTTTAAATGACATACAAAGCCATAAATGATTCATTGTCATTGACCTTATCTTCGTGAGAAATAAAAGGCATTAAAAGACCTTTTGCCTTGTTTAAATTACAATATTCCCACACCTGCTGTTATATCCCATATTTAGCCCGTCAAAAATCCTGAAGCCCCAGCTGCTTCTCATTAGTTACCCAATGTATATTCATTCCGTACTTTCTGATGCATATGTACGCAACATGAAATCATGAAGATATATTGCGGTAAATTGCTTCCCACATAGTGAGGTGTTGTACTCACAGTAGCTTTGTTTCAACAGGCTGTCATCATACTGCTGTGAGGTGGCTTTTGGGGTCCAAACTAAAATTTGACGTTGTGGTGAACATTGGGGTAACCCGTTGGATGGGGTCAGGGTCCTGGAGCCAAAAGTCAGAGACCGGAGAGGTGTCCCCCCAATATGACCTCCATGTTAAAGGTCCTGGGCTTCAGCCTCTTTATCATGCTCCATCTGTCAAGGAAAGAAAGGGATTCACTAAGTGGGACTTGACCACAGACACTGGTGGTGCTTCACTGTTGTCAGCTTTATGGTCACATCTATACCTTTTATATTTTGATATTGATTAGTCACTTTTCCACAAAAATCATCAACTATTCAAGCGGAAAATCCCAGGAAGTGATTTAAATATTTACTATCTTTTCTCTGACATTCTGTGTGTGTGTGTAGGGGTGTGTGTAGGGGTGTGTGCGCGTGAGTGAAGGGTAAAACGCACACCACTCAGCTTGGGGCGTTTTGTGACGTTCAATTGTCACTGTTTACAATTTGTGATTTGAAGAACACGCCATTGAGCTGTCACTCTGAAACTAAAGTACCCAGGGACCAACACGGCACTGTGACAATGTGATCCCATCCCGGGGAGACAAACGCACAACCAGAAAAAGACTCCCAAGAGTGTGTGGGTGTCACTCCACTCTGCCCCCACCCCGTAAGTAGGCAAGAGTGGGGCAGAAAAGAAAACAAAGTGAGTGACACAAATCTGATTTAAATTAAACTCGCACTCATTTTCTGAGCGCGTGGCGTTTCGCTCCTGTGACTCTGAGCAGATGCCGGGTCATCACTTCCTTTATATTCTCAGAACGGCGCCACACCACTGCTGTCCCGCTTTGCTTCATTATTGTCTTCCTCGCTCCACTTCGTGCTCAAACCCCCTCCCCTCCAAAGCCGAGACTACGCCGACCCAGAGACACGCTAACAAATCCACTCACGGCGCTTTTCTTCAGTTGCTCTCAGGCCTCATCAGGCACTGAAATGCTGCTCCGCATAAGAGTTTCTAGGTCACATGTCGCACACAAAAATGGAGCTTGTTGTAGGTTATTGGTCTACATTTTTGATTATTTTTAAGAAAATGCATCAGGTAAGCACAAAGCAAGAAGAATGGAACCACAACAACAGTAATAATTTGAATAACAGCAGTATGGAGACCCCCCCCCGAGTGCATATGTGGTGAGCGTTAACATGAACTCTATAGCAGCCTGGAGGTGAAGGTCTTAACAGTCTTTATTTTTTATTTTTTATTTTTTTAGCCTGGTCTAATGTATTCTACATTATAGTCTGGGAGCAGATGTTGGTTGGTGCACAGTTCTGTCATGCCGATTTCTGACAGCCAGGATTTAAGTGGTGCATAATTGAACGGTGCAGGTCACGGGAGGCCTCGCACCCTCCGTTGTGTGAGTGAGAGAGAGAGAGAGAGGGGATGGTGGAAAATGAACTGTAATTAAGATCATTCTGAAAGTAACTCTTTTTGCTGAAGTTATTCTGAAATTCTTCCAATTTTAAAACAATATATATATATTTTTAACCAAGAAATAACAATCTTCTGTGGTGAGTGACTCATTTTCACATTTGGTTTTATCCAGGTTGTCATTTCCAATCCCCTACAAAACCAGGGCAGGCTCACAATGATTTGACAAGATGCGGATTATTATGGGTGTGCTCGTTTGATATTCCAAGTTTAACCATTCAGAATGATTAAGTCAGTGTGCTTCCTGTGGGAAACTACCCATGAAATAGACACGTGATCTCCAAAGACTCACTGCCTGCACTGTGTGGAGTAGATTAAAACATTATCTGGATGGAGATGTACATGACTGGTTACAAATTGCGGAGAAGGTTCGATGGAAACTACAAACTGTGAAATGATTTTCCGCGTAGTCTCATCAATGTTTACGGCGTTAAAGATGTGAGCAGTGTCATGGTGTAGATACAGACGGGGACTGGCGCGTGATCGATGGCGACTGCAGTAAACTTCAAAAAGACGCGTTTTATTTCAACTGGATTTTTTTTTATTTCTTTTTTTCACGGTTGGATCGACAGAGACGTTTATTTTGGTCATTTAGGTTTCTACTCAGCTTTACATTACATTACCGTCCCATTTTCAGCGTGAGCCGACATATCCGGTGGTGCGCTATTATAGTCATAAGCCTTCTGGTGCCAGGCTTAAGTATGGCTTATATAGAATTTATATAATAAATCTCAATTTTTTATTTTATTTTTTTCCCTAAGTGCCAAATCCACTTTGAGATTTGATATTCACCTGCACATTGTGTTACTTCTGTGTGGTAGATGCGGCTATTTATGCAACTTTAATTGCACTTTGCTTGAATGAATTGGAAAAAAAACTTTTCTAATACTACAAAAACTAATAATCATCCACTCTGCGTTTAGACCGAGAAAGAGAAATAACCAAAAATAACGCATTCATTCACAGATGGGCTATCATCTTGTTGAAATTATATTTTTAGAACTTACTTTGGGTTAGAGCAATGACTTAACGTGCGGAAATAGTTGAAATAAATGAGCCATCATTCAAAATGGCATTACCTTATGTTTTGATCACAACCGTGTGTTCCGAAATGTATCCGTATCAAAGTGCTAACATTGCTAATAAAACGCTGTTATGCGGAGGTTATGGAAGTTAAAATATGAGCCACACAAAAAAAGGGAAAGTGAAAGTCTTTTATTTGGGCTGAAGAAGGTTTAAGGGCCCACTTTTTGAATTTGAATGCCCTCTAATGACATCGCTCGCTCTGACTCATCATTTTCATCGTGCCCTTTGTCACTAAGGACTACAATATGAAAAGTGCCAATTTGGACGTTTTGGGGTCTGCTATTGGAATGTGGTGGACTACTCTACTTCTCTGCTCTTTTGAGAGGCTCAAATGTCCTTTCAATGGCTCCATGGCTGTGATTTTTATTTTTCTCACTGGCTTGATAAGGGATGTCCAAGGTGAATATGCACTGGCCAGGCATTATGTCACATGATGATCCATTTTTTTAAACCATCACTACAAAATGGTAAAAATAAATAATAATACAGACTATTGGTTCTGATTTTAAAACTGGGGATTGGATGGAATAGAATTTCCCTTGTGATATTTCCTGTCTCCACATTAGCTGATGTGATGCGTTTTTTTATTTAGTATTGCCCTAAAAGAATGTGATTAAAAAATAAAAAGCTACCACTCTGTCAGCATTTAAGAGAGGAACTTTTTTGGTCCCACTTTCGGTTTCCGTCATTTTGTCTTCAGGCTGTTGAACAGGTCTCAAAAATGATGGTGTGCGTATAGTGGAAAATGTGCAAACTGTAATTGCAATGAGAAAACAAAGTGATTTTGGTTTCTCACCACTCTCTGCCACTGCCGGCGGAGCAAGGTCCTCAAGAGGATTTCACATTTATAACCAAAAATGGGGACTCAGGTTTTTCATCACTCTTCTCAATCCCCATTTTAGGGTTATAAGTGTGGGATTAGGGTTAGGGTTTCAGTGAAAAGGAGCTGCTAAAGTGTTGGGAGTTTGTCTTTTGGGGTTTTCAGGGACCCTGGACTCACTGGTCTTTGTCCCATGTCGCTCAAACATCGGGAAGTGGGTGAACATTCAAGAAGCCCAAAAGTATCTCGCAATTTCGCCCACTTGCCGGTGTCCAGGCGACACTGGACCATGACCAGCGCGTTTTGGGTTAGGGGTTATGTGAGGGGAGGATAACCACATTTTTTGGCTTTGTGAAGGAATTTTCTTAAATAACTTTAGATAGGAAGGTTCAAGAGACCTGAACGTTAGTTAGTGTTATCGACCATTCCGCATCCAACAGTACCATCCGTGATAGCTTTGGGAAGGAACTCTCTCGAATAAGTTTTGAAACCGGCGTCCGTGAAAACTATCTGGACCATCTCCAATCTTTCTAGAAGATCCCCTTCACCAAAACCCTATCCTATTTTGGGGACTTAAAAAAAGGAAACGAATTGACGAGTGGGTTTCACGCCGGTCTTGGTCTCATGTCGCTCTTCGCAGTAAAACCAGCTTCTTCAGTGAAAATCAAATATGGGTTAGGGGCGCACACAAGTAAATACATGCACACTCATTTTCACAACGCGTCAGACACACAAAAAAATATTGATTTTATTTACATCTAATGTGACACAGGGTAAGGTCCGCATTGATTTGCATTTTGGTCTAGATCCGAACCTTGGTCCGGAGTTTGAGAAGCACTGCCCTACAGATTCAAAGACAAATCCATTTTGGTCAGTATGCGTGTGTGCTGCCAAGTATATGGGCATCCACTGTTGTCTGAGCTATTCCCACAGGCCGTGTCCCATTAACCCATCCCAGCATGGTGGAGTGTGTAACGCTGCTTATGTGTATTTAGCTGTCGGCTGTTTGAAATAAACATGTGCTACTGCTAAATTTGTCTTTTTCTCCTGAGAATGGAAACAAGACACTCATTAACTGGAGGAGTATTTTGACGTGTTGGATATTACATGCCTGTTTTTGGCGTTATTGTCATGCTGGTTTTATAAAAGCAGGTCATGAGCAAAAACTACCTAATGAAGAAACCCCTAAGCTACACTGTAATTACCAATCATAACATCTCATTTAAAAGGAACCGCGTGATGACAACGTGAAAAGTTCTCTAGCCCAATAGCCAATGATGATTTAGCACATCCAGACGGTGGCTATCCTCAGCTCGCATCTCACCAATTAGTTCCTGTTAAAATCAAAAGAAATTCAACGACGCATCGTTGCACGATTTTACGTCAGGCAGAGTTTTTGGCTTTGGCTGATGGCATCTGGGGCGCAAATCAAACCTTAATGATGTTTCATACTTAATAAATCCCTTCCCAAAGTAAAAAAAAAAAAAAAAAAAGCAAAGTGCCACTCAGATACCCGTGGATACTTGAAATTACTTTAAATACTTTAAATCCTAAATTATAGACGGGAAAGGATCCGCTCCCGTGCAGTCACAACCTTCACAGGCAAAAGCCTTTTTATTCTCCAACAAAACATCAAAAGAGTTTTGAATAGGAAACAGCTGGAGGAGGCCTGAAGTTCACTCAGGAGTAAAATGTGCCCACTTTAATAGATGTGAGTTGCAGTTACCACTTTATAATTATGCCTTAGACCTGCACAGTCTCTAGTGTGTTGCAAAGATCTGACAGGTAGATTTTAAAGTAAATGTCAGAGCTAGCGAGGCTCCTACACTTTAGTTTTATTAATAGTTGTTTTCTCTGGGGAAAAAAAAGGGCAATTGTGCTTAAGATGAATGCTCTCAGTTACTAATAAAATGCAGAAGGAAAGCATGAAATAATGTTTTCATCATTCAGGATCAGGGTTCAAGTGGAGCAAAACTGTCCAAACATTTCTAATATTGTAGTTGTTGTAAAGTTAAAATGCAAATGAGCTGTGGCTTTGAGTCATTCTGGCAGATTAATGTTCTTACAGTATTGTTCACGTTCCTGCTCTCCAAACTATTGCGAGAAAACGTTGGGCTAAAGCTCCATAAATTTCAGAATATTTTCTTTGCCACACGTGTATAAAATAATGTTGTAAATCATGAATAAGGGCTCAGTTTCCCATGCCCTCTCTTCAGTCTGCCTCCCATGGCCTTGCTGAACCTTAAACGTGGATTTTAGAAGCTTTGAAATTGCGTCCAAAATCAATGGCGAACACGTTGACGATTGACTCGAGTACAAGAGACAGAAAAAGGCATCAGCATAAACCGTAAATCCAAAATCATCCTAAGTGATCCATTCTTAACGTTGTGAGAGCGCAAGCTCTTGACCATTAGCATATAAACAATTTTATATTATAATAACGACTTATTAGTCTTGGAAAGAGTCGCGGGAGTATAGCTCAGACAGAAATATTTAAAGTTAGGTGAAGAAATCCCTGATTCTGTTGGATCTGAACTGTACTGAGAGAGCGATATTCGCTTTCATGAAATTATAAACACAAAAACGCTTCTGGGGGTTAAAATAACCTTATTAATAACATTAATAACCCGCATTTCAGTTCTACTACCTTTTTCTTGCCCAGCACCAGGACAGACCTAACACTTGGAGAAAAAAAAACAAAAAACGCTTTATTTGAGCCTGGGCTGTGGACTGAGATTTAAATGCTCCCCACACTACCACTCTCAGGGGCACCAGGCCACAAAAAACCCCTGCACTCCGATAAGATGGCAATTCCAGGTCACGGTTCAATTTTTTTTTCTTTTTTTGGTAAATCCGTTTTAAATTTCCTCTCCTTCGTGTGGCGGAAGTGGGCTTAAAAACGCCGGTTAAGCTGCAAAGAATAAAGACGTAATCCCAGCACTGTAGGAGATTCAAATCTCCTTTCCTTGGCGTTTTTTTTTTTTACACACACAACCTGGTCTGAATGGGAATATGGACTTTAGGTGGTCAGGAGGTTAAAATGGAGTAAATTGAACTATTTTGATGAAAAAATTCCTCTGGTACCACGGTGCACTGTCATGCTGCAGTACAAGTATAATGAATATATTCCTCCTGATACACTTGTGTGATTATTGCGGTAGATTCAGGAAGTGATTAGCTTAAATTTAATTTGATTTGATTTTACTCGAGATCCTAATTCTGAATTTTAATGTGCAATAACAAGGTAATACGGTAATAATAAGGTAGGCTTTGCGGGCTCGTAAACAGAATGGTATTATGAATATACTTCTAACATAGTCCTATCCCAAAGTTACAAATTATACCTCTTAAACTCCTGAATAAATAGCGTATATTAGGTGGTTAGAACAGAACTCTGTGATAAATTTTAATTGAGCTGGAGAATTTCGTGACTTTAGTTGCTGACTGAGATTCACACAGAAACCAAGGTGTCCGTGCTGATCGTTGCTCTCTGGCTGTCTTTTTCTTTTTGACATTCTAAAAGAAAGGAAAAAAAAAAAAAAAAAACGCAGAACAGCATGTTGTTCTTTTTTGACCGGCAAAAAAAATGTGTGTCGCAAGCAGGAGCCGCGTCCGTGCTTTGTGTGGTAGGTGGAGAGAGATTAGAGGTGGCCTCCTGTGACAAAAGTGCTATGCGGTGACGTTAACCCCCGCACAATGTGTCCACCAGGAGAGGTTCAAAGGCTGACGAACAGCACCGGCCCCTGAATCACGAACGTTGTCATCACCTGCGAATTTAAAGGCGGCCACGCGAAAGCCAATGAGTTAGGTGGCGCTTGACGTCTCGTCGCTGCGCGGCGTTTATGTCCCTGCTGTTGTTCCGGCTGTCGCGCCGCGCGACTCCCGTTAAGACGCGCCAGCCGCGTATTGTGTGACACAAATTTGCCCAACGCACGCTTGTGTTAACAGCGCCACAATCAAACGAAAGCTGTGTGTGACAGAGTGAGCAGCGCGGATAATAAACCACAGCGGCGCCGCGCTGTGCAAGTGTTGGGTCGTAAATAAAACCGAGTCCCCCGTTCACTGGGTGAGGTTTATTCATGGTTATCTCTCCGCGCCTTCAACTCTCAATATTTCAGAGGCACTTTCCACTTGGGAAAGTGTAATTGGAGTTCCCACTATATTTTATCACAATAAGCCGATCCAACGCAAATCATCGTCAAAAACAAAGAATGTAGCTCCCAAAGCCTTTGGAGACGTTGCACTTTAAAGTGCATTAAAGTTGCTCACACCTTGGACGCACAACAAGGCTCAACCATGTGTCTAATTTTAATGACACAAAAGCCCCACAACAAACACATGTGATGAATAGTGGTGGCGGTGTTCCAATTCCAAGTTGGAAACACAGATTGAGCTACGTCGATAATCTCTCTCTTATTTCTAAGATTTTTTAAGAACTACTCGAATCCCCAATATATATTCATTAAATATATTCAATACATTCAAATGAATATTTAATCTGTGCCCAGAGATTTGGAATCCAAGATACATTTTTTTTCCCCTCATCTGACAATTTGCTAGCTGTGGCCCATCCTAGCTAAGGGAGTGAAAAATAAAATACCCACTATAAATGTCAGTTTCATGCATCGTGGGGTTTTCCCCTGGAAAAATAACTGTGACTAGATCCTCAGATTTATTTTTCACCGGAAAATGTTCGGTGAGAAGGGAAGGAAAAAAAAAAAATCTCTCACTCTGGTTTAGCTAAAGGTAACAAGGGAAAAGAGACAGGGACAGATAGATGGAGGACAGAAAAGTGACATGTCAGATAAAAAAAAATAAAAAAAAACTCGACAGTGATGTGATCTCTCGCTGTTCTGTAATTTCTGCAATCCAACGTGTCCCCTGGTAGTTTGAGTGTAACGAAATCTGAAAACGTTGTGGAGGATATCACATGGTGGCGTTGTCGGGGAGATTATCCCGAGACGGAGACCCAGAGCGAATGAGCTCACACGCAGGCTTAAGTTGTCAGATTGTCCATATAATGTCATATGGACTATTTCGAGTGTATTGATATATCGACTAAATTATATGGTGGGGAGTTGTCCATTGGTAATTAAAGCTCTATTCAGTACCATGGCAACAGATTTAATTATCCAACCCTATATAATATAAATTGGCCAGTAACAAGAACAATCCTGGAGCTGCTGAATCTGAGACCAGAAAAAATGTCAGATTTTTTGACTTTAGCCTCCACTGCTATTTTCCAGTTTCCATTTTTTTAGAAGGGCATTCTGTCTAAAATGTCCACATTCCCTTGACCTGATCTTTAAATGATCCTGAAATAATGATATTACACCAATTAGTCGCCCGGCAACAGGTTGGCTCTTTAAATGTCATATCAAATTATTTAAAAAAATCTCCGCTGCAGGAGGACAAATGCAGCACAAGGTGTTGTTGCTCATCCCACTGTGTGTCGCTTTATGTAGGGCATCCTTTATAAAAAATCATCTTTCTCCACAGAGTACAAAAACAACAATTATCAGAAAAATACCGTGGGTCAGAAAAGAATGGTAGATTGTAGAATTTTAGAGATTTTTTTCTTTTAAGTCTCGTCATAGATTATTGAATAGACTGCAAGAAACTCTGTTAAAAATCAAAGTTTTCTACCTCCTGAACAACCTCAAAGAAAGCGAGTTTTCCAATTCAAGGCAACCAAGCATTCATCTTCTCTTTTGTCCTATTTCTGCCTTTTGTAGTTATATAGTAATAACTTTAATTACTTTTTTTTAAAGGTTTGGTGGGATACAATTCCACCATTTTCACCATGATAAAGGGGTTATAGGAGACAGGCTTGTCTCATTGCATCATCACTGTCAATCATTTTTCAGGAAATTTAACCAGAATGTATAATAATAATAATAATAATAATAATAATAATAATAATAATAATAATAATAATTATTATTATTATTATTATTATTATTATTATTATTATTATTAATATTATTATTATGTTATTTATTTAAATAAAGCTAGAAAATCTTGCACGCAAACGTGCACATGGACACGTTAAAACGTCGCACCCGTTTTTACACACTCTGTTATTAGATTTTGCAGATTCTGTTGCAGTAGAAAGGACAGATTGCAGCATACATTTAATGTTGCAGGAAGTAGGAAATAGCCACCGACCTGCCGGCAGTGATGGATGTCAAACTGTAACGTGTCTCCATGTTTTTCTTCCTTCTTGCATGAGCAAAGACTGCATGGGCAATAATGGTCAAAGATTTCCTCACCTGAGTGAGTGACAACATTACTAAAACATGTCTCAGTTTCTCTCCCTATGGTGACATCTTTAAATATATTTCTGTTAAAACCAAGAATATGCCTTGAATATATACTTTTTTTCCAAACAAATGGAAAAAAAAAGGCAACAAAAGCATGTTGGGTCAAAGATTTGCGAGCAGAACTAAATTGGCACAGATTTCCAGATATGCAGCACTCAGTCTTTGCAGCATCATTATCTGCGAGTCCCAAAACACGTTCCTCTGTCAAATCACATCCACCAGCTCACACAGTTGGGATGAATGTGTGTAGTCATTTTGTTTTTGGTTTTTGTATAGACCTCCTGCGGTCTTATCAGCCTGAAACAGGGAGAACTGGGATCAGAGCACTTTTATCCCAGAGTGGTATTTTTGTTCCTTTTGCCCCCCAAATTGATGTTTCCTGATTCTATTTAATATATTTTTTTAAATATATAAAATAAAGTCCTACCGCATGCATATGAAGTTACTTTGTATTCCATCCAGCTTCTCTGCTGAATGTGACATTGGCTCACAGTTTCAGGCTGTTCCAGCCAACACTATAGTGGTTTCACCAATGAATTTTCTCTGGAATAGGAACAAAAGAGGAATCATCCTCTTTATTGCATAATATAGTGCTCTTTGCTCCGAGCCTGCTCCCCTGTAATAACCTGTAGGGGATAATGGCATGCAGGCTGTAAAGAACCTCCCCTCCTTAATCCTTTTAATGATTGTGTTCCTGATCAAATGCAATGCGCACTGAAGTCATGTGGATATTAGTGTGAAGGAATGTTTGAAAATGACACATCTAACAAAATTAGAGGACGTGGAGTCAGTAGAGATTAAAAAAAATAATATATCTTTTTTTTTCTTAGTTTCCTTGTCAACGAAACGGACCAAGTTTTAGCTAAATCGTTTTTCAATACAATGGTGAGTTCTGCTGAGAATCTCAACTTTTATTTTATGTAACCAAAATAAAGCTGCAGCCGCAGAGCTAAGCTTCCTTAAATGATTCCCCAGAGAATAATATTGATATTTTCTTGCAGGAGTTTGTGGAGACTTTTTTTTATGTACTGTCTCCCCAAAAAATGAAAAGAAAAGTAACTTTCTTGATTCCCCAAAGAAATGTTCTGTTTTTAGCCTCAACAACATCGATGGGGCTGGGGCTCAATACTTTATACAATACAATTATTACAGAAGCATTCCACTAACTAACTAAACTAAAAACCAAAAAAAAAAAATGCAAGAAATGACAAGCGAAGGGTTCACATTGCACACTGTCATTCAAAATCCACAAAATGTTGTCTCATTATTGTGCAACGATGTTTCTAAGGTCACAACAATTGGAATTATTGGAGATGGTCAAATATTAAAAGGAAATAATTGAAAATTTGGCAATGTATTGCGTGTGTGCGTGCGTGTGTGTGTGTTTGCGTTTGCCTGCCTCACCTGGGAATCATCAGCTCATCATCAGCTCATCATCAGCTCACCACCCCCACCTGTAGCTGCAGCTGTATAAAGAGCCGCTCGTTCCCTTCACTCGTCGTTTTGTTCAGTGGATACACAAAGGGTTTGTGTTGCAGACTTCTCACCGGGGTCTGGCTCTTATTGATTATTTCATGGTTTCATCCCAGACAATCCCTTTATCCCTGCCCCCCCGCCTCAGACCTCTGTACCTGGTTTGCCTTTTTGACCCTCAACTGCTTATTTGTCCCATGTGTCTGAAGACTTTCGCATATTACCTGCCCTGACTCGGCTGCTTGTGTCCCCCATTCTGTCCAAACAAATCCCTTATCCATGAAATCATTGCCAAAGTATTGGCAATGGTATTCTCTGTTGGTGTATTAGCCTCATACCTTCTTTTATTTCTGTGTCTTTCCTGAATTGCAAAGTAATCCTACTAAAATATAGGCTAGCAACCGACACGGATGTATGGATACATATACATACAGTATATATTTTTTTCTTTTCAGAGAATAATCCTCTGCAATTAAAGCATTGCTGAAGAAACATGAGCGTTACTCCATCCTAAGGTGGAGAGGTCTCGGGGGAGGGTTTGGGCTCTGCACCATGGTTTTCAGGGAAGCTCACATTCACCATTATTCCTTTTAATAAGAATATGTATATGAAAACTGATTTAAATTAGCTGCTGTGTGACATTCATATATGAGCCGTATTCATCATTTTCACTGGTACAAAGTCGAGAAGAAAAACCATGTTCCGTGCCTCAAATAAAAGGGCCGACTGTCGTAAATCAAAATGTATTGCTGCTAGCATGTAGGCCTATGTCAGCATATCTGCGAGATATACAGTATGTATATATATTTATTTCAGTTAATGACCACATAAAACTTACACGTGAGTATTAAAACCAAATGTCACGCTCGGATAAAAATACGGCGGGCCGTAAAGCAGGACACACTATTCTCTGAAAAGTAGTATTTTCTTATGTGTGAGTTAATAATGAATTGGTGATAAATCATCACGCATGAATCCGTCAGTGCCTACCAGCAAATTTTCCCCGTAATCTGTGCTGATGATGCAGAAAAATAGGAACGCCTGGCAAAAGCAGCAATTGTCATTATTTTCTGTCTGAATGTGATGAAATGGTGCGGTCCAACCTTGTTATATATAAAAAGGAAAAGAAAATGTATGGTGATGATGGGCTTGTCTGACAGCACTGATCCATTCATGTTAAAATGGAAGGAGAAATGATGATTACCTTTTTTTTGAATGATGATCAATGACGCGCTGATTAGTGGAGCGAGGTGCTGTCTGGTTCTTGAAAGAGCTAAATGCGGTGTATGGGTGAGAACATAATGTTCATTATCTCCAATATTAATGCTGTTGCCATAGAAGATTGTTTCTTTGTCGTGACTGAATTATCTGTCAATTGCTCTACCATAGTTCTTCGACACAATTTGCATGCCTGTCAAGAGGACAAAAAGAGATAATTGTGGGGTGTTTTTTGAAATCCATCAAAAATAGAAAAAAAAATAATAATCCAACATCTTGATGACAGCTTCACGTCCCACTTTATTGACGGATTAGCGTAGCCACGTAGCTAACATGGTGGGAAACCAGGATTTTCTTAGACCAGAAGGAGACTCCTCTGTTTGTTTGTTTTTTTAATGATGAAATAGTAAAGGCCTCAGAAAGGTTTGTGGTGCCCCGAGCACCTGGGGGAAAAAAAATGGGTTTCTAAGTCTCTACCTCCGCAATAGGTCTTGATGTTGACTTATAAAATATTGAACATAAACCCTTGCTCTAAAATCTGTTCCATTATGCAAACATCTTTTAAACCCAACACGATTTATTTTGCATACAGGTCATGTCTTTTTAAATCCATGACTTTACTGCTAAAGATGTTCGGTCCACTTATTGCCGTGATTTTACCCATGTGCCTGATTGCACATAATGGAGGAACAAAGTGAGCGTAAATCCCACAATTCATGTTGTGCCAAATAAGATCTTTGTCTTTCCTCCTGGTAAACTAAGATGGATGAATTCAAAGCATTTCCAGCATGTTGTCATCCAACATTAGGCTGAGCAGATGTCCCCTTCGCACAGACTCATTGAAAACACCTGCGAGTTAGGGCGATGCCTCCGAAGCTGCTTTGTTGCTTAATCAAACCAAAAACTTCTTCAAATCGTTTTCCGTTGGGACAAACATGAAAAGAGGGAGAAAATGCAAAGATTTACCGGAAAAAGAAAAAAACGCACACGGCTGACAAGTCATTAATCAAGATGCGTCTCGAGCCGTTTTTGTTAATTATGTAATCGACTTTTTGTCAGCCGCTGCCACCGTGGTGAAACACTCAATTAAAATCAGAGAGAAATGCACTGATTACGTTTGTAACATTTAGACACAGGAGGAACTGAAGAGTTGACCTTTGGTCACAACTGAATGAAGTTCCACATGAAACTCCAACGAACACAATCCCACTCGTCACAATTCCTCAGGAGTGAATATGAAATTCATATTTGACATGCTTTTCATACAATGTGAAGATACATATTCATACTGCTTATTGCTGGTGGATTACTCAGAGAAGTTTGCCTAATGGTATGAAAGTCATGATTATTTGAAGATTAAAGCAGAGGACCCACTCTGCTTTAATCCAGAAGATCAGTGTACATTTCTATGTCTGGGGGGAAGAAAAAAACTACAAGTGACACGACACAAGCTCAAACATCATCAGCGGCAGATCTCAGCCACGAAGCTTATGGTTAACAAGTGGCTTTAAGACCCCACTCGAGCCGTGGATGGTTTTAATCTGTTTCGTGATCATTTCGTAGTTGTCAATCTATGTGAAATGGGATTATTGCTTGAGGATTGGCTGGCGCTCATCCTTAAGCTCGGTAATCGTCTACTTTTACTTTGCTGACAAGCTCGTTAAGTGTCCTCACATCATCAAGACAGCCTGCTCCTGATTAGCCGTGTCCTGGCACAGTGAGTGGTTGCATCCGCCCGCAGATTTTTTCTTTTTCTTTTTCTTTCAACAAAATATCATTTCTAGCCGCTAATTAGCTCATTAACAGCGAGAAAAACCCTCTCAGAAATCTCGTTCAAAACCATTTTTGCGCGTCCTCTCAGGACTTAGTGAAACACAGGCCAGGCGGGACAATTTACACATTTTTTATCATTTAACTAACATTTTATCAGACTAACCGAAGCAGCCCCCTAAAGTTTCAGATTATACAAGCTCTGGTGAGATTGAACTCGAAAGAGAGAGAGCGGATAACTTTGCCAACAGCAGCAAATATTTCTCAATCCGGTCCCCCGGAGAAACGAATGGGGGGCGAAAGCCAGCGTGACCGCGGCTTTATTGGTTTGTTGAGATAAATGACCTCCCGCCGCCCGCGCGGTCCGTTTTTCAAACCGCAGTCATGGACGCGCGCGATAAGAACGTGGGGAAAATAAGGCCTTTTCTAATGTCTTAATTGTGTCGGTGGCCTTCAGGAGATATCTCTCTCCAGCTAGCTCCATGGTAGACCCCGAACGCGCGTCAGGTGGTTTCCCCAGCCTCAGGTGCGCTGTGTGCTAATGAGCAAAGCAGGAAACGGAACATCATGAATATGTCATGTAGTGTTAATTGTGTTGCTAGCCTCCAGATTAGCTCATCCGCGACCATGTTTTTATACGTTATCACCTTTTGTGCGTTTTTTTTTTCAAACATGGGGTTGCCTTTGGATTATTTGGTGCTGCCCTGGGAACAAAAAATAAATAAAAAATGCAGCTCTGATGTCGCTAAAAGCTCGTCTGCCTCCAACGTAAAGTTGATGACATATGGATTATGGTTGTATGGGTTTCTGGGTTTGCTTGCTTTACTCACGGCCTCTTTTAAATGTAAATTGGATTGAATTTGCATATGATTGAAACTCCTCCATCGTCTTAGCATTGTGCTAACCATTTAACGGATTTATATTGACCGTATGTAAATCCAGGTTGTTGTTTTCATTAGCTCTGTGATGGGGAAAAAAAAGAATGACACCCGTCCAGGCTCTGCTCAGGGTGTTGTTGAGTTCATTTCCTACCTGCCTACCTTTAATCTTCTCCTTCACGTCCTCCCCGACGATTCATTTTGACTCCCAAACTCATCGTGGATGCTGCACCTCGACTCAGCCTTCAGTAATTGTCCTTCGTCGCTCTGCGGCAGTTCGTACCCAGACCTCCTCCTCCTCCCCCTTGTGTTCTGCCTTCAGAGGCCCTCCGTAGTTATCTCTCCTCTCTCTCCCGGTTTCCCTCTGGTGAAGCGCTGACCTTCGCGCTGACCTTCCCTCTGACAACTTAATTTTCTTTCTTCTCAGGAAAAATCTCCCATCACCTTTCCTCCACGGATATATTCTCTTCCTTGTGTATTTGAACTTGCTCTACAATAATTCACTTTTCCTTCTTTCCTTCTTTCTTTCATTCATTCTTTTGTTCTTTCTTTCTTTTGTGTTTTCTTTTTTCTTAGTTTTTCTTTCTTTCTGCATCTTTTGCTTTGCATTAATACTAGATCACCTGGTCAATTCTTCATTTTGTCATGCATTTAATCCCACTGAAAATGATCCTGTGTGATTTTTCCTTTCCAAAAAAATCAGATGTCTTCACTAGCTACGTTGCCACTGAATATGATGAATTGCGTGTTAGACGGTTTCAATGCCACCCAAGGGGACACCTCTAAAATCTCCCATCAAGCTGTCTGTGTGCTCGTCTCCACCAAAGACAGAGATAAAACTTTGTGATATTTTTTTTTACATTTGACTGAACTGAAATGTCTTCGTCTGCCACTTCAGTTTGGATCCCGTCACCTCGTTCCACAGATCGTCTTCAAACCGCCGCCGGCTTCCGTGAACTGTATATTATATACTTGATATATTCTGTATGTGCAAATATTATAATGACACAATGGCACAAAACACACACTAGATGTATAGTCTCTTCCAGAATGTGTGGCTATGGATTCTCGGAACAACCAAGCATCTGCTTCACCTGTTGGTTCGCGTCAAAATCCGTTTGCGTCCTCTTCCACGATTCGCCAGATGTTCCATAATTGAAGGAGCCTTCCCTTTAAATCATTGGGGATATTTTTTTAAGAAGCCTCCTTTTTTTTTTTTTTTTTTTTTTTTTTTGTATCTGCCTTACTTGCTGTTATCTCGCACCACCGAGGTGTCCAACCTGCCTCACATAACAAACATAGACGCAGACAATTGTTGGAGAAGCAGCCGGGGGAACCATTAGAGAAAAAAAAAAAGAAAAAAAAGAACTAAATCTGGACTGACCTGAAATCTAACACTTTGTCAGGACGCGTTAGGCTGAAGGCGGGTCGCACAATGCGAGCATTTATACGTGCGTGCGTGTTGCACAGAAATGCCAGCACTGGGTAAAGCTGCGGGGCAGAGACCCTTTGAATTATTCATCCTACTTCCCCCGCTACAGTGTGATTACACACCACTAAACTCCTATTACACACCGCTATTTACATCCATTCAGAGGCTCAACGTTCACAGGCTCTGACCACGACCAGTGGAGGGCACCTCCTCTGGATTATTACCCCCATTCCACACTCCTGCTCCTGTACTTTCTCCCCTTATCACCTTTGTGGTTTTTTTTTTCTCTCGCCACTCTGCATCATGAATTTGGCGGCATGAATCTGTAATACTGCAAAATCGAATTTCTGCCTCAGAATGTGTCCTCCACGTCCCTCGCGCCAAAGGTGTATGGCGAGTCCCATTTGTAACAACAGGAAGTGTGATTGGAGGTGACGTGCAACTTGAGGGTTGAGCACGGTCACTTTTTTTTCTTGCAACGATTGACAGACTGGAGAATTGAATTAAAGTCAATTAGAACAGGAAAGGTCATTGCTATGGGTGCCTCGGTTCTCTGTCATAGCTGAGGGCAGGTAGCGTATGGTCTCAGAATTTTTTTTTTTTAAATAAAAATGACACCACAATGTGAATTTAGACCATGAAGACTGGTTCATGGTCTAAATTCACATTGTGATGTCAATTTTATTTAAAAAAAAAAAAATCTGAGACCATACGCTACCTGCCCTCAGCTATGACTTCCCAATATTAAAAAAAGAAAATAGATAGATATTTCTGCGGGGCATGATCAAGCAACAGTAATCCTTGAGGCAGGCCGTCAACATGACACATAGGGCCGTATAGTGGGCAGAGAAAGGCATTAATAATTCATTTAACCTCCACCCCCTTATTTTCCATTTTCCAGCGCCGACTCCGTGTCTATACCAGCTCCCGGAGCCTGTCCCAATCTCACCATTGATTCTTGGTGCACAACAACAAATGGGGCCAATCTCACCAGAGTCTTAGACAACATTTAAAAAATCTTAAACTTCAAAATAATAAATATATATATATATATTTGGATATTGCCCTATTCGCTATAGGCCCCAAAACTTTTGTTAGCACACATTACTTGTTACTCGTTTTTTATTTTTTGTAATTAGCTCCCATTGTGCTGCCCTCGAGGCCGATGTGTTGTTGTTTCACACCTCTCTGTGAGGAGCACGTTGCCTGGGAATGGATTAAGCTCTGTCACCCGGTTTCATCCAAAAGTGTTTTGACGCATGGCCGAACAGCGTCTGGGCTCCGTTCGACTTTTCAAATCAGACGCCAATTCCCCAGGAAATGATTGACCAGGTGCGCAGAGGTGAGAAAGTAGTCCCCCCCCCCCGAGGGCTATATTTTCATTTTTCACTCCATTACTTCTGTCCCTTTTCATGTGTGCCACCAAATGTAAGCCAACCAATGGAAATCGAGCCGCCAATCAACACTGGATCAGAGAAATGATGTTTCTACACAACTAAACTGCAACAACAAATATATTTTATGGGACCAGATGACACTTTTTACTTCTATTTATCATATGTTGATTAGCTGAATACAAAAAAAAAAAAAAATTATAAAAATATATTTAAATATATATGTCATGCATGACAACTGGATTAAACTTTACATTTTTAGGCCCTCACTGCACTCACAGACGAAATACATAATGTCTTCCTACATAACATTTTTATTCTCAGATTTATGAGTATTTCCCTAATTATCATGACCATCACATCTTTGTTATTTTTTAACGATCCGAGACCGAAATTAGTTTTTGTTTCAAACTCCTTCAATTTGCGCCAAACGCTGTTTAAAATAAAATCCATAAGGTCTCGAGAGCACCGAGAATATTTGAGCAAAAATCGGTGGAGAAGTCATCGAAGACTGATTTCACATCGCTCTGGATCCAAAGAGGAAATTTCCCGGCCTGTCATTTAAGGCTCGCACGATCAATGCAATCAAGGGGAAAAAAAAAAACCCAGCTCACTTCTCCACATCACACCGGCACCTATGCTCTGCTGGATT
>JAFBJU010000981.1:82736-131875 GCA_016785305.1 Colistium nudipinnis | reverse complement strand
ATATAATGTATATATATATAATAAAGAAGAATGAACGTTATTGCCATTTCCAACAGCCTTAAGGTTACAGTATAGTACAGTATAGTGATATTCAGAACCAAAAACGGTAATAGACTAAATAATAAACATTTGTGGCGCGTCAGAGCCCATTGTCTTGTTACGGGAGAGGTTTTTCCGCGCTGTTTAGATATAAATATTTTGATTAGAACTGACAACACCATATGTTCCTGGGGTTCCCAGCTTTGCTGTGCTGTTGTGTGCCTGGTGTTCTATTATCTCACACTAATGTCTTCTCCATTCTAATGATCCTCTCATAGCATCTAATTTGGCGGTATTTTCTCTCCTTGTCTTTCATGGAATATTTACTGTGCGACTAAAATCGTTTGGTGTCGTGCCCTGGTCCAACGTGGGCAAATTGGAAATTGTGCCTGTTTGTGCCATTTCTGCAGAGCTGCCTTTCACGTTGGTTTAATAAATCAGCAGTGGTAGACCATGATGCATAGCAACATCTCCCTTTGCCCTTATCCGAATCCAGTGTTTCGTCCCGTCAGCCACGTCTCGGAAAACAAGGACATCACAGTTTTAAATCTACTGTCTGGTTCTCAGTTCATCCAGTTTAGTATTCCAGAGAGTGAATATTTCATATCGGGGAGGGATATCTGTCTCACACCCATTTTTTCATGGTTTGGCCAATGATTTTCTTCCCTTGATTTATGAATTTATTTTAGTTTGATATTTCCGAAGCCAATCCCGCTCTAGATTCCTCTCACCAGCACCGTTATCAACATTTTTCCCCCGACGACTTCCCTCGGAGAAGAGACTGATGAGGCTTTTCGATATTTCTCCTGTTTGTTAATCAGTAGCCTCACGCTCGTCATGCACCGAGGACGAGTAAAAAAAAAAAAAAAAAAAGAGAGAGAGTGTCGGAGTCAGGCAGCAGCATCTCTAGTTTTCTTTCCTGGGGTGGTGCTAATTACTTCATCCTGATGGCTCCCATTAATCTGCCACTGGCATCGTTTACAGTCAGCAGGCTGCGGCGTTCCGTCGCCGGGCGGAGAACCAGGGCTGGACAACACAACCTACACTTTAAATGCAAATTTCCCACAGGGCAGATACGCAGGAGCCACTTTGTAACTCTGATCATATTCCCATGGTTGGCTGCTCGGGCGCGAGGGGTTATCGTATTTTTTTCCCTTTTATGGTCACGATGCGCCGCGTGGCCAGAAAGTATACGTTTATTTTTTTGTACTCCATCACTTTGGATTTAATATTATACACCGGCTTTTGAGGTGCTGACTGTGTAGGCACCAGATAAACAGTTTAGGACTTATAGAAACAGCCCCCTGAACATAAACTTATTTATTCCCATTTTTTTTTTTTTTTGCTTGGAACATCATGGAGAATTAACACTCCACCTCTGAAACAGAAGTGGACATATAACACACACGTTCCAAAAAAAAAAAGAAAACTGCTCCGAGCTTTTGATCCCTCATCTTCTCCAACAAGACAGACCCGGACTCACCCAGATCTGGATCATCCGTGCAGCAGTTGGTTCGTTAACAAGGCAGCGCTCTGATCACTGGATCATTCCCCTGAGCATCAGGCCAAGCCCAAAGCTGGGTGTAAACACACACACACACACACGCACACACACACACGCGCACACAAACCGATCATCCAACCCAACAAAAGCAACACACATATTTGTATTCACCACATTACCAGCTAGGAGTAAATACTGGACCTGATTGGTCAAGGGTAAAATAAAAAATACGGTCTGAAAAAGAGACACGATCGGAATACAAAAGAAAATGTTCATCATTTGATATCGAATGAAAGTGTCACATATAGCAGAAACATTCATTTGTCCAGTGCGAGAGAGTCAGAAATGTGGCAGGTAAAGAAAAAAAAGCAGGCTATAATTTGGATTATTGTCCTCAAAAATTTCCCCCCAAATCCTATAAAAACATTTTTTTTACCCAATATAGACGCAAACATCCTAAAATCCTGAGTCAGCAGCTTTACATTTCGTCGTCCTCATCTTATTCCGAACACGAGCTGCTGGATCGGAGCCCCCCCAAAAAAACAATGACAGTAGGGATGACACAGAAAGTACGAAGACAATGACGTCTCTCAATGTCAGACGTGCCCCCCCCCATCCGTTGCATTCTGATGCAACACGCCTGCAGGAAAATGTTTTTTCATGACATTTACAGACTGGGTGACGCTTTTCGGCAACCAGCTGGTTGCAGACTCAGTGTCTGTGTGGCACGGAGCTTCCTGGAATCGGCCCCTGAAAGTTTCACAGCATCTGCGACTCCTCCTGTCCCGGGCGACGGCTTTTGTGGCACTGGGAGCGTCCTTTGGATGGAGACGTTCGGCGAAATCCATTTTCCTCCCGCACTGACAGCTCTCAGCTCTAGGCCAGGAGAGGCTCGGCCTCGTCCTCTGTCTCACTTTGCAGGGGGGGTGGGGGGGGGGCGGTTTCCTGTCGACACAAACGCTAACAGAGACATGGGGAACTTTGTCTTTTTTTTGTCTCCGCCTGCATAAAATATATGGACTGAGGCTGAAACTGAGCTGTAATCCAAAAAATGGATTCCTGAAGCTACCAGAAAAAAACATAATATGGAATAATGTGACAAAGAAATGAATTTCATTTCGACATGTCAGCCTGCTAAATGCCAAGACTAATTTTTTTTCCCATCTACGCCTGGTCTTACTCCTGGCTACAAACCTCTACGCCTGAAATGCAGCCACATGTATTTTGAACCAAAAAAAACAGCTGGTGGTGTACCGTGAAACCATTTCACAGCTTATTCTCTAACTAAGCAAGTTTTTTGTTTTTTTTATTTTTACACCATGTTGTTCGCCCCTTTCTCCAACAAAAAAAACAAAAAAACTTGCAAATCCTGGCTGGTGGGAAAACTTGCTATATTCAACACCAACCCAAATAACATCACAAACTCAACACCCCCTTTATGCAGTAGTTTGAATGTGTGACTGCTTTGAAGCTATTTTAAAACAGTTAGTAAAAGTCTCCCCCCTCTATGGCGCTCTGTACAGATAACAAAAAGAAACAGTTATAACGCGTCAATGTGCCGAGTCTATTCAGAGCTCCCAAAATACTAATTCCACGCTGTGACACCGGAGGGCCGCAGTGAGGAAAATGAAATGCAAATAGAGCAATTTGTCCTACCAGGGCTTCCGTACATAAAAACCTCGGACATTATGATGCGCAGTGTGAACGCGTGGGCGAGGATCACGGCTGTGCGCTAATTATGCACTCCAGAGAACGCGGGAGGTCCCGCTGCGATGACCCTCTCCGGCACCTGCTGCTTTAAAACTTTGTGCGGTTTGTGTGTTCGCGGCCCTTTAAGGCCAAAAAGACATCATCAATCCGCGTTAGCCCTTGTACAAATGACGCCTCCGCCGCGAGTGCTCTTTGACTTAAAAAAAAAAAAAAAGCTAAAACGCATCAATGTAATACATAAACTAAGGGGGTGGTGGGGTTATTAAATCCAGCTTTAAAAAAAACAATCAATCTATCAAACTTTATTTATGTAGCAGCTTTCAAATGGGTTAACGCAGTTTAAAGTGCATCGATATGTTAGCGCTGAATGACTCACACATCTGTGTGTGTGTGTGTGTGTTGATTCATATATAGATCACGAGCGTGTTGCATCCAATCCAACAGCTTAAAAAAAAAACAGCTGCTCATTTGTGCGTCGATTCTTATTGTGTTACACATCTGAGCTCTCGTCCCACTTCCACGTTTTACCATTCGCCAAAAAAATCCCACCCACGTGGCTTTCGGTGCTTTTTCGGCTGGGAATAGCCACCAGTGTCATTTAGCTCTGCAACCTTCTCAGTTGCCCCGTATTTTCAGTACTTAAAAGCCCACTGTTGTTTGCTCACACAACAAAAGCCCTTTGTCGTCCTCTGCGTAACCGCCCGCCGCTCATCGCGGCTGCGCTGGATTGCCCTTGAGCCTCATCAGTGCTACCTTTGATTGCTCCACTGGTTCGGAACACTGGGATGACACAAATGAAATTCGTTCAGGTGGCGCGACAAGCGCTGACACCATTTCATTTTGAGCAGGATGGCTCATGCCACCTTTGGGCGCCCGCGTTCCGTTTCAGAGCGCCGTCTGTGCTCCGGGGAAGCAAAGTCACCTCGTGCGTCGGGTTGGTGAGCAACACCTCGCACGTAACGTAATTAACCATCACGTCTGCGAGTGCAATTGCTGGCGAGAGCGCGGCTGTCGGGTGTAAATGCTAAAAGTAGGCTAATTAATTACGCCCCCCACAATAACAACTATGGAAAGTTTTCAGCTGTTAATATCAACAGACATGATTTGGCCAAATAAAGTCATGATAAAATAAACGAAATAAATCAAATCTGTGGACCGAGCCATGGCCTATCCAGGAGCTGTTCATATTTGATTTAGGATTTCAACAAAATGCTTACAAATAAACCCTATGAATGATTTTGAAGTATGTTGTGTGTTTGACAACCTTTGAGTGCCCTCGACCTAACCATCAATAAAGTATATCACACTTTAAATTGGAATTGCAGTAATAAGACGTGGAATATGTTTGACCGCTCTTGTGTGCCGTTTTTTTTTTCCTTGTTTTTACATACATTCATAAAATACCTCATCCAGTGGTTGTTTTAGTGGCGCAGGAGCGGGGAGGTATAAATCACTTTTTTTTTTTTTTAGATGCACGTTGTCCCCCCCCTCCTGGTGACCTCCCTTCTTTCTCCACAACCCCAGTTATATTTTCATGTTCCAACCTGCACTCTTCGGACACACCTGCTCTCATATTCAGATCATCGTTGGGGGGGGGGGATTCCTCAACATTTATCTCCCCAGACTTAATGCAGCGGAGCCTCCTATTGAACGCGTACATATCTCGTTATGACTCGTCGTGCCGGGATAATGATGATCATCCAGCTCCTCCTGGTTCTCTGGGCTTTTGAAGGTGCAGATCTTGGCTCTATATTAGGCGGGTCGCGTTTTTCCTGGCCTCGCAGCCACTTTTCTCTGCTGCTCCACCAACTATCGCCCCTCTCCTGAGCTTCTGTCCTTATCAATAGCACACAGCTGAAGTAACGAGAGTGTGTCCTGCACATAATTCTATGGCAATCCCCGCTGCCAGCAGCGATAAGCTTAGGGAGTAAATGTAGTCTTTTTTCTTTTTTTTTTTGGTGCACCTCACGGGAGGATGCCTAACGGGAAGCAGAAGCTTACTGTACTCATTTCCACCGCATTTACCATGCATCATTTTTATTTATTTTTTTTCCCACTTTTGCCTAGTCACTTGTCACTAAGCTAAAGCCCGGATCAGACGTGTGCATTTCAAATAATCAGAGTTTACGGCACATTTCAAACAGGTACAACCTAAAAAAACGACCGGAGAGAGAAAAGCCGAATACGATTTGCGATACGATTGACTTGCTGTGAGGAGATAATGAGACTTTTAGATGCAGGCTATTGTTTGACTTTAAGTTATGTAGGAAATATAAGAAGGAGCCAATGGGTACGCACGCTGATGAGGACAGGCTGATACTCGGCACTCACATCAGGGGACATGACCGCAATGGCATTCTAAGAGCATTTGACACATTGAACGTGACATGAGACTATGATTCATTTTGGTGTTTTTGATTTTTCAAATTTTTAATTCATTTCTCCTGAGGGGGTCGTTTGAAGTCCATTTTCTCAGCGGCCTCATGGTCGCCGCCGTGTTAAGAGGCTCTGCCGCCATTTATCTGACAGCAGATATGGACTAAAGCATGATCTCATTTCACAGAGGACTTGATTATAGCACCCGACCACAGCGCTTTATTGTTGAAAATAATGAAAAATGTGAGACAGCCATTGAAAGGCTTTTGCATTGCTTTCAGACACTGCTCGTGCACAGTACACTACGACGAAAGTTCACCGTAATGTTCAGAAAAAATAAATAAAAAATATATGTATGTATATATATATTTCGTTATTGTAATTTTTTTTTTGGTTCAAGCGTGCCAGATACCTTGAGCAATTTTGATTGCCGGGGTGAATTGTTTTGGATTTCTTTCTCATCTTTTCATTTCCAGTAGACGACGGGTAGAGGGAATGCACTGCAGCCTCCAGCTGCTTGGAAAAACATTGAATTTGGTCTTTGCAAACAGAAATATAGATGAATGTGTGATCATGATTTTCCAACGGTCGTGCTCTGCTGTCTTTCCATCCGGATCTGGCCCTGTGTTGCATACCTGAGGGAATCCCTGCTTATAATGAAAAATCAACACTCGTAAGCGAGCACGACTCCCTCGAGGTCGGACAAGTTTTCACACTGTTCATATCTGAGCATTGTCATCATTTGAATGCCTCTCTGAATCCATTATGCCTCGTTTTCATCCAGCCCAGTGGAAACCACTGAGTGTGGACCTCTGATGTCAATATCGACGAGCACTCGCGGAAAATGCACGACGCCGTAAAGGCAGGAAATGATTCGAAATTAAAAATGCATGGTTCAGGAGGAATAAAATCTGGCCGGAGCCCCGCAGCATGAGTGGTTGGAAATGACCCGGGCTCAGCCAGCCACAGACTAATGTCAGCGGAGAGGCATGTGCAGCGTTTGCAGAGTGGAAGCAGCCCGGGAGTCGGCACCGAGGTGAAGCCTATTTCAGGAGCAGACAGCCCGACTCCTGCAGGAACCACCGCACGCAAAATGACAGAGTAACACACAGACACAGGGACACACACCAAAGGAAGGGGAGGAGAGACGGGGATGGACCGGGCTCAACTCGTTACCACCGCACAACCAGGCACAAGCGACTCCTGCCGTGTCTTGGCGCGAACAGGGGTGTTTACGCTGTTCCTGTGTGTGCGTTCCTGTGTGTGTGTGTGTGTGTGTGTGTGTGTGCGTGTGCGTGCGTTTGTGTGTATGTGAGACACAGGGTGGAAAAACTGGAGTGTAGGTGAAAGTTTGTGAGTTCGAGTTTACACAGAGTTCAAACCAAAAGGAAGTAATGATCGCGCGCGCGCGTTTCTACGTGTGTGTGTGTGTGTGTGTGTGTCTACACACAAAGCTTTCCTCTTTGGTTTTTTCCTGGAAACTTTTTGGATATTACATAAACGCCGCTCAGCAAAAATGTAGAACAGATCGAGTTTTAATGCATTTTAACGTGGAAAATGAATATTTGTTTAAATCATGTCTCGTCAAGTTTGTAAGTTATTTATATTTAGTCAATACCTGTCTTTCACTCCCAGTCTAAATGTGTAGTTTCCCCCCTGTTCTCATCCCTGTACCTTTTTTTTCTTTTAAATATCATATTAAAATGATATGAAAAACGTTATTAATATTAAAATGATATGAAAAACTCCCTACACATCCAGCCAACGAAGAACAACATCGGCATTCAGTCGGAGTAATGTTTGTGTCCACCTGATGAATGTTAAGTCCAATATTAAATCTCTCTCTCCTCCGGGATCCTGAGGGAAGTATTTGGCTCTATACCTGCGAAAAGCTTCAATATGTCCGGCAGCTAATTGTTATTTTCCTTATTTGCTGTTGGGTGCTGGATTTGTAAAGTGGATTTACAAAAAAGCGTTGCGTTTAAAACAGCTGTCTGCTGTTGCTAAAATGATGCTAATTAGAGGGGTTAGTGGAATTGGAGAGAATGATGCAAAAAAAACTAAAAGATGCCAAGAGGGATGATCAATGTCACTTCAAGAGATGCATTCCACTAACGCACATTTTTCAAAATATATATATTATTGATTATAGCTCTGGGTCAAATTCCAGGAAAAACTTTGTGTCCATACAAGCTCGGAAGAACAAATATCTATGTGCAAATGCATGTATGTACTTTACCATGCAAACCTGGTTCCAAAATTTTAACATAGACGAATAATATGCGTGGGCAAAAAAAAACTTTAAATATATATATATATATTTTTTATCAGAACCTTGATTTGTATTTTTTTTGTCCATCATAAGAGGAGTCAGTGTTATTTGTTCTGGGAAAAAAGCGGCTTGTTTTTGAGAGAACATGAATATATATATATATATATACAATTTTCAGTCTTCTAGTTGTTCAAAAGTTCTCAAAAAAAGTTCTTACTTTGTAAGATGAGAATTTTGTTGAATTTCGAATTCCTCTGACACCCTATTTACACTTTGGTGTTAATGCTAACTGTAATGCTGAAACTGTATGGTGTGTACACCTTTTTTTATATATATAGCGTCTATCCAATAATAACATCATAACAATAACAATTTCTTCAATAATCTGATCCCTTTTGCATAATTTTCTTTTATATTGTATCTCGCACGTTTTAATAAAAAAATGTTTCCCCTCATTTATTTGTTGGAAAAAATGTCTTTTTATTTTTTATTATTCATTACTTAGGAATCAGGTCACCTGTTGATCCCCTTTGCGTTGCTTTTGTCGTCAAGATAAAGAGGTCAATACAATGTCAATTAGAAACTAAATCTGCTGCAGGTCATTATGTTTGTCTCCAAAATGGGAAATCAGATCAAATCAGTGAAGTGATGAGAACGCGGATGTGTAAATCCAGGGAAAAGCTGGAATGGCCACAGGTCCCCGGGCTGCTGCCGGAACCACCACAAAGCCGCCACTTACACGCAGAGACATGTCTACAGGTGATGGAACCTGGTTCACACAGATGGAGAAGTTTTATTCGGGTCCATCAAATTCCCCACTTTCCCCCTTTCAATAGATTTTTTACTTCGACCGAAAAGAAAAAAAACTCCACAACTTTTCACAGCCCTCCTGCGACTTACTCTTCCCAAACACAAGAGAGTAAAAACCAGCTCTGAAGCTGCGGGGCACAGACACTTGCTGGGGTCCTCTTCGGCTTCATGGGCGTCACGCTCATATTGCGTGTTTTCATATTATGGATCGTGAGACTGGCTCTTGGTTTGTTTGGCTTTTGGTTGGGAAATGTAAGTTGTGCCTGCCTACAGGAGCGAAGGGTCATTTCCCCTACTTGTGCAGCAAGTCAATAAATACATTGACATGAAAATAATGCTTGCAAGGCAAAAAAGGTTAAAACCAACACTCGGTACACAATAGTGTCTTCAGCCTGAAGGGAGTTTGGCCTCTCGTCTTCTCCACGTGGACGAGGACTGGATGTTCTCCCTGCAGGCGGAGAAGAAGACGAAAAACCTTCTCAGTGTGCTTCTCAGGAAGCTCTGGACTCCGAGAAGGCAAAAAAGCCGCTGTTTGGTCTGGGAGAAGTAGATCAGAGGACATCTTGACATCTTTATTCTCTGGGAGGAAATGGCTGTGGCACATATTAAAATTTCATGTGTGCGCGGCCGGCGTGCTGGAGAGTGTGCGAGGGGACTTTAGCTTCGTGCGTCTGTGGCGTTTCTGTTGTTCTGTGTTGCAAAAAAAAATAAAAAATAAAAACCCGGCTCTGCTGCCATAGCTACCGGCGACATTCTCAGATCCAATGATCCAGCCAACAACGGCACCGGAGGATCCAAGAACCCGGGGGCCACGGCTCACAGCTCGCTGTATAATGCCGCCACAGATTTACAGCGTGATTCCACTGCATGGAATAAGTACTAATAAATGACTGACCGGTTCCCACTCAGCCTTTAAAAGGGGTACAGCCCAGGAAAAGCGGAATAACAAGTGGCCGTTTTCAAGGAAAGGTGGAGAGTTAGCTGGGTATCAGGGCTGGGAACAAAAAAAAAACACAACTGAGCCATATGGTGCGAACCACTTTCAACGTATTGTGTAATAAGCAGGAAAATAGCGTTTCCAGCCACCCCTTTTATTATTGCCTACGTACATGCATCACCGCAAATTAAGAATTCATCCCGAAGCCATAAAAACGCACAACTCCGCAGTGTGTGTGATAACGTCTCTCTCGGCGGGCACTTGCTGGGGGAAAATAATCGATGTGCACCTTAAACTGTGTTGATTGGTTAATCTACTTTATTATTATTCTGATTACTCGGAGTGGGGGGGGGGGGCTTCGTGAAGCTGCCTCATGTCATTGGTGGCACACTTCTGCATTTAACCCTCGGCTGGGACTTTGGCGGCCTGCCATCCAGTGTGAGCTCCGTGACGTCCCGTCTTCATGTTGACCAACAAAAGATGATTCCTGTCACATTTTCTGCAAAACTATAGAGCGGAGAAAAAAAACTAAGAAAACGAAACAAAACATAAAGCCTCTTTACCAGTCTGGCTGTGGGTGTAGTCCTTCAGGTCCCGTAAGATGATTAAAAAAAAAGCTAAGCTAAAGCTAAAGCTAAGTTTTGCTGCATTTCCTTTCATTACATTGAGTATTCGTTGTTCAGAATTAATTTGGTAAATGCATATTTAATTTCATAGAACATTTCGTTGCAGTTTCCTCTTCTTCTGGGTGCCTAATAAAAGGTCCCCTAGATAAAAAAAAACACCCTTTTTAATTCAATTAAGTCAGAGTATTTGAGAATATATGAAGCTAATGCTAATCTGCTACCAGCTGCGTAAAGACTGAAAGCGCAATTTGGCAAAGAACCAAAGTAAAGACGGACAGTTTCCTGACATTTCATCGACGAAACGTGAATAACGTCATGTGAAGCGTTGTTTGCGTATTTACCGTGCTGAATGAATCTTTGCTGCCGTGACCCCCCCCCCCCCCTGTCTGAGCAAGCGGTTTAACAGTCATGGACGGGCGGCGTCAGCAAAAATGCTAAAGAGTGGGCACAGATTATGGTTGACCTGCATCCCGTGACCTCTCTTGGGCACTGCTGTGTAATATTCACGCAGCGAAGGCAATTACACGGTAAACGACCAACTTTTTGACCAATAGAGGAGGAACATATTTGTTTTGATTTGTGAGGCAGTTGAATCTGGAAGTATTTGGAATGTACAGTATTTTCTGGGGTCTTTCTTCAGCTCAGCTTTTGGCTCAAATGTGAGCGTCTTCAAATATTGAAACCTTGTCAACCGCCCTCGCTGTGCCGTTGAAACATTTAACATTGTGTTTGAAAAGTGTTGTTTTCGTTTAGTTTTTTTTGTCAAAAAAAAAATAATAAATGGCCCCAGAGCAGCCTTAAAAGCTAAAAGTCGGCACTTTAACACCAGCATGATTGTTTCAGATACAGCATGCGACATGTGAAAGAACCGAATCGATGGAAAAATGTGCCGCTGCCAAAGAGAAATAAAAACAACCCGCAGTCCGTACCGTGGCAACAACAAAGTATGAAGTGTAATATTTAAGTTTTTTTTTTACATATGTAATATCTCGCTGCGCTGCAGGTACGGCCAAGGACATCTGCTAATGTTTTTTTTTTTGTTTGTTTTTTTCTCTCTCGCCGTTTGTGGAACATCTGCGCTAAATTCAACCAATCTTCCCTCAATAAACAGCATAAGACAGATGGAGTGCTTTCATCCAGTCAGCAAATCATGTCGAGCAAGATTGATGTTCTTTGGCTCCCCCCCCCCCACACACACACACACACACACACACGCACGTGCGCGTTCCCATTCTCGTCTCCCTCGGATCGTTGTGCGTTTTTTTGTTTTTTTCCTTCGTGTGTGTGGCGGCAGGCGCTCGAAAATTGGCAATACAGCGCCAGCTCCTCCACTCCAGGCCACAGCCTCCTCCTAATAATCACCTTTTTGAGACACATAAAAATACATTTTGGTACAGGCAAATATTCATTTCGGTACGCCACATCGCCAGAAGCCTGAAAAGCAAGGTCGAAATTCTACAATCTAAAAAAAAAAAAAAAAGAATAATAGCAATAGTCATCATTTTTACTGAACCAGGTAAAAACGGTGGTTGTAAATCCAGATATTATTACAAAGGACAAGGAAAGGAGGAAAAAAAAGCGTCCGAAGGAAAGTGTGAGTCACAATAGCAAATATCACTGCACTAATAAAACTTCTGCTAGACAAAAAAATGTTTTTATCTCCAACATACAAAAAGGGGAAAACAGAGTGCTCTTCTACACTTTCTCTCTTTTTTTCATATTTGAAATCACAATAACGGTGCTGCCAAAGATCCTCCGCCACACTGTATATCCTGTACTCTAAGTAATTGCTGTGAAATCCCTCTTCCATTGTATTTTGGTGACAGCTTGTCAATGATCCCCGAGGCCTCCTGTTCCTCCTCCTCCTCCTCCTCCTCCTCCTCCTTTAGCTGCAGGCATTGTATGCGGGTTTGGCAGCAAAGTCTGTCCAGGTCAAAAAAAAAAAAACCTTCCCCTGTCAGTTCTGCGCCGGCGCTACTTTTCTGGTGTATGTGGGACGCAACACAATTTGCAAAAAAAAAAAAAAAAACATGACTGGCATTTCTACATTTTATGTAAACGCCGCTCAGGATGAGCATCGTTAAATAGAAGGATTTACTGTCAACTCCCCCCACACACACACACACACAACTCTACAAAAAAGCCCAGTGCAGTCCAAGCAATAAGAACGACTATTACTGTCCTAGAGTGACACGCCATAAAGATTATACGCCGTCACCAGATGGCAGAGAGCGGGACGGTAAACAGGTCACAAGGTCGTGGCTTAAGGTCAAATGTTTGTCAAACGCAGTAGCATGACACACACGGATCGTTTATCAGAAAAGTGCCATGTCATGAGGGCTGTCGTTAGGAAATCGCTCACTAAATGTAAACACAGAGAGAGAGAGAGAGAGAGAGAGAGAGAGAAAAAAAAAAAAGGTCACAGAGGTTCCACGGCGTACGAGAGACGGAATCTTTCCCTGAGGGAGACAATTAGCGGGAGCACGATCCTCCATTTTCATCTGTGAAGAATCTCCGCTTAATCTCACCACTCCTTCCTCTTCATTCACATTCCGAGCAGCGCGGATCCATGGCCGGCTGGATTTCCCTGTGAAAACTTCAAAATGGATCTGGGCTTTTTTGGCTGACTTTGAACTCTGTTAAGGGTCACCCACAGGTTGAGTCCAACAGCGTTCCCCTGGTTCACTTAAATCCATTATTACACCGTCTTATTTGCACGTTAAATCCCCGTGGCTCTTCCACCATGAGGGCATTTTTTTTTTTTTTACCTGACAGTTAAAACACAAAAGCACTGTGAGTTTTTATATATATATATATATATATATATGTCTTTCCGGCATTTTTTTTTTTTTTACCTGACAGTTAAAACACAAAAGCACTGTGAGTTTTTATATATATATATATATATATATATATGTCTTTCCAGTCCTGACACGGGGGAATTGACAGTTATTATTTTTTTTTAATAAAAAATACTGTATAAAAAAAATATATACCTGTATATATAAATATATACACTCTACATAAACTCTTTTACACACTCACATTTATTATTTGATATATTTATATATATATACAGTATATATCTATTTTTTTTATAGTATTTTTTATAAAAATAATAAATGTCAATCCCCCCGTGTCAGGAGTGGAAAAACTCAGGTGCAAAGGGATGGGGCAAATAGATGCGTTTTTGTTATTTCCACTTGCTATGGGTGATATGTAAAAAATGTAAAAAAAAAAAAACGGAAGTGCATCTGCAAACAAGTGGATAACGAGGTCAGCCTTGATAATCTCCCTTCACGCAGACACCGGTATTGCCGTGGCTTTCCGCTGGCTCACATGACCCACAGAGGCTTCTCATCTTGTCGGGCTCTTGATTTCCACTAATCTTTTGGCGGACGACCCCCGGTGCTTCTTTGATGCCAATCTCTTGAAGATAAATATCGCCCAACCGTCAGTGGCCATCCTTTGCCAACGCGGCATATACAGTAAATCCCCAAATTTGAAAAATAATTCAAACAAATGAATAAATAAATAAAACAGAGCAGCCTTGTGAAAGAGTGCAAATGATGTTGGAGTCCTGCTGGATAGAGGACCAGCACTCAGTTCCCCCCAGCTCAGGAGAAACAGATAAAGCCCGTGTAAAAGCTTTGTGTCAGACTCCATTAATCCGTCGCTGCGCTCAAGAACTGGTGGTGCAGTGGTATGTGTGTGATGCGGGCGCATGTGTGTGTGCGTGTGTGAGCCAGCTTAGTGCTGATGTTGCACCTCATTCCGCAAATGGGAATACACCTCCACAAGTGAAGCTCTCTCAGTTCCCAGTTTGAGGATCTGTGATGCTTTTTTTTTTTGTATCCTCCAATCCTCCAGACTGAACAGCTGTTGCATTTAAATGAGTTTTTTTCTGAAGAAATCTGTGGGTCTCCCATGCGGTTTCCTGACTTTCCAACAACTCATCCTTTTCAACTCATACATTTCAATGCATTTCAGTATTTGACATCTCAAAAAAATGCCAACCGTAATTTATTTTCAAACTTTTAAATAGTCGGTCAGACAATAAATATTATAATTATTAGACAAAACCAGTGTGGGGTTGTTGCTATACCAATAAAAAAATTAATAAATGCTGCAATATCACCAGCTGTACAGTTTAGCGTTTGCCTCCTATATCGCACATTTATCAACTGTTTCTCCTCCACCTCTCTAATTAGGAGGTACATCTAAATTTAGAGGTGTGATGGATGTGTAGGAGACAGAGGATTGAGGCTACGGGTTGAATTTCTGTGTCAGGATTTGGTCCCCCCTGCCACTCTGGGAGGTGTCAGGAGTGAAAAGCCCGAGGAACCCTGAGGACCGATAAATTACCCCACTCACAATTTCACCTCTTAATGGCTTTTGCACAGTGTGGCTGTAAAGAGAGGGAAAGCGCCTCCGGGCCCCAACGGAGAGCCTCCATGCAAATAAGAGGAGAAGCAAGTATTAGAATTCATAGCCACTCGTCCCTCAACAGTGAATCCACGTTCCACTCATTTGAAACAAAAATGTATATATTTAAAAATCAATACAAAATTCTCTCCGAGGTGCCCATTCGGCCTTACGAATCTATGAATATGTAATTTGGAGGAAACTTGCCGGAGAATTAAGAGCTAAATGGATGATATCACAGTGCATTTGTGTGGTTTGAGAAAAGGATCTGTCTGTGTTTATCTGCCAGTGGAAAAAGAAAAAAAAGACAATTCATGTCTCTATTTAAAAGCCCAGTGAGATGGAATGAATAATTCATGGCTTCAACAATGAAATATTGGCCCGAGTGACAATCTGCTGATTTTCTCAGGCAGTTATCACCTGGCAGCTCTTTATATTAGGCATGGCAAAGTAAATGAAACTATAATTCTATTAAATATAATACATGAATTCATTTGACATGAATGCTTTGCCCTTATCGCAGCCATGTCCAGGCACATACAATAGGAAATAGGATTTCTTTTTTTTCTTACATTATGAGGCTGAAACCTGGACTATTTTTCTGAGCTGTTATAACTATGAATCACCCCTGTATAGACCTTTTTCGAAGAGATGGTCTGGCCTCAGGCCTTAAACTAACTTATAAGAATGAGATGGAAAAATTGGATAGAGTCACCAGCGGGTGCAATGCAATGTTTATTTAATTTGTAATCGGCAACTTAGAAACTTTTGAAACTTTGATTTATTATACATTCATCAAATATGTTCTATCCTGTTCACGTAAATAGCCGCAACATGGTGTAACCCGTTTTCCCGCCAAAAATCCGAGCCTTGGCAGCTGTTAGCATGCTGGTCCACCTCTCCTGGGAAAGTCTCAACATGCATCACCTCGGGACCGGCTCAATACTTATTAAATATTCACACGGCGCCGAACGCCATCAATCGAGGCCTCCGCTGTTTGCGGAGATGCTGCTTGACGTCTTTTAATGGCATATGAAAGCATGAGGCCATTTCCAGCAAAACGCTGCGCGCTAACTGCAGGGCAAAGCCACTCTCCTGGTTTACACTGGTGGCCATTTTATTTTTAGCCTCCTAGAGAGCCGCTGGCTTTAAAATGCGTCATTCAGCTGCGGTTCAGAGCCTGAATGACTTTACGGTTTATTTCTTTGTCTTGGTATGAGGCCATGTTGGAGAAACGAGGACACGGCAGCCCGGCAAGGTCATATTTCATTTAATACCACTGTTGCTCTGAACGCGGTTTGAATGGGGGGGGGGGGGATATGGCAGAGAGAGAAAAAGGTTTCGTTGCTGGGATGAAATACTCCACACTTGTCAGCCAGGTGAGGATGTAAAATTGTGGCCAGTGAGCAGAGCGAAAGCTCCGTGACAGACGCGCTCTGTGATATCCGCTGGCTTTTTCCAGGTCTGAGTTTGAAGGCTTTGTCACAGCGAGGACTCCAGATACAGCGAGTGTGTTCAAACAGGGGATGTACGACCACGTTGGCCTGGTTCATCACATTTCACACACAAACACAGGCACACACACACACACACACACACGTGACTCACAGATTAAACCAAAAATCCGAAATCAGGTTAAAAAACAGATCTAAAAACATCCCATTAATATATTATTCTACATTTCAATCAGAAGAGACTTTATTTGACAAAAAAAAAAATATATAATAATAATAATGTATGGAATTAGAGGACATTGATGTAGAGCCAGATATTTTTCCCTCAGGAGTCAGTGGACAGAAAAGCAGAACGAGAACAAAAGAGAATGTTGGACTTGAACTAGTCACACGGACAAAAACATGGGGCCGCAAATGACTGTTTTCCGAGCCGGCTGTGTAAATAGAAAAACGCATTGCGAGGAAACATCTTCCACGCGCGATAAGTGTCAGTGTCACGTTCAGTGTGTTTCGCCGCCTCAGAGGGTCCAAAAAAAATCAATTATTGTTCTGTGTGGAGTGGAAATGATGCTGGTGTCACACATACATGGTTCAATTTGTTTTGGCAACTATATTTCAATTTTCTTTTCCACGCTCCCAATGGGACAGACATGTAATAATAAAAGATACAAACATACCTTAACATAAAAGTGTGGCAGAGGGTAAGCTCCAGTAAATATTCCATACATAATATAGTCCATCCATAATTGTTGGAAGCTATGAGCCAGAGACAGGCTGAGGGGAAAAAAAAAAAACATCAGTCAATCAAAGGAGCGTGTCTTTATAATAATTCACCAGAGACCGATAGCGCTGTCATGGACTAAATGGGATGCCAAGTTTTTTAATTATGTACAGCGGAGAGAAAAAACGTCGAATGGCACCCGCAGCACCCGCTCAATAGAGGAACTTCACATATATATATATATATATATATATATATATATATATTGCTTTTGTTGGAAGATTGCATTATATAATTAGGATTGGACATATTTCTTCAGGTCTGGGTGATATAACCAGCGTTTCTCTCAACGCAGACGTTAAAGTCAAAAATGGCATGCGACTCTCACTCCCGTCAGAACCGCGCGATATGGTCACGGGGGGTCATATCGGTATAAAAGGAGGAATATAACGGTGAGTGGCATGTTTCTTAGCGGCACAGAGAGAGAGAGAGAGAGAGAGAGAGAGAGAGAGGGACGGAAAACTTCTGGAGCAATAACAAGCGAGATGAACTCCTGTGCTTGAGGAGCGGGGGGGCCGGTAATACCAGTTTAATCTGAGCTCTGCAGACGTGCACACGAGGAGTGAGCCGTGCGTGTACTTTACCCAGTGGTCTAATGTTATCAAAGCAAGGCAAACGGGCGCGCGCACACACACACACACACACAGACACAAAGCTTTGAGAGAACTCGGGATATAACCTGAATGACTCGGATTGCCAAATACGTTTTTTTTTTTTTTTTAACCTGATAAGGAACGGGATTGCAACAAAATTGTGTTTACATGCTGCGAGCCGATACGAGGATCTATCTCCCGCTATAGAGAGCACGATAGGAATCCCATTTAGCCACCAGCTTGTCTGAAAGAAGTGTTTCAGAAAGTCCCCTGGAAAGAAAAAAAAAAAAAAAAAGTGGTATAGCAGCATCCACACACTCACACACACACAAATGCGACGAGGGCAATCGTTGCCGTGGTGACGTTGATTAAACTGTGATTCTGTCGCTGAGCTACGGGTCCAAACACATTTAGATAAATACAGCACGGTGGAGCAGATAAAAAAAAAAAAAAAAAGCAGAGGTGCTGCAGCAAATGAGATTTGTGGGTGGAAAAAAAGTTTTGTCGTCTTTTGTGTAGAACTTTTTTGTTGTCGTATGGGTGACGGAGTAAAGGGACGGTCCTGGGCAGAGGGTTGTCGGTCGACCTGCGTTTTAATATAATTTTTTTTCTTTTCTTTTTTTTAAGAACCTGTCAGACCGTTCTCTCCACCGCCATCAAATCACTAAATGGTGTGAAATTGTGTGAAATTGTTATTCCAACAGTCTCCAGGGTTGGAAGCATAAAAGTACTTAAGTTCCTAATAGACCGCGGTTTGTGTCTCACCACCTCCTGTCACTCAACACTTTGTTTTTCCTCTTTTTGGGCCGTAGCTGCCTTTTTTTTCTTTTTTTTTTTCTTACCTGAAATATATTCTAATTCCGACGGTGAGCTTATCAGTTTGTTAGACACTAAAAATAAGCAGTAGTATTTCGTTATTTCAAATACGAATTCAAAGCGGTGTTTCATCCCATGAGCTTTTACTGACAGGAGCAAAAAAAAAACCTTGACATTGATCATAAAACTAATTATCTGGGCAAAATTAGCCTAGTTTGACAGGCATGTTGTTTTTATTTCAATTGAACACGTTTTGTGGCCAAGAATATCTTGATGTTTCGCTAATTAAGAAAAAGAAAAAGCGAGTGAAATGAAAATGTGTTTGCGACACATTTTAAATGTCACCTCTACTTTTCAGAACGCAGGCCCTAAACCTGACGATATGGAGTCTGCTTTTCGCCAGCGTGCCGTAATTGGAGGATGTTTAAGAGCTGCTGTTTGCCCTCCCCTGATTTTCACCAAAAATAGCCGTTTAATATACCTTGAGTTATATGCCCCATTGTGCCGCCTCGTCACATTTGCCGAGATGAATGATCGCGGCAATATATTCGTCCTCACTGTAGCGATCCGTCAGACGTCAGCAACGCAAACGTCTACTCCACCGGCTGCAGCTTGTTTCTGAAGAAAAGGAAAAAAAAAAAAAAAAAAAGGCCTGTGGATCTCACCTCAACAGGAGATAAGAGTCCGTTCAGTGCAATGCAAATAAGACACAAACAACTACTTCCTGTGAATTTCAAACATCCTGTCACTCAACACTTTGTTTTTCCTCTTTTTGGGCCGTAGCTGCCTTTTTTTTCTTTTTTTTTTTCTTACCTGAAATATATTCTAATTCCGACGGTGAGCTTATCAGTTTGTTAGACACTAAAAATAAGCAGTAGTATTTCGTTATTTCAAATACGAATTCAAAGCGGTGTTTCATCCCATGAGCTTTTACTGACAGGAGCAAAAAAAAAACCTTGACATTGATCATAAAACTAATTATCTGGGCAAAATTAGCCTAGTTTGACAGGCATGTTGTTTTTATTTCAATTGAACACGTTTTGTGGCCAAGAATATCTTGATGTTTCGCTAATTAAGAAAAAGAAAAAGCGAGTGAAATGAAAATGTGTTTGCGACACATTTTAAATGTCACCTCTACTTTTCAGAACGCAGGCCCTAAACCTGACGATATGGAGTCTGCTTTTCGCCAGCGTGCCGTAATTGGAGGATGTTTAAGAGCTGCTGTTTGCCCTCCCCTGATTTTCACCAAAAATAGCCGTTTAATATACCTTGAGTTATATGCCCCATTGTGCCGCCTCGTCACATTTGCCGAGATGAATGATCGCGGCAATATATTCGTCCTCACTGTAGCGATCCGTCAGACGTCAGCAACGCAAACGTCTACTCCACCGGCTGCAGCTTGTTTCTGAAGAAAAGGAAAAAAAAAAAAAAAAAAAAGCCTGTGGATCTCTCCTCAACAGGAGATAAGAGTCCGTTCAGTGCAATGCAAATAAGACACAAACAACTACTTCCTGTGAATTTCAAACAGGGAAAAAAAAAAAAAAAAAAAAAACGCCTGCTTCTGAGCCGCCATGATTCAGGTGTGTCATTAAAAAAAACTGAAAATAAAACAAAACGCACCACACGGATAATGAGAAAAAAACAGCAATGTTTTGTTTTTATTATCATTATTATACCCTCTATTTGTGTTTGACTTGAAGAATAAAATGGCGCAAAGTTAACCAGCTATGTATGTCCGTGAAATCTACCCAAATCTCTGCTGCTGTTGCTCCTAGCCTGGAGTATTTCACTTTTATTTCTACCGTGGGGCTTAAGGACAATATATATTCTGTAGGGTACATTGTATATTACTAAAAAGTGGCTGTAGGCAGTGTGAAGTGGAGGGGTAGAGTGCTCTGGAAACGGTGAGGACCATATTTCTCTGTTAAAAAAAAAAAAAAAAAAGAGCGGGAGGCGGTGCGCCCCTTCACCGGGATCAAACGCGAGGATTGGCTGCCAAGAAACATGTCGGAGCTGTCACTCAAAGCCTTTGATCCGGAGTTACAGGCTGAGAATGCGATACAGGAACAATTTCAAATCACATCTGGTAAATTACGGAAAGAATTCCAGAAACAAAAGAGAGGTTGTGGTTGAGGTGACCTTTCGTGGCAACAAGCGAGTCGGGGACTCATTTTCTAAAAAAAACTAAAAAAAAACAAAAAAAAAAAGGGAGAGTTGGAGTGTTCTATAAGGATACCCAACACGAAGTTGGTGAGATGTGAGAAATATTAGAGCCAGGGTATTAGTTTAAAACTTCTTAAAGCCAGTGGCAGCGGCTCAGCGAGTGCTCCATCGAGAGGCTTACTTCACGAAACGTCAGGCTTACTTTCCCTCCCAAGTGTAGTTGATCACGTCGCCGCTCAGACTGTGAAAAAAAAAAAAAAAAAAATGTCACTGTACTTTAGGGAGAGTTGTTATTGCGGCAATTTGAAATCATTTCTCTGAAAACTCATTTATACAGGTTTTGACTGTGTGTCTGTGGGTGGTAGACGTGTCTGTTGCTAAAAAAAATTATAATAATAATAATAATAGTGAAATTTAATTTTTAATGCATAAAAATGTAATTTGTGGCCATTTTCCGAAAGCTAACGTCAATCCAAAGAAAGAAACAAATCAATCAGTATATGAGAAACCAACTGTATTTTATTTGATGTCATTGATCCTTTCTTCTAAGGGGGAACTGCCTCTTTTGCTCTTTGTCTCTTGAGGCGTGAATGTTTGGGCTTAAGCCTCTTTTTAATTGGAACTTTCCCTGTAAGCCTTTCCTTCTCCTTACGACACCGTTTGACGGACCTGCAAACATTTTACAGATCAGCGCCTGGATTATATCAAATGAAAAAGTAAAAAAAAAAAAGGGACCTCAGTCCTGGTGATTTGAATACCTTTATCCAGCTGTGATCTACGTCTATGAAAACTGGCCCACCAGTGATATTTTGGCTTTATGTTAATCCCTTCAGCAGGATTTCAGAAAATACCCGACTCTATACACGCTGCGGCGAAATCATTGTAACTTTGGCTGGTGGACGACAGTTTTCGGTTCAGTTTAGTTTGCCCCCAGTTTCTGTTTGCAGTCGCAGTAACCAAAATGTGTTATCTCTCCCCTGGCGGATTTAATTTATAGCACCTCTCGCCAGTTTTGTACTTCCTGTAACAAGGGCATTGGAATTTCACTGCAGAAACGTGGCTGTGCTGGGATTACAGATCCGCATTTTTTTTATTTTTTTTTAACCCATCACAAAGACAGGTACTAATGCAAAAGAGCAGCGGGTTTAAAAAGAGAGGAACAAACTTTATGAGGAGGGATGGTAGAACTCCACCGTGGTTATTTTGTCGAATGCATCTTGCTACGATGCAACATTTTAGCGGAGAGAAATTGAAATATTCCTGTCGAATAAATAGTTTCGGGTGGAGTTCACGTGGCGTTCCATATCTGGAGTGAGATTACTCACATTGTTTTGTTCCTCTCCGCAGCATCATTTATTCCTCAGAGCCACTTAAGTTAAGAGCCTCTTAGAGTAATGTGAAAAAAAAATGTCGTTCAATAATGCAAAGTTAAAAAATAAATAAATAAATAAACCAAAATGTAAAAAAAAAAAGACATTCGTCAGAAAAAACGTTTCACTATTGTCTCTGTAAATAATTGCAAATTGCCCGTTTCGGGGTTAATAGAGAAATATGGAACATTTAACTGCCTTTTAAAATAAAGCTCCCTGAAGAAAAGCTACGCATTTTATTTTTCCACCCCTTGGTGACTGGTATTAGACATCAAAGCTAAATCCAATTAACAAGTGTTAACCAGCGCTTTCTTCTCCTGCCCCTCTCCAATAATTATTGCTTTTCAGGCCTCCTCTCTCGTGCTGTACTTCGCTTGCAGCTTAGCTTGAGCTAAAGTTTCCACAGCGCTTTTATTTCATGTTTCCCGACTTTTTGGAGGGACTTGGAAATCACAGCCGCCCACTTTTTGCTTTTTTTTTCCTCCACTCGGTGGAACATCAGCCATTATCGTTTGATATCCTAATGACATGTGCGTATCCAACGTGAGATAATAGATCTCCACGGAGATCACCGGCGAGGTCAAGTCGGAGATTTCCGCTGGAGAAATTCCTGAATTATTTATGGCGAAGCCCATTTTCGAGTTGAAATTAGAATACAAATAGAAAAGTTCAATATTCAGACGGTGTTGAAATGTGGTTAAATTCCAACTCCACCTCTTTATCCCAGATTTATTTATTATTATCTCTTTCATTTGCATTGATTAACTTAGGGCTCGCAATTACCCTTTAGGGTCCTAACACCCCTTCATTAAAAACATTGAATCCGACAATTTCCATAGGAAAGGGAAGACAGTGACATTATCTGGGCTTTATTTCACACTTCCAGCTCAACGTCTCCCCGTTTGACGGCAGCCAAGAGACACGTTGGCAAAGAGTGGATTAAAAAAATGCCCAACAGCTGCTCAGTGAAGGTATTATCACGGAGGGATCTCGCCTAATGCCTCTTCTGCGGTCCCCACATTAGAGGGTAATTGGAAAGATATGGGGTCCGATTCCCAGACATCCCTCCCCACCAACTGCAGAGGCGTTCCAGATACGAAAGGCTGCTCTGTCGAAATAATCCTGTTGAGAAGAGGTGGGGATGAACCTTTTCTCCTCGCCCCCTCAATAACCTGCTGCAACAACTGGACCGGCTTCTTTTTTTAATTCTAATCCGAAGAGGTTTAAAGATTTTTTGTTTTTGTTTTACTTTATTTTATTTATTCATCGTACACACAAGTTCAGCCTGCTGACAGCATTCTGCCTCCAAAGTTTTTTTTTTTTTTTTTGCTCAGAGGTCCCATTTGATCCGCTGAGTCCCTGGAAAGGCATGAAATGAAAATGCCAAGTGTTGGGTCCTGCATCCTAAATGCAAAATATTTCAAAAAACAGTTGTTATGTCGTGTTAAAATTCAAAAATGTGTACAAAAGGCCAAATGTACAAAATTATTTATTTATTGATTGATTTTTTAATTGGTCTTTTCCATTGCCACACCCTTTCTTGTGTTTCGTTTTTCCGTTGTTTCCGGTCTTATTTTGGTACTCACCGGTCTCTTATTTCAACGCACTTAACTTCCTGCCCCTGTGTGTTTTCCCGCTCTTTCTGTGATTACCTGATGTGTCTCACCTGTGTCTCCTCCCAGTATATAAACCCCAGGTGTTTCCTTGTCTGCTGCCTGCTCCTCTGCCTCATATTTTTCTGGTTTTGAGCCCTGTCTGCTGATTTTGTGTTTTTTTTTTTGTTGTTGTTTGGAAGAAACTTTTTGTTTTGTAGTTTTGAATTGTTCCCCTGTCTCCAAAGACATGCTCACTTTAATGCGTTTTTTTGGCAGTTTTTGCAGAGCCTAATAAATCCCTAGCTAAGGTCACAGGGATGCTGCCTTCTGTCTTTCACTATCAGACTTGTGACAATCCATCCAACCAACAGTTTATACCTAAAATCCACATATGCAATCACTGGACCATTTGCCTAAATGCTGCGTCTCTAGTTATGCACAATGACAAAAGAATATGGGATTTTTTCTTTTTTTTTTGGCAGTCATTTTTCTTTCTGCAGCAGTGGGTTCCTTCTCTGACAGGTCCACACCACTCTCCGGGGAATCTCATGAATATATTTAGAACTATTAAAGCATTTTTAAAAAGCTATTTGGCATGCATGCGCTCTAATCATTACAATGCAAATGAGACCGGTGGAATGGTAAATAAGGTGTGAATGAGAAAATGGAAAATGGATAAGGAAAAGCGGGCGGATGCTGGAATCTGTGGCAGCAGCACTGTTAGTGTGGAAGCCCATTACAGGCACATTTTTATTTCTGGTTTTGTTTTGTTTTTGATATGAGGCTCAACGCATATATTTTGGCCCTTCTCATGACACAATGGCATTTTCTATAGTGAAAATACGACTTATCTTTCCATAAGCTTATGCCACAACCCTCAACAACGGGCATGTGCGCTGCACTTTGCAAGATGTGTGGCATTTCGGGTTTTAAGCCCAATTTCCGAAGAGAGACGAAAAATGGTTTTCACTGCAGCAGTGTGTGGGAGATGTGTCCGTCGGGACGCAAGACACCTGAACTCATCGTCCTCTTAAACCACCTGCCACGCGTCCTACCCACACTCAAACAAAGATGAGGAACAAATATTGTCTTTCATCAGGTTGTACAAATATCACTCACGCGTGCGTGCGTGCGCGTGCGCGTGCGCGTGCGGTGGGTGCACCGTGCCCATAGGGACATTAAAATGATGTGGGTGGTGTTCTATATACATATTCACTCACAAATTAATGTTATAGACCTAGAAAACTCGCAGGTAGACGTCCTGACAAACCTGTTTTCAATGAGTAATGGAGGGCTCGGTTAAAAGTGGAGTTATTTCAGTTCCCCAGTGGCACAGGTGGCCAAAGCAAACCCAAAAGGAATCGAGCTAAATGAGCTAAATCAGAAAAAATATATATTTTAAGAACATTATTTATCAGCGAGCCCGTCCTGGTTTTATTCCGCTTGTCTGTTTATTGTTTTGTCGCAATATTTATAGCTATTAACGTCTTTCATTATCTGAACTGAAACTTTGTGACTTTATTTAGTTTTAATTTCCTGGCTGGCGAACTTATACAATAATAGACGTGGTGGTTAAGAACCCAGCGACAATTGGACATAAACCCACTTTGTATGGCCTGCCAGGCACTAAAACAGATAACAAAGGCATTTAGCTACGGAAAATAGTCGGGCAGAAATTGTACATATTTTTGCCGCTCCACAAATTTGACAAAAAGTGCAATTATTTGACGCACATTAACCAAACGGAAGCAAAAGTATTCTGAATTGAATCGTTTTCTTACCAGCAGCTTTCGCCAGCACATGCGCAGTGTTGAGTAAAACAACGCTACGCGTCGCCTAGCACGCCCGGGTCTCAAAAATGGAATCCCACAGGTGCTCGTGATGGTTATTCCGTCATAAGTTGCGTCTCCGGATACATCAAACACGAAATGGGAGACAGGGTTGCTGTGATTATTTCTCCGTCGGTCCTGATTGGATTGAACACGGCAGCATCCGTCACTAGACGCTTCACTATTCGATTTGCGGTCCATCATTTGTCAGTTCTCCTGATGAATCAGTGTCTCCTGCTCCATTCGCCCCCAATGTCATTAATTAGCCCTCTTCTGAATGTAACATTAAGCCGATGATCTTGCCCCCCCCCCCCCTCCCCCCCCCCCCCCCTCCACTTTTTTTTTTTTTTTTTTTTTGTGATGACCTATTTTAATTAAAATACGGCTGTGCGCGTAGATGGGCCACCTCCCCCCAGTCTATTATCTGCCATTCTATTAATCCGTCTCTCTCCACCGGGAGTCATTACACAGTGTTTTGGACCATTTGTTTTGATCATGCAATCATCTGACTCCATGTTGAAAACGATCAACTTTAACTCATCAGCCGCCCTGCGTTGCTTATTGTTTTTTTCTCTTCCCATTAGAAATGACAAATAATCATGATGATGATCATGAGGGTGAGGATAAGTACGTTAAACTGACTATTCCATTCAAATAAACCGACCCGTTTTTCAAGGCTTCTTAGTGACTTTGGGTTAAAAAAAAAAAAGACAGAATAAACAAAAAAAATTTTCCATATATTACAATGAGAAGCATTTTTTATTTTTATTTTTTTAAACAGAACCAAACCAGAAAAATGACAATTTTTTGCACCTTGTTTTTATAGAGTAGTAGGTTGGAATAAAAGTGCAGCACTCCAACCCGCGAAACCAGCTGTGTGAAGGAGGTTTTTAGAGAAATATAAAATAAAATATGAAAATATCTCCTCTTGGCGAGAGCGGTGCGGGCTCTCAAATCAGAAAAATGACCTGCTGTTTCATTATGTCTTTGTTCCTTATGGTCCTCCATCACTCATTTCCCCGCCATTATTATTTCATCCCTCAGTCCATCTACAAGGCACCAGTGAATGGAGTGAGTGATCAAATAATGACCCGAGATGGATGTTTTTTTATTTTTTTTTATTATTCTTCTAATGCCTTCTCCAATTATTTAAATGTAATGCTCAGCTCTGACAGGCTGCTGGGGTTCCCAGGGTGCACCGGGCTTGTTAGCCTGTATTAATATAAAGTTATGCAGAAATACACTGACACGTTCCCACGTCTCTGACCCGCTCTGGGTGGCGCTCGCCTGGTTCACCTCTGCGCTCCCGCCTCTCCCACACGAGAGGCGGATTCCTCTGGACCTCTTCAGCGTCTCTTCACACTCGTCCTGAGATGATTTGGCCCCATCAAAGAGCTGGAATTATTCAGTGCGTCTGGTGGGATTGTTCTGCAAAGCAACGTTGGCGGCGTGATTGAATTTTTCCACCTACACGCTCGCCTCCTCCTCCTCCTCCTCCTCCTCTCTGATGTCACTCACAGCCTCACTAAAAGCCAAAGCTGCCATATTGTGTTGGCCAGCTCGGCTCTCCCCCTTTTTGTCTTTTTTCAGAACAACGGGGGGGTGGGGAAAAAAAAAAAAAAAAAAGTCCAGGAAAATCCTCCTCTTCTTCTTTTCCGGCCAAGGGGGAAGAAATAAAAAAAAAGGGGAAAAAAAAAAAAAAAAAGTCCAGGAAAATCCTCCTCATACACTGACACGTTCCCACGTCTCTGACCCGCTCTGGGTGGCGCTCGCCTGGTTCACCTCTGCGCTCCCGCCTCTCCCACACGAGAGGCGGATTCCTCTGGACCTCTTCAGCGTCTCTTCACACTCGTCCTGAGATGATTTGGCCCCATCAAAGAGCTGGAATTATTCAGTGCGTCTGGTGGGATTGTTCTGCAAAGCAACGTTGGCGGCGTGATTGAATTTTTCCACCTACACGCTCGCCTCCTCCTCCTCCTCCTCCTCCTCTCTGATGTCACTCACAGCCTCACTAAAAGCCAAAGCTGCCATATTGTGTTGGCCAGCCCGGCTCTCCCCCTTTTTTTCTTTTTTCAGAACAACGGGGGGGGTGGGGAAAAAAAAAAAAAAAAAAAAGTCCAGGAAAATCCTCCTCTTCTTCTTTTCCAGCCAAGGGGGAAGAAATAAAATTAAAAAAAAAAGGTTTTCTTTAGTTGACAGAAATAGCGAGTGGCCTTTCTGTCGTAGCATTCTGTTGCAGGTACAGTGGCCTTAACGAGCTCCACGGCAAACTGCTACCGATCATCAGTCATGTGGCATCACTCAACAAACGGCAGGAGCGCATTTTTCGCCCTCCTGGGAACACTCACAATGAAGTGCTTATTCAGTTAGCGTCGCTCCTTAATGGCACTGGATAGAAGGAAAAAAACACGTTTTTCTCTTTTAAATGAGTGTGTTTGTGTGTGGGTGAGTGGGAGGAGGTACTTTGACACCAGCTCTGGGTTTCAATCAAATATATACATATACTCTGTAAGTGTACCCTGATCCGTATATCTAACACAGATAATTAATTACAAATCCCCAACAACACAAATACTAAGTTCCTTTTATTTGAGACGTGCATTCTATTCTTAAAATCCATTTCCATTTTTTTGGTTTATTTTTTTTGTTTCCCCCCCCCCCCCCCCCCAACACTTGTTTTGTGTCTGCCTTTGTATTTCAAAGGACAGGCTGGATCCTGCTGCCGGGCAGGGTTGATCCCCGTTCCTCACAAATCTGTGGGGAGATGTTGCCACTTTCTTCGCAGGTGAAACTTTGGAGGACTTTTTTTGTTCCTCTACATTCCATGCCTCCACGCAATAAAGGTATTTTCGGCCTGTTGCCCTCATGTCACAGGACCCGCTCGTCCGGGGCTTTTGAGAAAGCTGTGATTTTCACAGGCTCAGGCTGTGACTGGATGCAATCCACTTGGCCAAATTGAAGCACTTCAGATGCAATTCCATACTTTAAATGAATGCAGGTATGACGAGCGTAAACAGCTTTGAATTATTGAACATAGACCACAGGCATTTGTGCATTTGTAAATCATCCCTGAAACTGAAAATAGAAAGACCTCACTTTTTATACCATAAGCATTCCATACCTACCATTTCCATCACTTTTTGGCAAAATCGAACAGCCGAATAAAACAATTAAAGCCAAATAATAATCCCTGAGCACCCGAGACTGATGCACCTGCACCTTCATCGCTACACCTTCAAAAAGTGAGGGATGATACCGAGCAATGGAAGAATTATTCATGCACACACACACACCCACGAGTGCACAGGCTCTTAGTTACTCTTCTCCATTTATGCGGCGGTGCTTTGCTCCAAACTCATTTGTAGGTTTCTGTCGGCCCCGCTTACTTGCTCTCTCTCCTTCCTCTCCTCTTGAATCTGCGTCTGTGTAAAGCCTTGCCAATCAGCGCGGCGTCGTCAGCATACTGAGAGGGTTCACGGGAGACAGGAGGCAGACGGGACGGATCAGGGGGAGACGCTGAAGACATAACTCGGCAGAGGACATCTGGAGCGTGGTTATTAATTCATTCACAGATGATACACGAGTCATTTTGTTCTTTCTAATGGGCGAGAGAGGGAGAGAGAGAGAGAGATAAACAACAAATGGATTTTTGCTGAAATCTATTTAGAGAGATTTTTCTCTACCCGCCTCTGCTCCCAGGATTGTGTTTAAAAAAATCTGGGAGATTCAGAATTGACATTTGGAAAAACGTGTGTAAAATGAACTCAAAAATGACTGTAAACCGCCCCTGTTGCCATTTGCGTCCAGACCCGCAATTTACCTGTTGTACCTTGTCAGTTTATTTGCACAAACGCACAAAGTGTGCGGTTTAGTTTGAGTGGTGTGTTAACTAACTAACCGGCTGCTCAAAGCCCATTTATTAAATGTCAAATCCTTCTTTGTTTCGAAATTCCTCACTTGTCACGGAAAAATAGAAGACTGCAATCGTTTAGTTTCCACGGTGACACTGTCTGATAAAAAAATAAAAATAAAAATAGTTTCAGAATCGATTATGCTGTAAAAATGCTTTGCTTCACTCCTCTACACAGGGAAATATATTTCCTTTTAAACGCAGAAGACTTGGCCAAAAAAATGGCAACCCGCTCAGAATGACTAAGCAACCAGCGGCCCGTGTCATGCTGTCCTGTCTCAGTGGACGTTGATGAAATATACGCTCTGCATAATAATCACCTGTGACCTCTCATCATGCTAAGACTTGACCGGCTCCTCCGTGGTCCCCCGGGGCTCCTCTGAGGACCAGCCAATGGGGAAGAACCGGCAGAGAATATTCATGAAAGCGAATGTGTTTGAACGCTGGGAGGATTACATCTGGATTTGTCTAAAATAATGAAGGGTGATGCGACCGTGGGGGAAACCGGGGATTAAATGAAGATATCCGGTGGATGGGAAATTTCAGGACATTTAGTTGTTGAAGGGGAAGGATTTTTTTTTTTTTTTTTTAAGTTCATATAAGAATTAGTTGCAGTTTAGGAGAAACTTTTGCAATTTGGCCTTCCCTTCGGGCTGGACGGTTAACGACCCAAATATGTACCCACACATCTCTGTGTAGCGATAATGTTTATGTTCATATTTAATGCTGAATATGGGCAAAGATCATATTTGAAAGATGATGGTTATTTACCTCACTTCTAATAAACATACCATTTTTTTTTTTTTTTTTTAAGTTCATATAAGAATTAGTTGCAGTTTAGGAGAAACTTTTGCGATTTGGCCTTCCCTTCGGGCTGGATGGTTAACGACCCAAATATGTACCCACACATCTCTGTGTAGCGATAATGTTTATGTTCATATTTAATGCTGAATATGGGCAAAGATCATATTTGAAAGATGATGGTTATTTACCTCACTTCTAATAAACATACCAGTGAGCCACATCCTTTCTGGAGCTAAAGGCAGCACTGGCTCTATTAAAAGCCCCACAACTGTTACTGCATTCGTTGCCCGGTGATGAATACAGATGGACCGCCTACCTGTGGAGACGCCGTGAACCATTACAGGAATGGCACCTCCATACCACATTTGAATTTCTGCCTCTCCTTTTCCTGAACACCATCTCAGGGGTAATTTTATGCAGCAGCCTCTGATTTCTGGAGACAATTTCAAACCACCAATGTGGTGATTGGTATCCAATTAAAAAAAAAATAAGAAAAAAAAGCCTCCATCCATATTCATTGACTGTAAATATGTCACACAACATTTTCTATTAGCAATTGATCCATTTAAGGGATGTGAAAGAAGGGGCACTTGCAAATGCAGACCCACAGGGAATTTGGTCACATTTGGTCCAAAGTGTAAAAATTAAATCACTGCTATCCATTCAATTTGCAGGAATGTAAGCGAAAATACTATGTGTTGTGTTAAATGTGTCGCCCAAAAGCCCTGAGTCATCAAAGCTATGATAAACCGAAAAAAATCCCACATTTCCAACCGAGTCTGGAGGACCAGGTCCTCATGTGGAGTTGCCCTTTTCACGCATGGCGCACAACTAGAGATTGGCCGCATGAGACGCATGAGTTTCGCACTCTGGAGACGCAGTGTGTGGTTCAGGTACAGAGTAGATAGAAGATAGAAGATGAACACACAGGAGACTGTGGCAGCAATTTATTTGTATTTATTTTTTCAAAGATTAAAGGAGAGAGAACATCAGACTTAAATTTGTCAAGTTGTTTTTTTAAAACACTCGCACGACTTCTAGTGTGTTACAATTCTTTTTGCATCCTTGTCACTTCCAATAACATAAATAAATAAAATAATCTACAGGGATTTAAAAAGACTATAGCCTTTCCCTTTTTTTTGGCTGCCCTCTCCCAAAAAAACAAATAACTAAATGCAGCTTTAAAATCGAGCAATATGTCCAGATCTCCTCTTTTTTTTTGGTCACTTCTCAGAAAGACTTTCCGCTTCCGACAACTGTAGTGAGTCGAAAAACAAGAGACAGCGAAAAAAAAAAAAAAATCTTGTCACTTTGTGTTTGGTGTTACTGAGATCTGTGACTTTCACACAATCACAGCGGTGCCTGGCCGTGGATGAAGAAAATGTGCCTCAATGTGCCTCTGAAGGCGGGTGACTTCCCTCCGGCGAATTTTTCAAGAAACAAAAAAAAAATCCCGGCTAACAAATTCTGAAATTTAGATCTCAATTCTGACTATAAGGTCGGATTTTCGTCCATAAATTGTGTGACTCAGATGTATTGAATTCCCGGCTACAGACAGACCAGCTTCACTCATTCCATTTTTCTCCACGCCTGCAATGCAAATGAGAGCATTTGATCTAGTGCCGGTTGTTCAGAAGACATCGAGGAGGCAACGAGATTGGCTGCTGAGGTTGATAATTTAAAAAAAAAAAAAGGGGGGGGGGGCACTTCCTTTCAGCTTCCCACGTTTTTTTTTTTTTTTTTTTATTTTTTTTACAAGCAATGCAAACAAACAAATTTCTCTCTCGCAAGAAATGATCAGAGCTGGCAGACAGACACATGAGTAATGTCTGGTGGTTAGAAAAAAAAAAAAAAAAAAAAGTATAAAAAAATGAAAGTGGCTTCAGTGCACGTTAGAACAAGATGGAGGCTCTCTGCAAGCCTTCCATGACAAGGCTTCCCTAATCCACAAACATGCAAATCTGTGTCTAAAAAAGCACCTTTTGTGCATAATGTGCATTTCTGTGGGATTAAGACGGGCCAAGAGGACGGATGATGTTGCCAGTGCCGCATGAGTCGCTGTGTTGGTGTGCACGAAAGATGTGGCATCAGAGTGATTCACGCGTGTCTGTGTGGGGTTTATTGTAGCATTGAAAGATGTGGTTGAAGAGCACATATCATTTAAACCTTATCTTATTTAAGTTGGACAAGTAGGATTGTATTTTCCCATAATAAGTCCCACATGGGAGAAAGTGGTGAGATCGAGTTCAAGAAATCTTTGAGGAAAATGTGCACTGATTTTTCACTTGAACTGTGTCAGTGGAGCTGATTTTACACACCATATATACACGGCATATTTATACACAGTAAAAACGGTAGTAAGTCGCACCTCCCGGTTGACCCTGACGAGCCTGAATACCCGCGACAACAAACACAAGCAGCACCCTAGTCTAGTTTTCCTGGAACAGCGGCCTTCAGGCCATCGAAGTTCATGAATGCGCAAGGCGTACACAACATGTCACTCGTAACAATTAGCACCAAGGAATAGTGTGAAATTCAGAATACTGCAAATGAGAAAACTGCCGGGTATCTGGAGTTTACGTCCTGTCTATTGTGTGTGGGTTGTGAGTCACTTTCAACAGGCATCTGTAAACACCATCTTCGCCTAGCCTCCACCAAATGGTTTGGTTTAGCCGACACATGACCACCCGCCCCGGCCGTGGGGAGAAAAAAAAATTGCCGCTCACCCAGCTGCGCTTGAGATTTAATAAATATCAACTTAATATGAAGGCTGGCACTTGGCCTCACCGCCTGCCCCACCAGACACTCTTGATGTTGATATATGATGCCGTTTTTCGGCAGCACCTGGTAAAACAAGAGAGAGAGAGTCGGGCGGGAAAAAAAGAAGGCGACTTCATCGTGGCTTGGGTCGCCATCAAAGCAAAAATAGAAACTTTGGACGAGGACAATGGAGAGGGGAAAAAAAAAGACATTCCCCCCCCCCCCCCCCCCGAAAACCGTTATTATTTTTGTATTTTGTTATATGTATCAAGAAAAAGATTTGCTTGGTGAATTGAAGCGAAAAATCCTCACGTTGGCCGTTGAGGCGGTTGTTCATTGTGAAGCATTCAGAGTGTGTAGGTAAGTGTGTTTGTTCAAACTTGTCAGTGTGTGTGTGTGTGTGCGCATCCGTGTGTGTAATTAAGACGGCAGGCTTTGAAGGAGTTCAGGATAGAAGGTTAGATGTTTTAGGTTCAGAGGGTGGGGGGTGGCGGGGGGGGGGGGGGGGGGGGGGGGGGTGGCGGGGGGGGGGGTGGAGGATTTGGCATTTAGCCGCGATGGCTGAGGACAAGGATGATGGGAATAAGGACGGTGTGGATGAAATGTCCCCACGGGGAGACGAAAAACAAGCTGGCCGACGCCGGCGCGCCGTGAACAGACCTGCCGCAATATGTTGTGGGGGAACACCTTGCGGGGGAGCTCAGCAGTTAGGTTCAGAGGGGGGGGGGTGGCGGGGGGGGGGGGGGAGGATTTGGCATTTAGCCGCGATGGCCGAGGACAAGGATGATGGGAATAAGGACGGTGTGGATGAAATGTCCCCACGGGGAGACGAAAAACAAGCTGGCCGACGCCGGCGCGCCGTGAACAGACCTGCCGCAATATGTTGTGGGGGAACACCTTGCGGGGGAGCTCAGCAGACAACAGTTCATTATTGCCTGATTACCATATGCTTGTGAGACTGTGGGTTCAAACCTGGTTTCCGATCCAGCTGGTGATCCGCGTCCCGCCTCACTCCATCTCCTCGCACTCCACCGTGAGCCGTGTACCAGTGCGTTGCTGAATGATCAGATGCGGCCGTAATTTAGATTGCCGCCGCATCCACCAAAACATTATTTTTTTTGTAATTATTATTCCTCCACTCTGGTCATTTTCTGTGGCAGATTTAATGCTGATGGATCCCCGCCAGTGTGCAAGCGGGTGATGTCAAATTGAGTTGCTCCTCTGTGTTAGAAAGACGAGCGGGAAACACGGGGGCCATCTGGGCTTGTGGAGTTTCAGAAGGAAAGGAAAACAGGCTTACAAAACTCACTTTGTACAGCTGTGCGTGTGCCTGTGCGTGTGGGTATGTGTGAGTGCATTCCATGTATTTACTAACTGGCAGTGATTCACTGATAAAAGCCTACAGAGATGTGCAGACACTAAAAGATTAACAGCGTGTCAATGTCAGATGATTCCGATTTCTCTGCATTATAAATGTAAGGATGAGTTTAAAAATACACAAGACGGTGAATTATTCAGCCCCCCCCCCCACACACACACACACAAGGGGCTTTTTTGACTGGATGCTGCACAGCCCCCACCAGGCAGGCTACAAAATGACTGAGGAGACCATCACAGAGGTTATATTGGAGATGAAATGTTTGACGGGAAACGGCATCTATGTTAAAGTTCCAGCAAAACCTTCAGCAGAGTTCAATTTAGAGCAGAAACGGGTGCCATTGATTTATGAAGAGAAGTGGGATAAATAGGGACAGGATCATTTACCACCCATGGACTTTGTATGTGTCAGTTTGCTCACCACACTGTCAATAAATCAAAAGGAAATTCTTATTCACACTTTACCACAATAAAACATGTTTAGGATTGGATCCATTTCTTTTTCAATTTCTCCTCCAATTTCTTCTTTTTAATTTGGGCCCAAAAAATCTTGTACTCAAGTAAGAAATAAAGCTCCCCGTGAATGTCTGCTGGGTTCATCTGAATCATGCACTTATGCGTGACTCCAAAAAAAAAAACGACACCCGATACATTGTAGGACGCCGCCTCAAAATTCACTTTGGCAAAAGTGTGATCAGTGGGGACCGTGTCACGCCGGGCCCCCGCGGTGGCTGAGGCCCGGTCCAGAGAGCACCGTGTGTGAATAGTGCCACCTGGTGAAAGTGTGCGGAACTGCGGCGAGGGCCGGATGAGTCATTAATGCAGCCTGACTGGCTTCCTCAGCCCTGATGCTGCAGAGGGACCCGGGCTGGATAATAAATTAGTCTCTTTTAACATTCACAACTGACAGAAAGCAATCTCAAGGTCTGTGAAGATGGAGTTTGAAAAAAAAGAGTGTTTGGACGACCAGCACAGAGCGGAAAGACAGGAGAGGAAGGGAGGGGGGGGTTGACAGAAGGAGTGAAGCAGGGGTTTTTGGGCAGGATGCTCTGAAGCAAGAACAAGAGTGTGTGAGCCAACAGCGCAGAGACACAGATGCTCCGAGCACCAAACTACCACACGCGCCGTCCTCACTTGCTCCTTGGCACGCAGCCACGAAGTCGCTCGCAGGTCAAGGTTTTTTAAAACTCCGTTCGGAAACATGGCTGCAACAATCCTGCCATGCTCAATCCAGAAGGGTTTTTTTTCTACAGTAGAAAAAAATCTAAAAAGGTTAAGTTTCAGCAGCTCACACCAAATGACTGGTTTCGGAAAGTGTATAATTAGACAGAGGCCAGCGCACTTCTTTTTTCTTTTTTTTTTTAAACCCTGGCGTGGAACACAGAACGGGCCTCAAGGGCAACCAGGCTATAAACGGCAATAAAGGTTTTCGCCATCTTTTATTTCCTCTATAACCTTGACGAGTAACATGTGTTTGAAAGACGTCACCGGTAGCACCGTTTTTTTTGTTTTTTTTTAAGCCCAATAAAGAGAAACACTAAAATATACGTTTCTGCTGTTAACACAGTCTGTCCGGTATGATATTTAATCTGTTTATGGCGGCGAACGAGAAGTGGATTCCCGTGGCGTGGTGTTCTGAGATTTTGCAGCCATCTGTGATTCCGTGGTACCGAGAAGCCAAATGAAGCCATATGTCAACAAAAAATAAATAAAATAGCAGCTTGTCAGCCATGTCGCCTCCAATATAGAGAGATGCATTTCGAAGAAAAAAAGCACGAAGAGACGAGCGGAGAGTGTTATCCTCAACACGGCGGTGAAGTGTCACAGGTGTTTATCCGTTCTCTAAACTCCTCTCTTCCATAACCTGCAGCAAAATTGCAAGAGCATGTCCAATTGACCGCGGACTGTGGTCAATTTCCAGACCCAGAGCCCCATGAAGCCCAAAGTAATACCGCAGTCCAGTCCACCGTGAAATGCATTAAAGGCACGAAGTCTATTCATCCGAGGATAAATAGCTCCCCTTGCCCTTCTCCAGTGAATCTCTTTAATTGTGGCCTCTGTCTTTAATAAATGTTTTTTTTTTTGCACCCTTCATTTAATAACACAGGAGGAAATATGCCTATCAGGCAGTTTTGAACTCCTCTTTCTTTCCCCCTTGACTTCCTGCTCAGTCACGAGCTGCGATGCAATATTCCATCACGTAATGACCGTGGGTCGGAGTCTTTTAAGTCGAGTGAAATCCCCGAGTTCGTCACCGCAACCTTTATGATATTATTAAAGAAAGCCGCTACGAGGGATGATGAATACGATTTAATAAAGTGTCATTCATTAAGCTTTTTACACGGACCTTTATGAGCTGTGATTTATTTCACACACCCCCCCCCCCTAAATATTCAGCGTAGTGAAAATATAAGTGGCTTAATTGGGCCACACATTTAAATTCTACACCTGTCCAACATCGCCGTCTCCTTCCCAGTGTCACTCTCAGAAAATAACATCATTAGTCCATTTTTAACTGGGAACGCCCCCGGGGGCATAACGCTGCATGATCCATCTTCATCTGCCTGCCTCTCTCAGATGTTGTCCGCATCATAAACTGCGGCTACTTGTGCACACACCCACACCCACACCCCCACACACCCACACCCACACACATACACACTTAGTGAATGCCAAAGAAACACGTTGTGATGGAGCGTTGACATTGACAAAGTGAGAGTGCTGCCCCGGTGCAATGTAACAGCACGTTGCCACTTATGAAAACACCTGCTCCACGCTGTCAGCAACTTAACCCGCCATCACCTAAATCCCCAGAGAAGGATTATTTGTGACATATGTGGGAGAGGAGGGGCGGGGGGTGGGGGTGGGGGTGGGGGGGGGGGGGGGGGGGGGGGGGGGGGGGGGCTGACAGAAGTGACTTCGTAAGAAAAGTTAGTTTTTTTAAGAGGGAAGAAAAAAAGGCACGGGATAGAGTTTCAAGAAAGATGTGAAATTAGAAAAAAAAAAAGGTGTATTACAACATGTAGGAGCCATTTTAAGTTACACGTCTGAGTATCATTCTATGCAAAATCTTACCGACATGCAGACGCTCGGCTGAACAGTAAAATATGTTATTTATAGTCATTCAGAGTCAAACAAGCATCAGACACCAGACAGCAACAAGAAGGTTTTAGACCGTAAATGATCCTTATTCTTATAAAAATGTAAATGAATCTGCTAAACCTAAACAGGAAGGGGTTAATCCATTGTCTGCACTGTTTTGGGTTTTGGATATATAGTATATATAAAGATGATAAATGTGCTCGTTCACACTTGAAAGGCAGCTAATGGAGCAGGCACACTTGTTAGACAAGAAGACGCTTTAACAAGGACACGGAAGACACAAAGGACGAAGAAGTGAGAGAAGGCATCCTTCACCAGATGACAGGTCTCAAACTAAGCCAGCGAGCTTTCCAACGCTCTTGGATTAATGGCATCGCTTTTTTTTTTTTCCTCCTATATGCCGTGATTAGGATTCTCTGTCGCTCCATCAAACTTTTTCTTTCTTCGGGCAAATGATGACAGCGGGACACTTTGCTAAATGGCAGGAGGTACGGTGTAAATAATGTCTGTTTTTCATTTTTCTTGTCAAAATATTTCTGAAAGGTTATTTTGCGTAGACGTGGCGGGAAGTCAATATTATTTCCCCCTAAACACATCAACAAGATCCTTGAATCTTTTATACCATGTCAGTTTAAGGCTTTTAGTGCAATGATGTGTCATTTTCCTGGCGTGACCCTTCATGAAAGGATTTTTTACCTTTTTTTTTGGTTTCATTTTAAAATGTAGACTTGGAGACTAAAAGGATAATTATGTAACCTCTCAATAATGCATTGAATGACAAAAAAACAAGATAATTTCTCCTACAAATGAATAGACTTCAGCGCCATTGTTCTCTGCGCTTGAAATTGGGAACCACAGCCTTATTTCTTTATAATGGTTATTATAAGCAAATATTATGACATACTGTATAACTCAGTGGCTGCTGTTTTGGCAAACTTTACTCACTGCACATTTATATAATCATTCATTTTCCAGTCTTAGTAAAACAATCAGATGTTGAATCGATCAGTGCACAACTCTGACATTTTTGTATTAGAAAAAAAAAACGTGGGTGAATAATGCGGCCTGCATCATTTCTATGGATTCCTTCTATTGATTCTTTCTATGGATTCCTTATTGATTCCTTCTCAATGGGTGGGCTGTATGTAAACACCACATGCACATATCCAGAGGCGTCACAACGGGGCAGGCAAACTAGGCAATTGCCTGGGGCCCCCAGCTAGAAGGGGGCCCCCCAAAGAGAGCTGTTTCCATTGGTCCACAGCAAAGGCAACCTGAAAGGTCAAAAGCTTGTTTTTTTTTTGTTTGTTTTTTTTACTTTTTATAACTATAGCAGTTTAAGCTGAAGTATATGATTGTTCAACAATTCATTGCAGCATCACTTATGAGGTTATATGTGTTGTATTTACAGTATATGTATCAAATGTACTCGGTGAGTTTTTTGCTGTTACTTGTGTACTGAGAGCATGTGTCAGGTACTGGGTGAGTTACCACTTTTTGACACTGTCTTCCCTCTGCTCTTTTGAAATACTTATGGGCTTAACCACTCAGCTTTTCTCGGAACAAGTTATGAGTGCTTAATCCCATCAACAACAGGGATTGCTGTTAAAGCATCATTGAATTTGACAAATGACAGGGGAACAAATACAGCTCAGTGGAAAAATGTTGATTCATGACTTTTCAAAACCCCTTTCGGCTAACTTCCTCAAAGCTCCCAGGAGTTGTTTTTTTTTGACCAGATTACTGACTCAAACTTTTTTTTTTAAGCTCAGCAACACCAGGACTCTCACTAAATAAGATAGCACTGTTTCTCTGCTGCATCAGTCAGGAAATGGGAGTTATTATGGTGAATCTGTCTAAATTCAGCAGCCTGGGTCTTCCAGTCACTTTTTTATTTTTTATATTGGATGATGAAGTTTTTACCAGTTGAGTTTTACTGCAGTGGGCAGATAACACAAGTCTCTGTCTAATTAGTTTTACGTCTTGACAGTGGCTAAAAATGATTTATTGCCTCCTGTCACAGGGCCCTGATTGGACCATTCCTGTTTAATGAGAAGATATTAGTATACACAGCCATATGAGGACACCATCCTTGAGGTCAAACCCCTCCTGTCTATCAGAACCTGGAGTGACCTATTTTGCATTTGGGTTTTGACTGTGTGTGTGTGAGTGTGTGCATCATTTTTACAACCCTGACCCGAAGCTTGATATAGAAGCAAATGACTCGTATGATTTATGATCTGCTCTGATTAAAATCTGCTCAGATACTAAAGAATGCCAAAATGTATTGAATGTAATGCAGATGATGCAGAATGAGTGAGCAGTGATTAAACCCTACATTTATTTCAAGTTGCAGATTAGGGGGAAAGCATGAATACTTCAGCTGTGGGTGTTGCTGTGTGATCTTCCTGGATAATTTCCACACACTTTTAATTTACTGCAGTAACAGGTTGACTAAAGATAACCAAATTGAACTCAACATTCACGTGCAGTCACTCAACAGTAAAAATAAAAATAATATATATTTTTTAATAAAAAACAAACAAAAAAAAGCGGTTAACATAGTTTCACTAACATGATGGGCTTAAATGTTTGTTTTATTACTACATTGAACGTTGGTTTGAATTATATGGCATTTGTAGTTTTAGGAAATTAATAATAATTTAAATTAAAATAAAGGCTGCGGTTTATAAGGAGATGTTTCGTGAAGATGCGGCTTTGCCAAAAGCGGAAGTGGATTGGCCTTTGTTATGTTCCTCGGCGACCACCGTACTTTCTGTATCCGGTGTTTAGTGTCTGAGCTTGCCGCTAAGCTAAGTGGAGAAATGGCTGATTATTCACGCGTTAAATCGACCAAACTAGTTCTGAAAGGTCTAAATAAAGGGTAAGTGTCCCTTCTTTACATGGCAGCACGCATTAGGACCAACGGCAAACTTAATAACATAAGCCAAGAGGTTTTCTGGCACTTGTGCTAACCGAAGATACAGTGATTTAAGCTAGCTCAGAATAGGAGGCTAAAACCAGGACTTTATAAAATAATCTACTTCTACTAATTAAGCGGCATGTAATTAATTGTATAAAGTTCAACCAGCTATTAAAAATAGTGCTAGTTCATAGGTTTTCCTTCAATGTTACGCTTATTCTTTGAGGCTAGCCAACATGCTAATAGCTAACATCTTAGCTATCGTTCGTCCAGCAACAACAATAATCATCGTGTACAATTTGAAATGGCATTTACTTAAACATTTTTAAGGCAACATTGGTCACAGAAAAACAAACGTCAGCCATGAATAGTGTTATTTTCGGAGGGATTCCTGAAAGATTCTACAAATAATCACATTTAATCAATACATGTAATGATTGATTGCATATCATGAGATGATGCTTTCTCAATTCACGTTGAAAACTGAATGTTAACTGAATGATGTGTTATTGATTTTAAGAGTTGCGTTTCAATGATGAGGTCTCCCCGTCTCTAGGAATGAACTGGCCAGCTTAATATTATACTATTTTAAATTTACATTTAACCTGTGAATTACATTTTTTTTGATGCGACTGCACTTTTTATTTCCACAGGAAAAAGAAGAAGAACAAAGATAGGAAGAGAAAAGCAACAGATGAAGAAAAGCCTGATATAATTGGTATTTATGCATTGTGAAAGCCAGCAGAAGATATTTTACCTCACCATTAATCAGTTAATAATGTATTATTGTTTCTTTACCAAAATAATGATGAGTTGCATTTATATTTGATTTGGAAGTTTAGATGATTTATATAGAACCCCTATTTCCCATTCATATACTATTTTTACAGATCTCATTCGACAGATTACTGTATTCCTAATGAAAACATATATATTAACATTTAAAAAATATACTTTTAAACACCAATACTCATGCAGCGCATCCTTGTAACATCTATTACCATACCTGTAGTATGAGTTAATTTATTTTTATATAGTTGGTCACTGAGTTTAGAAACTGCAACCACAAGTTATCTAAAATACAGTGTCACTCTCGGCGATCGGTGACGCCATGTGATATTGCACATTTTGACCCGGATCTTTGTTCTCTCCAGATGGTTGGTGGTCAGTCGGCAACTTGGGGGACATTTCCGGATCGGTTGCGATTGAAATGCAGAACAACGCATATATCCACGCCATGGATACTGGACTTTTCACACTTGGTGCACCACACAAAGGTAAGCCGGACAAAAACAGTCACTCCCTAATTTCAGTCCGAATCAACACGCTGTATTATAATAATAATAGTAATAATAAGCTTTATTGGTATAGCACTTTTCATTCTTCATAAGATGCCGCTCAAAGCGCTTTGACAAGTTATACAGGAGATAAAACTAATAAATTATAAATTATAGCAGAGCAAAAGACAAAGCAAAAAACAAATATAAAATATACACACTTTACAGAGTGCAAAATACAAAATATATTGTATTAGCAACAGTGATGTGTGTATTTGTTGTACGCAAGATCAATTTGTACTCCTGCTGTTTTTTTTGTGTGTTTAAGTAATCAACTACATTGTGCATTTGAATGTTGAGGGTTCTTTTTTTTAAATAATATTTTAGTTGCCAAAGTAAGCAACATATTATACAGTCTTTGGAATATTTTAATCTTGGGGGTGTATATCATGGGTCTTTAGGGCTCAGAAGTCGTTGGAAACCATCTCTCTCAGCACATTTCATCAGCATCATGTTTTTGGAACTGGGACCGTGGCTGGTTTTGGGCCACCGGCTCCTTTAAATTAATTTTACTCCTGGCAGATGCTTTTATCCACAAACAACTTGGAATGTAGAAGGGTTTTGTCTTCTAGGGGAATTTGCAAATAAAGAGGGGCACCCCTGCCCTTGATAGCACAGCCCTAACCCTACAACAAATGCACCTGCCCTCTTTTTGCTATTGAATGGTATGTTCGACAATGTCAGCTCCCACGTTGTTCAAGCACTAACTGAGATACCACTTAAGACGATATATTTCTCACACCCCGAGGCTCTGGGTGTTGGAGGGGATTGAATGGGGGCTTTATCTTTACGCCTCAAAGCGGGGAGTGTTTAAGGAGGAAATCCAGACATCAGACTGAAAGGGCTGAGCGGGAGTTGAGTTGATAGGAAGGACAGACAAGGGTTTTCCCTCACCTTTGCCTCGGGGCACTCCTCAAGAAGTGGTGCTTATTGCACCAGTCTCCCCGGAAAAAGAGACACTGGCAATTAATTCAGCGCACGCTTTTTCAGAGCCAATAAAAAAAATAAAAATGGAGATTGAAACATCCCAATTCCCGGAGTGGCGCCCTCATCCTCTGCATGCATATAAGCTCATTTCCTGCAGATGAAAGAGGATGTGAGCTCACAGTGTCGAGAGAGAGAGAGAGATTATAGATTTTCCCCTTTTCACTGGATTTTCTGCATTGGCAGCACACTGTGGATGTTAAAACCTTAGACAACTGCAAAACTCTCCATTCACCTGCAGGTCAAAGGGGACGAGCTGAGCTTCTCCTGTCCACCCGAGAGAGTCCTACTCTGACATATTCAGACGATAATCAGCATGCTGAAAAAGTATTAGTAGTCCAGTTTTTATTTATATATCTGCATTTTGTTTACAAGACTTTTCCCTTTTCCAGGCTCTGCACAAAGGTTTTTGTTGTGTTTTATCAAATCACAGGGAGAATCCCCGGAGCACTCGGGGTACAAAGTATAGCATTTGAATGCACGGCAACAGTTGCAGTGATATTATATTCCAAAAATCTCCGTGCATATTAACTGGGCTCTCCCAGGTGCTGCCTAGCCGGAAGGTTTGCATTGTTAATCACTGGAATGCATAAGTAGAATATGAAACGGAGCTGTATGGTAATCGTAGCACGAGAAGAAATTATGCACATTTTAACAATTTTACAGGATTTTTGCATATTAAATGATTTATACCTATTTTGTAATTTTTGTGTGGCACAAGCATGTCTGTGCACACTGAAAGTCCAGAGTTCAGAATGTGGTCACAGGTCAAAGGTCTTGTCTCGCACAGTTTGTTCACTGGCCTCCCGACTCAGTGAAACTTTTTTTTTTTTGTAACAGATTAAAAAATCTTTTCAGATCTACAAATCTTGAATTCAAATATCTCTCATACCGAGCAATTCACTGAGGGCATGTGGTTGGAATGAATGGGGATGGTAAACTAAAATATGGATGGCAAACCGTCATAAAATCATTTTGTCGCATAAATTAAATGACAATGAAAAATACGATGGTTGAAATCTACACAGCCATTTGATGAGCAGCAATAACCAGATAAAACATTGTGTTCTGTGTTTCAGATGACGAAGGGCCGGACCCTCCGGAGCAATTTACTGCCGTCAAAGTCTCGGACTCCCGGTAAATACAAACTGCGCATTGTATTTGCATCAAGCGATCACACTGCATATGCATTTTTGTACTGTCGACGCGTACCAATGTAATTTATGCGTCTGCGCGGGCAAATCCGACGCCAGGAGGTGCTGCCGCCTGTTGCCGATCCATTTTTCATTTGCCCTCGTCGCCATTTCTTGTCGTAAAGATAAACAACACCCTCCAAGACTACAGTGAAGTCAATATTACATTATTATTCTTTATTTTGTCTTCGTCTTTGCATATTGAATATTTTTCTTGATTTTTTTTTTTTGTTGCAGAATAGCCTTGAAGTCGGGGTATGGCAAGTACCTGGGTATCACCTCTGAGGGATTGGTGGTGGGGCGCTCGGATGCCATCGGCTCCAGGGAACAATGGGAGCCAGTCTTCCAGGATGTGAGTAGATCTTGATTGTTCTCTTCATTTTTGGCCAGCGGAGGCCTGGGGAACTATTGGACGTGAATTGTTTTTTGTCCTGACTTATTGAAATATATTTTATCCTTTGCTATTCTTGTCCCGTTCCAATCTCGTGTAATTGCTTCCCTGCTATTACAGATCTATATCAAAGGAGCCATTGAAGCTATAAATAACCGTGACTCGATACGAACCATTTAAACTATTGACGTTTAAAAAATAAATACATCTTTGATTAAAGCAACGCAATTGTGCCCACTTTCCTACATTCCCTGCAAAGTTATAGTAGAATAGAAATGTTTTGAAACGGCACCTATTTATTTAGTCTAAAAAATGCGTTGGAATGTAACCTGACCATTTAAGCAAGAAATGATTGTCCAAGATGGCGTTTTAATTAAAGTAAGCAACCATACATATATTTTGTAACTCTGCTATTGAACGCTTCTGTTGGTCCCGCGTGCCGTGCCCTGGCTTTAAGCCTGTGTGTGTGCTATAACACTAAGCTGTGGCCAGGAGCAGTTCACAAAATTCACCATGCAGAACGCCCCCTCCTCATCACTGCAGCTGGTGCCTTGTTGAAGCCATAAACGACCCGTCTGGCCCAACCTTGAGTCTGTTTTTCACATCAAATACCGGGCAAACCTTTTCATGCCTGTCACAACAGCCAATTCCACCGCAATTCCATCTAATCTACTGCCTTCTCCTGTGTTTTTTTCTCTCCGTGCTGCCTTAGGGCCAAATGGCTCTCATGGCCGCAAATAGCTGCTTCATCTCCTACAGTGACAGTGGGGACATTGTGGCCAAGAGCAAGGCAGCGGGGGGCGGCGAGATGTTGAAGGTGATGTGTAAATTGTGTTTCTTTCGCAAGGTCGCGTGCCAAGCCTTTGGTTTATGTGCGCCGGCTCTGTGAGAGTCTGACTTGCTGAAGTGGAAGCGGGGGGCAAAAAATGTTTGTGACCCCTCCTTTCAGGGGACTCGGAACTATTGATATCTAATGCACAACCACCGTGTTTTTTTTCTTCTGCCGAATGATGAGCAGATCCGATCCAGCTTGGAGCGAGATCTCAAGCCGAAGGATGACATTGCGGACGAAGACAGGGGCAACGTGAAGTCCTGCGAGCTCAATTATGTGTATGTAGCCTCCACTTTGTTTAATTTAATAGCCGAATGAATACGCGAGCTGACCAATCAAAAACAAATGAGCATATAACCTTCAAATGAAATGCAACTCGGCCAATCTGTGTTCAATGCTCAGATTGACCTGTGTGAAAATCCACTCCATCAGTGTTGTTACTGTAAAATCTCCATGTTGTTGTGGATAAATGATTTTAATGGAGCTCCACCGTTACTCAAGACTACATTGAAAGGCCTATTTATATATGTTTTAATTGTAACAATAATCCAGCTGCATAATATACTATATTGTGACAATGGCATGTCCCATTCTGCTGGAATGGATGAAGACCTCGCAGCCTTTGTCTTTTTACAATAATACCCCAATGGCAAAGCTGTTTAAGATGTCCCCCAGAAACAGGAAGTCCTAAGTTGTAAATAGGTTTTAAAAGTTTACAAAACAGAAATATCCCACTTTGGTTAACACTTTCATTTGGAGTCTTTTCCGGTGTGTCTGTGTGTGGTTGTAATGTCATTCTATTTATTGTTTTCATTTTTTGATGTCCTCTGGTGAATTAAAGGAAAAAGTTCCAGAGTTTTCAAGATCGGCGGCTCAGGATAAATGAGGAAGCCGCATCGTCTTTAAAGAAAGCCAGAACAGATGGGAAGTTTCACGAAACCTTACTCGACAGGTGAGAAAACATGTTGACTGTGTATTTCCTGTCAAAACTTTGATTTTATTTTCTTGTCACTAGAAAAATTGTGGAGAATTTATACAAGTAGATCCAGACATTTGAATATTTTCTTATTTTTTATAGAGATACAAAATGATCTGTATTGACTGTATATGGTAACACATACATTTGAAAATTCTAATGAGGTTTCAGTGACGCTGATGATTGATTAAATGACGTCATCTTTTTTTTTCTGGTTACAGGAGGAGTAAAATGAAAGCTGACAGATACTGCAAGTAAAGTTATTATATATAACTTTCTTTAAGTCACTGTTTCATACATTTCTTTTTCTTTTGACAAAATATTAGAAATAATAGAAATCATTTTTGTAATTTTTAAATGTATAATAAACATAACATCATGTCTGAATCGGGATTTATGCTGTGTGTGTACTTTCTGCAGAACTCTACCAAAATTTGACCAAAAACATTGTAGTATAGTTACTATACTATGACATTTTAATCACATTTTGGATGACATTCAAAATAACAATACTTTCAAATATTTACAACTCACTCATGTATGAACGTTTTATATGTTTTTAATGCGTGTTTTGAAGTTTTACTTTTTGGGACGACATATAAAAAAAATATCGGTCATATATTTGAGCGTTTTGCATGTTTTTAATTAAAATGTTTTCACTTTTGGGTAAATTTTTTGACATACAAAAAAATACTTATTTCTCGGTCATATATGTAAGTGTTTTGCATGTTTTTATTTATTATTTTTTTATTTATGACTCTTTGACAATTTATGACTAAGGTGAAGAAAAGTGGAAAAAAAGTGAGATTATTTTATTTTTTGGTAATTTGTCGAAAATTTGACCAAAAACGTCATAGTACAGAATGTTGTCCCAAAATGTCAAAAAAGTTGAAAAATTAAAAAAGTGTCAAAATATGCATAAAATCATGGAGAATGCTCATATATATGACTGAGGCAAAGAAAAGTGAAAAAAGTGAGATTTTTTTTTTTTTTTTAGAATTTATCGAAAATTTGACCAAAAACGTCATAGTATAGCATGTCATCCGAAAATGTCAAAAAAGTTGAAAAATTCAAAAAGTCTCAAAATATGCATAAAATCATGGAGAATGCTCATATATATGACTAAGGCGAAGAAAAGTGAAAAAAGTGTTTTTTTTTTGTTTTTTTTGTAATTTGTCAAATTTGACCAAAAATGTCATGGTATAGCATGTCGTCCGAAAATGTCAAAAAAGTTGAAAAATTAAAAAAGTGTCAAAATATGCATAAAATCATGGAGAATGCTCATATATATGACTGAGGCGAAGAAAAGTGAAAAAAGTGAGATATTTTTTTTTTTTTTAGAATTTATCGAAAATTTGACCAAAAACGTCATAGTATAGCATGTCATCCGAAAATGTCAAAAAAGTTGAAAAATTCAAAAAGTCTCAAAATATGCATAAAATCATGGAGAATGCTCATATATATGACTAAGGCGAAGAAAAGTGAAAAAAGTGTTTTTTTTTTGTTTTTTTTGTAATTTGCGACATGCAAAAAACATGCAAAATGATAATTTTTTTTCGAAAATTTAACCAAAAACATCATAGTATAGCATGTCGTCCGAAAATGTCAAAAAAGTAAAAAAAAAATAAAAGTGTCAAAATATGCATAAAACACAAAAAATGCTCAAATATATGACTGAGGTCAAGAAAGAGAAAAAAAAATGTTTTTGGTTGTTATTGATAATTTGACCAAAAACGTCATAGTATAGCATGTCGTCCGAAAATGTCAAAAAAGTTGAAAAATTTTAAAAGTGTGAAAATATGCATAAAATCATGGAGAATGCTCATATATATGACTAAGGCGAAGAAAAGTGAAAAAAGTGTTTTTTTTTGTTTTTTTTGTAATTTGTCAAATTTGACCAAAAATGTCATGGTATAGAATGTCGTCCGAAAATGTCAAAAAAGTTGAAAAATTAAAAAAGTGTCAACATATGCATAAAATCATGGAGAATGCTCATATATATGACTGAGGCGAAGAAAAGTGAAAAAAGTGAGATTTTTTTTTTTTTTTTTAGAATTTATCGAAAATTTGACCAAAAACGTCATAGTATAGCATGTCATCCGAAAATGCCAAAAAAGTTGAAAAATTCAAAAAGTCTCAAAATATGCATAAAATCATGGAGATTGCTCATATATATGACTGAGGCGAAGAAAAGTGAAAAAAGTGAGATTATTTTTTTTTTTGTAATTTGTCGAAAATTTGACCAAAAACATCATAGTATAGCATGTCGTCCGAAAATGTCAAAAAAAAAAAAAAAAAAAAGTGTCAAAATATGCATAAAAGACGCAAATGCTCAAATATATGACTGAGGTCAAGAAAGAGAAAAAAAAATGTTTTTGGTTGTTATTGATAATTTGACCAAAAACGTCATAGTATAGCATGTTGTCCGAAAATGTCAAAAAAGTCAAAAAAAATTAAAAACGTCAAAACATGCATAAAAACATGCAAAATGCTCAAATATATGACTGACGTGAAAAAAATGGGATTCTTTTTTTTTTGTAATTTGTCGAAAATTTGACCAAAAATGTCATAGTATAGCATGTCGTCCGAAAATGTCAAAAAAGTTGAAAAATTTGAAAAGTGTCAAAATATGCATAAAAACATGCAAAATGCTCAAATATATGACTGACGTGAAGAAAAGTTAAAAAAGTGTTTTTTTTTTTAATTAGTCGAAAATTTGACCAAAAGCGTCATAGTATAGCATGTCATCCGAAAATGTCAAAAAAGTTGAAAAATTCACAAAGTGTCAAAATATGCATAAAATCATGGAGAATGCTCATATATATGACTGAGGTGAAGAAAAGTGAAAAATTTTTTTTTTTTTGTAATTTGTCGAAAATTTGATCAAAAACGTCATAGTATAGCATGTCGTCCGAAAATGTCAGAAAAAAAAAGTGTCAAAATATGCATAAAAGACGCAAATGCTATGCTAATATATGACTGAGGTCAAGAAAGAGAAAAAAAAAATGTTTTTGGTTGTTATTGATAATTTGACCAAAAACGTCATAGTATAGCATGTTGTCCAAAAATGTCAAAAAAGTCAAAAAAATTAAAAACGTCAAAACATGCATAAAAACATGCAAAATGCTCATATATATGACTGAGGCGAAGAAAAGTTAAAAAAGTGAGTTTTTTTTTTTTTTTAGAATTTGTCGAAAATTTGACCAAAAATGTCATAGTATAGCATGTTGTCCGAAAATGTCAAAAAAGT
>JAFBJU010000981.1:0-82041 GCA_016785305.1 Colistium nudipinnis | reverse complement strand
TGCATAAAAACATGCAAAACCCTCAAATATGACTGATGTGAAGAAAAGTGCGAAAAGTGAAAAAAATTTTTTTTAGCATGTCGTCAAAAATTTGACCAAAAACGTCATAGTATAGCATGTCCTCCAAAAATGTCAAAAACGTGAAAAAATGAAAAAATCGTCAAAAGATGCATAAAAAAATGCAAAACGCTCAAATGTATGAATGGGGTGAAGAAAAGTGCGAAAAGTGAAAAAAACATTTTTTAGCATGTCGTTAAAAATTTTACCAACATCGTCATAGTATAGCATGTCGTCCAAAAATGTCAAAAACGTGAAAAAATTACAAAAACGTCAAAGATGCATAAAAACATGCAAAACGCTCAAATATATGAATGGGGTGAAGAAAAGTTAAATTAGTGAAAAAAAACATTTTTTAGCACTTTGTCAAAAATTTGACCAAAATCATCATAGTATAGCATGTCGTCCAAAAAAGTGAAGAAATGAAAAAAACGTCAAAAGTTGCATAAAAACATGCAAAACCCTCAAATATGACTGATGTGAAGAAAAGTGCGAAAAGTGAAAAAAACATTTTTTAGCACGTAGTGAGAATTTAACCATAAACATCATAGTATAGCATGTAGTCCAAAGATGTGAAAAAATGAAAAAAACGTCAAAAGTTGCATAAAAACATGCAAAACGCTCAAATATATGACTGAAAAGTTAAAAAAAATGTTTTAGCATGTCATTGAAAACGTCACCAAAAACGTGATAGTATAGCATGTCGTCCAAAAATGTCAAAAAAGTGAAAAAAATAATTTGAAAAGATGCATAAAAACATGCAAAACGCTCAAAGACATGAATGGGGTGAAGAAAAGTACGAAAAGTGAAAAAAACATTTTTTAGCACGTCGTCAAAAATTTGACCAAAACGTCATAGTATAGCATGTCGTCCAAAATGAAAAAAACTTCAAAATATGCATAAAAACATGCAAAACTCTCAAATATATGACTGATGTGAAGAAAAGTAAAAAAAAGTTTTTAGCATGTCATTGAAAATGTCACCCAAAACGTCATAGTATAACATGTCATCAAAAAATGTCAAAAAAGTGAAAAAATGTAAACAATTTGAAAAGATGCATAAAACATGCAAAACGCTCAAATATATGAATGGGGTGAAGAAAAGTTAAATTAATGAAAAAAAAAAATTTTTAGCACGTCGTCAAAAATTTGACCAAAATCGTCATAGTATAGCATGTCGTCCAAAAACTTGAAAAAAGTCGAAAAAGTCAAAAATCGTCAAAAGATGCATAAAAACATGCAAAACACTCAAATATATGAATGGGGTGAAGAAAAGTTAAATTAGTGAAAAAAAATTTTTTAGCATGTCGTCCAAAAATGTCCAAAAAGTGAAAAATTAAAAAAAAACATCAAAAGATGCATAAAAACATGCAAAATGCGTAAATATATGACTGATGTGAAGAAAAGTAAAAAAAAATGTTTTAGCATGTCGTCCAAAAATGTCAAAAAAGTTAAAAAATGAAAAAATCGTCAAAACATGCATAAAAACATGCAAAACGCTCAAATATATGAATGGGGTGAAGAAAAGTGCGAAAAGTGAAAAAAAAATTTTTTAGCACGTCGTAAAAGATTTGACCAAAAACGTCATAGTATAGCATGTCGTCCAAAAATGTCAAAAACGTGAAAAAATGAAAAAATCGTCAAAAGATGCATAAAAACATGCAAAACGCTCAAATATATGACTGATGTGAAGAAAAGTGCGAAAAGTGAAAAAACATTTTTTAGCACGTCGTGAAAATTTAACCAAAAACGTTATAGTATAGCATGTCGTCCAAAAATGTCAAAGTTAAAAAAAATAAAAAAAATAAAAGATGCATAAAAACATGCAAAACGCTCAAATATATGAATGGGGTGAAGGAAAATTTTAAAAAGATTTTTAGCATGTCGTCGAAAGTTTGACCAAAAACATCATAGTATAGCATGTCGTCCAAAAACTTGAAAAAAGTCAAAGAATTCAAAATTCGTCAAAATATGCATAAAAACATGCAAAACGCTTAAATATATGAATGGGGTGAAGAAAAGTGCGAAAAGTGAAAAAAACATTTTTAGCACGTCGTCAAAAATTTGACCAAAATCGTCATAGTATAGCATGTCGTCCAAAAAAGTGAAAAAATGAAAAAAACGTCGAAAGATGGATAAAAAAACATGCAAAACCCTCAGATATAGGACTGATGTGAAGAAAAGTAAAAAAAATAAATTTTAGCATGTCATTGAAAACGTCACCAAAAACGTCATAGTATAGCGTGTCGTCCAAAAATGTCAAAAAAGTGAAAAAATTAAAAAAACATAAAAAGATGCATTAAAATGCAAAACGCTCAAATATAGGACAGATGTGAATAAAAGTTAAAAAAAAGTTTTTAGCATGTCATTGAAAATTTCACCAAAAACGTCATAGTAAAGCATGTCGTCCAAAAATGTAAAAAAAAATCAAAAATCGTCAAAACATGCATAAAAACATGCAAAACGTTTTGCTCAAATGTATGAATGGGGTGAAGAAAAGTGCGAAAAGTGAAAAAAACATTTTTTAGCATGTCATTGAAAATTTCACCAAAAACGTGATAGTATAGCATGTCGTCAAAAAATGTCAAAAAAGTTAAAAAAAATTAAAAAAATTTAAAAGATGCATAAAAACATGCAACTCTCAAATATATGAATGGGGTGAAGGAAAATGAAAAAAAGTGAAAAAAAAAGTTTTTAGCATGTCGTCGAAAATTTGACAAAAACATCATAGTATAGCATGTCGTCCAAGAATGTCAAAAACGTGAAAAAATGAAAAAAACTTCAAAAGTTGCTTTAAAACATGCAAAACGCTCAGATATAGGACTGATGTGAAGAAAAGTAAAAAAAAAAATGTTTAGCATGTCATTGAAAACGTCACCAAAAACGTCATAGTATAGCATGTCGTCCAAAAATGTCAAAAAAGTGAAAAAATGAAAAAATCGTCAAAATATGCATAAAAACATGCAAAACGCTCAAATATATGATTGATGTGAAGAAAAGTTAAAAAAAAAGTTTTTAGAATGTCATTGAAAATTTCACGAAAAACATCATAGTATAGTATGTTGTCAAAAAATTTCAAAAAAGTCAAAAAATGTGACATTCAAAATGCTATAATATATGAATGACGTCAAGAAAAGTAAAAAAAAAACAAAAAACATAAGAAGATGCATTAAAACATGCAAAATGCTCAATTTGAATGCTCAAGAATGAGGTGAAGAAAAGTGAAAAAAAAAATGTATGTCGATGAAAATTTGACCAAAATCGCCATAGTATAGAATGTCGTCCAAAAATGTCAAAAAAGTCAAAAAAATTATCAAAACATGCATAAAAACTTTCAAAACACTCAAATATATGAATGAGGATGAATGACGTCAAGAAAAGTAAAAAAAAAAAAAAAAACATAAGAAGATGCATTAAAACATGCAAAATGCTCAATTTGAATGCTCAAGAATGAGGTGAAGAAAAGTGAAAAAAAAAATGTATGTCGTTGAAAATTTGACCAAAATCGCCATAGTATAGAATGTCGTCCAAAAATGTCAAAAAAGTCAAAAAAAATGATCAAAACATGCATAAAAACTTTCAAAACACTCAAATATATGAATGAGGTGAAGAAAAGGGGGAAAAAGTCATAGTATAGCATGTCTTTCAAAAATGCGAATCTCCTTTCTGTCTGTCTCCACACAAACAGAGGACCTTCTTGCTGGACATTTCGTTTTATCTATAATGCTGATGCATACAAAATAAATGTTTGTTTGTGTGTATTTCATGAAATGATCCGAGTCTTTCCAAGTCTACATGCTGTAAAAATAAAAAATAAATTATTATTATTTCGAGGACAACATCATTTTATGCTTCTTTTTAAACCTTAAAAACATCAACATCAATGCAGTTTAATGTAAAAAAATGTTAGTTCAATAAGTAAACCCTGTAAAGGAAAGACTCCTAAGTGAAACTTGGGTTGTGCTCATACAGTATAGTGAAGAAAGTAGATTAATTTAACAATGAAAAAACAAAGTACAGCAGAATAAGAGGTGTACTATTGAAGTACAAAGATTTAACATGTGTCATCAGAGACATATATTTATTGTAGTATTGCTAAAATAAAGGGAAAACACCTATAGCACGTCACAATCACAGCTATACAAATCGAAAAAAAACTATTAGTGTGCAGGCTTTAAGTGAAACAAATTGTGAGGTTGTAAACAATGGTGGATCATGCACAAAAGCCATCTGAGGACAGATATCAGAAGGTAGCTGAAGAGTAGCACAGTGTTTCTGCTCTGACCAGCCCTGGAACACTGAATTGGCGTGAGGGAGCGAAGCAGGGGGGGTACTGATGTGTTTGGAACAAGATTTACACACGTAAGTAAGTAGTGTCCAGAAGGCAAACGCTCATCAAAGTACTGTACCTACTGTGGTAGCTGTCCGATTTTAATGCAACCCTTGAACGAAAAGCTCGGCATGACGGCATTATATCTAAAACACCAGTTCAACACTGCTCCACCAACAATAAAGATGCTTTGGCGTCACACTCTCTACACATGAGTTCCCAAAAGACACATTTTACATGTTAAACAAAAACAAACGTTAGCAATGAAAACGTTCCCGTGAAAGTCTTAGTAATAGAGATGATCATGTTATTTTTTGCTTGTAGTAATGAAAAGCACAGAAGCGGAACAGCTTTTTGTTTAGCAGTATTTTTGGAGCGTGGCTAAAAGACATGACACCCAATGAGACAGTGTGATCATGAGATTATTCTTTTCTCTTAACACTAAACACAATCACGGCACAATTGCGCAGTTATTCCACACCCAGGGGGGAATAAAATGAAGAAACAGGCGTGGGGGGGGAAAAAGTGATTTAGATATCAGCCCTCGTAAACACCAGCCAAGGCAACAATTTCAGATGGTTGTTCAAAGATAGGATGTCGCAATAGTGTTGCGTTTAACTTGCACTATTGAAGGATTTCACTGCGAGCTATGTGGAAATTTCCTGTCGATGGCATCACATGAGCAGGTACCTGATCGGTGGGACTGACTCACAGTCCTCGTCTTCAGCAAATGAGGGGATCAACTCCAGCATCTTCTTTTGTGGAGGGATGTCTGCTTTGGTGACTGTTCTCACCAAATCTGACACACTGCGAAAGATACAGTTAAATACAATTAATATGTGTGTGTGTGCGCGTGTGTCTGTATATATATATATATATATAAATACATATACTGTATTTCACAAACTTCAGTGCACATGAATAGTTAACAATGATTTTAATAACAATTACATTTCCATAATGTTACGTTTTGTTTTCTTGTGTCAAGTTTTTTTTAGAAGTTCTACATTCACCCTGCAGTGGCCCAACAAAGGAAGCTCGGGGAAGGACGACTGCACGGGAAGTGAGTACTGGAGAGGCCATTTGTCATGTACGGCCTGCTGTCCTCAGCACTCTGCCCCGTTCTTGCCTGTAGCTTAATCTTACCACAACACCACATGCAGCTCCCCTGAGACGTGACCACCAAAAACAGACAAGGACATGCAGAGTCTGCTTTAAGAGCAAAGGGAAGCTCTCAGCTCAGCTAGGTTCAAGTGAAGAATGATTAGAATCAAATCTTTTAATTCACTTATTCATTTAATTATCTTTAAACTCTCTAGACTTGACATGATTTATTCCCTTTTTTATTCAAAATATCCCTTGCGGGTGCGTGCATCACTCCCTACTTTTGCTTTAATGTGCAGCAATACTGAACAAGCCTGAACAACTTGGATTTTTTCAGATGGAGAAAACAAATACACTGGTCGTCACCAATTAAACTGTTTTAGTCTTGTCCACAGCAAACAGAGGGAAACCTGAGGAGGAGCAGTTTCAATCACCAGCATTCGGTGATGCATGTGAGCGTGTCAACAGGCCCTCTCCTCACAGGCTCACAGGAAACACCTCATCCTGCCATTAACCTCTAAACAAACAATGGGAGGTTGCTGGATGTTTTCGTTCGAGGGTTGTTGGCCATGGGTACGTACATACGTGATCTACTGTACTAGAAAAATGGCACTGCATCTTTGTCTTTAGTGGACTTACCTCTGCTGAAGTCTCTCCTCTTGCTTTTGGTACAAGACAGCTTGTCCGTAGAATAGACTGCAGATGTTCAAGCTATATTTTTCCTGCACAGAGACAAATAATTCAATTAAATCTGCGCTACAATCGGATCATAGCGAGGCATAAAAAAGACAAAATGTACTGCAGAAGTAAGTATACGAAGAAATCAGCATGTCGAGCTAAAGGTCTTCTAAGGACCGGTGGCCTGAAACTACTTTAGCAGATCAGGAAACTCTGCTGTGTTTCCACAAACAAATCACAGGGAACCCAGGCAGGCAAAGGTTAAACAAAACCTGGAGCAAATAAGAACATTTGCCAATTTATTGTCCCTATGCCTCCTTGGAACAAACTTCTGCAGAATCAATAAAACAAAAATAATAAATAGACTGAGTCGTGTTTGCAGACTTTTCTGCACCAGGTAACATAGATCACATAATAAAGACAGTGCAGACATGGTGCCTATTCGATAGCTCTTCTTTACCATTACAGGGGATAAGATGGAAAAATAAGACTTCGCTTCCTCCTCTATTCTCTTTCTTCCTCCATCATGGTAGAAATAAGCCAAAACGTTGTGAATGGTAAGTGTAAAGTGGTCCGCCACTTCTAACAATAGGTATTGTGTGCAATGGAAGAGGGGTTAGCAGGTTTAAGAGACCAAAGCACGCATATAATATGCACTCAGTGGCACAGGGTGTGAAGAAAGTGTACGTTTCCTGTCGGAGAGGAGTAAGGAGGCAGTACCTTGATAAGCCGGAGCAGATCACCCAAGGTCATTTCCTGCTGATTGCCACTTCTGCCCACAACACGGAAGTCATCCCACAGGGTGTATTTCTCTCCTGCAACCTGCCGATAGACACGTTACATACACCAACACACACATTAACACACACATTAACACACACAGCGGTTGAAAGGTGAAGTACCACAAGCTGTGAGGGATGTGCAGGAAATGGCTGGGTCCACAACAAGAGTCCCGGATAGTCCGTGGACAGAGAGAGTTCATTTTTCATCACTGTGTTATTAAGCAGCTGAGAACAATCAGCAGCAGCACCCCCCCCCCCCCCCCCCACAAGAGTCCCGGATAGTCCGTGGACAGAGAGAGTTCATTTTTCATCACTGTGTTATTAAGCAGCTGAGAACAATCAGCAGCAGCACCCACCCACCCACCCACACACCCACCCACACACACACACACACACACACACACCCGGTCACTGCATTAAAGACCCGAACAAGCTGCCATGGGGTCAAGAAGGTGCTTCCCTATATATGATGAATTGCCTTTAAATTCACTTACTGGGGAGCTAGAATACATTCCCATCCAAGACTCTGTAATTTCGAGCAGGTCGATAAAAAGCACAAGTATGAGGCATATAAAACCTACATCTGACTGGCTATGTGTTGCTCTAGGCAGTGAAATAACAACATAGGAATGTTTCCAGACACCTTGCCTTGGATCCTACTTCAAGAAGCTGAAGTTTGAGCATTGAGGGGCCCTTTCCTCTCTGGATTTCCTGCGGTTCACTGAGTCTGCTGTGTGAGAGACTCACCTAAAGTAGAAAACAGGGGATGTCTCTATAATATCAGGACAACCCACGTGATACATGGGTGAATGGTTTTATTAAACAATTTACAGTTTTTTTCCAAATGTATTTCTTTGGCTTTAGTCTCCACTTTCTCCCTACTGCACTGAAGTCACATCACCGAAATTCCATAAGTTCAGATTTTTAGACTGATAACCTGAGGCAACTTTGGAGCCGCTAAGTAGATACACAATCAACCTTTGACCCCACACCAAAAAAACAACACAAAGCCTCAAGTCCCAGATGGATCAATTTAAGAAAAAAATTGAATCAAAATTCAATCAAAATTGAAACTACACTGATAAGTCAGATTTCATACCACAATGCCATGTGTTTACCATAAATATCCTAATCCACACATGTAGGACCTAATAAAATTCAGCTGACCAGAAGTGAGTCAGAATTTCTCACATGAAGGAAATTTGCCATAACACGTCAATGGGTCAGACGAACCTGCTCATGCAGGCGCTGTCTGGAGAGAGGGTATTGCGAAGAGCAGAACTTGGCTCAAGATGCAAATACCAAAACCCCAGCTAAACCTGGGTCCAATTATCTCTGCTCCAGCAGCCAAGGGGAACTTTTTCGCTGGCCCCCACAACTCCCACCACTTATGGGGACAGGGGTTATGGAGACACACTTGAGGCGTACTTCTCGTGAAGTCTTAGTGGGTGTCTGGTCCTTTGTACCCGGTTTTCAGACAAAGCGCGCTTTGTTGGTAAGATTCATGTCTTATGTAAGCTTCTTTAATGTTTATACAAAAGGGAGTGATCAGTGCAACGTCAGACTTTCAATGGAAAGAAGAAGAAGTATAATTTTAATAATAAATGATCCCCACGATGTGGAAAATCAGTTCAGATCACAACCAGAGCCTGAAAATGTGCTGTGACCAACTAAAAAAAAAAAAAAGGTTATACTGTTCAATGATTGTGCAATTGCAGAGTCATTGTTGGACTGTAAAATGTACTTTGTTTTTAACGGTCTCGTGCCAGAGATTTTCATGGGTGCTTTTGTGTACAGATGCGGATTTCACACAATGCAAAGCAAGCTCGCAGGCTATTTTTACTCCGCCTCCTCCCTTCCTCTCTCTCATATCTGTCGCACAACTCTGGCAGGAACCCGAAGCCAGTCAACTACCCCGTCAGGACACAGGTAGAGTGACATGAACCCTTCAGCACTGAAGCAGTGGAGAGGAAACAATGAGCGAGAACGGCAATCTAGCAGCTGGAAACAATTACATATGGTTTCCCAAACGCACAGCTACAGTATCTCTTTGTCATGGAACTTCCACAATGAAAAACATAAATGCCCCAGCGAGACAGTTATCTCTGTGGAACGCCATTGCTTTTCTTTGGGAGCAACACTGAGTAAATAACCGAGTTGGAAACAGACACACAAATCTGCCATCGGGGAAGGCCACATGCGGATCTGTGCAATAACAAATACAGACATTTGCCTGTAATGTTTTTGACAAATATTCTAAGAACGAACACTCATAACGGCTCTAAAGGTCGAATACTTCAGAAATTAAAGGACCAACCCAAAAGCTCATGTGGCATGTTTTTTTTTTTAAGTTTGTTTAGAATTACTGATTGAGAGGCCACCTGAGAATGTTAACAACACGTGCAATTGACAAGTCTGTGCCAAGTGATGCAGAGCAGCTAATCACACCCTCAAAAAATCAGTTTGAACGAATGGATGCTCTTTTAAGTTGGTTAATGCTGAATGCATTGACATACTACACATTTCTAATGTGTCTGGCAATGTATCCAAAAATGCTTTCCTATCCGACTTGATGTCCGCAGCTCTCTGTTTGGATGTACAGTGGAAGCAGAACAGCGTTCGACTTCAGAGGAGGAGAGGAATGGCCACTTCACGGGGTCTGTTGTTGGAGGACAGCCAAATGTCTCATCTGCTCCACATATTGTAGAATTAAAGTGAAGCATTAAACTTCCCCCTAAAGCATGACACAGCTGAACAATAAAAGGAACAATACTGGAACACACAATGCTTCAATTTTTTAGCCACTTCTATATATAATCACGCAATTGTCGCAACCATCGTCAGTATCTGGTTCAAGTTCCATCACATTGTGCAAAAAGATGAATACCCAAGTAATACTTAAAAGTTTGTTTTATCCTTCCGGTGTTTCCCTATATGCACTATCCTCTTGTTCCGAGGCCAAATGTATCAACATCTTTGGACTCCGCCTCATGAAATACCAAGCACCAATCAGCTTTCTTTGTGCATATGTTTCATGTTCAAACGTGAAGTTATTATCTTACATAAACAAACAATATTTCAGATTGCTTTCACATGTTGACAGGATGCTTGGCAAGCTCCCCTGCTCTTGCCGAAAAGGGGGTTTTCCACGGGAAAATACCAACGCAAAAAAAGAAATACATCTCATCTTAAAAGAACCATACAACACTACTATATTCACAAACACAATATAAATTTGTCTAGTTCCCAAACAATACTACAAGCCACAAAATAAATACATATATACAGTATGGGAACTTTACTGAATTACATAATTTAAAGGTCAGAAAACTCCAGCTTTTTCACGAGGTCTTATCTCAGACAGAGCCGGAGCTCTGTCTGAGGATTTCTGAGTCAACAAAGCATCATTGTCACTGCCTGGACCCACAGTCAAAAAATGGATGAATTGTAACAGATGAATATTGTTTACTTAGAATGGAATTCTTGCATATGGAGTTCAAAACTTGTCTCGAATACTCTTTCGAATACTATTTTTCAATTGCTCTGTTTCCCAGCAGATTAGGCACCTCACTAGGTCAGGGAACAACATAGAATCTGAGAAACAATAAAGTCTCAGGTGATAACTTCTGATTGATTGAAACCAAAAATAGATGCCTCTCTCTGTGGAGCATGGAAATGAAATCCTTAGTCTGATTGTGGTGGACCTCAAGGGAACACAATCATGCTGGTCATTCTGCAGAGCTCACTTAATTTGGGGCTAAATCTGAATTTGAGTTTTCAATCCTGCCTTGTAAGACAATGGAGCATTTTTGGAGACAGGAAGCAAAACTTGAGTAAGTTATCCTCCCTTCAGTCTACCACAAGAAATCCCACTGCAGACGCACGCTCCCACCTCAGCTTCACTATCTGGCCAGAATCCAAACTGGGGAACATTTTTATAACCGGCTGCGGCTAGAGGCCTGTTTCTTCAAAGGTAACTCTTCCCCTTTGGAGGGCTTCAAAGTGAGCTTTAGGGGGAGGCAGATGGAGGATCTGTGTGGTCTTCTTGGATCATATTTTCATTTCGATCTCTTTAAGCTTCCGCTTGATTTCCTTTTGGAGACAAAGCCTGGCGCACTAGGTTAGTCCTTAACCGAGCCTGAAATGAGTTAAGCAGTGTGAATATTATACTAGTATACTGCATTACATCCACACATCACATGAGCGAAATTGGAAAGTATTGCATATTCTGAATGATTCTGAAATGGTCTATGACCTAATACCTTGTGAATAATTTGTTTAAAGTTGAACTTACCCTCTCTAAAAAGTAAAATCAGATGTAGTCACAAAAGTGTTACATACAGCCATAAATAAAAAAAACAATAGAGCAAACAAAGGAAACCAGAGCTCAAACGATCTTCATTCCTTTACGTCATAACTACAGAACAAAGCCAACAGTGATGCAAACTGACTCTGCCAATCAAATTGCATGGACAGAGCAACCAAGCACAATGTGTGTCTGCCTTATATGACTCCGTGCGTTGTATAAATAAGAAAGGGGCCTCTTTGTACATCTTCAGGAACATGTTTGTTTGTGTTTTCCTGTATGGCCTTTAAAATTGGCGACAACAGTACTATCATGCAAAGAGGGCCCTTTGTCGGCGTCATCTGCTACCTGATCACTCTGGATCTATACTTTTCTCTCTTTGGACTGCAGCAGTGGAGAAACAGATGGCACGGACCTCCAACTGCTCACTCTAGCCCTCTGCAATTATGTACCTAACACCCCAGAGACTTGCTAGTCTGCTAAAACAATGCCTCAGAGGGCAGAATGGAGTGGACAATCTGCATAAAAGATAAAAAAAAAAAAGTGTACGAATGTGTATAAAAATGCTATGTTGCAAAGCATGATTTCTGTTATACTGTTGAGGGTGGAGGAGGAGCAGGAGTGGCAGCTCACTTGTATGAAGAAACTTATCAGGTCAGTGCCGGGTCTGACACACTGACTGCATTCAGCCTGTTGCTGCTGAAAGGCTTCTATTGACGTGTAAAACAGCAAACAGATCTCAATGCAATTGTCTTTCAAATGAGAAGATAACAGCACTCCGCCTGACTGAAGATGACCTGGGGCAGAGGGTCTGAGTCAATAAAACGCTCCTCTTCCAAATAGGCCACTGACACGATGGAGCCTGCAGAGACGCTAAAACAGGACAATTCTGGTAGCGGTTGTTGCTATAAAGCCATTGACGATCATCCAAATGTTGCAAGTGACACATCTAACGGTATAGACACAAGGCCCTGAAATGTGAGCGCAAGAGCTTCCACGATTTCTACTACATGCACGTGTCTTATGCTATATTGCCTTTTTATTTAATAGGTTTAGACATACATTAAGGACAAATAATGAACTGAATTAACATAGTTCTTTTTTTGTTAAAGTCTTAGAATGTTATTAGACTGATGGTTGTATTGAATGTGTGGAAAAACTGGGTAAACCTTGATTTAGTGTATATATAACAGAATAGCTCTACTATGATTTATTTCACCCTTGGTCAAATCTGTCGTTGAACCGTTACGATGTAAAGCAATCATATCTACCACTGAATCAATTCAACATCATCATCATTTAGCTCAGAGAGATCACTGTGATCAGTGTGCCCTTTGGCGCTACATTCCAATTTGTAGTAAAGGTCACTTTTTGTTGGTGTGTAGAGATGTAATGCGTCAATGGAGCAAGTGATTATATACGTAGGTCAATAAGATGTCCCCTTCTTATCACCAGTAACTAAGCTGTTAGCATATCTGATGTTGGACAGACATGTGAGCGTTATATCGCAAACAGGTCATTGAAAACGTCTTGGGACACTCAGTTGTCGCCATGGAAATGTTGAATTATTTCAGATTTGCTACAATTTTAAACCGTGGTTTAGCAAAAAGTGTATGTAAGTATAACAACATGACTGAGATTGCTAAGCCTTCGGTGTCTGAGCCCCACAGACTGTTGCCAAGATTCCAGATTTATTGTCATATGCACAACAATTACATAGCAGTTGCTGGCAATGTAATTCTTGGGTTGCAGGCTCCCTGTAGCAGTGCTAAAAATGTATAGAAAAAAGCCCAAAACAAAAATAAAATATAAAGGTATTTACATAAAAAAGGTTCCGACCCAAGTATACATTTCAAACACGTCAATAAAAATATAACTATAGAAAATAAATCTGCAGATAGAACATGTGCAGAATTAAGGTGTTAAGGTGCATACAATGTAGATGGTTAGAAGGTGGCAGATTTACTGCTTGAAAATCTTTTTTATTTATTTTTCAACAACAGGTCTTAGATTTGAGACAAGCAACTCTTATTTATAGCTGGATTTTACAGGCTAATTGCAAAGATTGCAGTTGTTGCTACCACATTTTATAAACTGTTGCGCTGTAGCTGCTTTCAGATATATTTTTTTTTATGTTTTTAACCTTAAATAGGTCGCTGTGCTAAAAGACTGAGGGTAACACTGCTAGTCAGATGCAAAAAATGCAACACGTTCTGACTTACTAGTAAAAGTAAATCAGTTACCAGGGCATGACACATCTGTGGATAAGAGCAGAGCAACTTTACCATACCAGATATCATTTTTGGAAAAGCGAAAAAAAAAAAACCCTTCTCACTCCGTCTACCATCCAAGATGAAGGGTTATGTGAGTGGTCCATGAGTAATGGCCGTTTAAACACGTTCACAATGGTCAGAGGTCGGGGTCACTCTGGATTCCCTGCCTTGCTCGGGAACACCGTCAACAGCCTCAGTGCCAACACGACAACAATCCTACCCTGAGCTCACTTGTTTAAGGGATGTTCCCATTCCAATGAAGCATTTGGAAGTCGAGGAGTTTCGTTTGAGGACGATTTGAAAGAGCTGCCAAACCACCAAATGCCTCTGGCTTTTTCATTTGGCTAAACATGGAGCATGCGTAGGAGCTTATGAACCACACAACGTATGCTCCTGAATAACATAAAAAAACCTCTGAGGAGGTGCGTTAAATAAGCTTCCATGGTCTGCCCTCATCTGATCTAACCTCTGTGATTTTAAATCAATAAAGCACCATGCGGAATGTCATAAAATTGCTGTTCATGGCTTAAATGGGAAGATAATGAACAAAGGGGGAACTAAAGAACAGCAGCAACTGAACAGTGCAGTATAGGACCGAAGATGACTTAACAACATAAGGTCAGCCACACAATACCAACACCGCCACCAACAACTAACCCTCTGGAAAACAAACAGAAGGCACAAGCCGCCGATGTTGATCAGAGATTACTCATTATCCCGTGAGCACTATTCATGTCTGGGTCTTGAGTTACAAATGGCACAATGCGGCTCCATGCTGCAGCTCCCGGAGGACCACTGAGAGCCTTGGATCGTGTTCCTTTACAGGCCCAGTCCAAGCAGGCCAACACAGAATCAACCAGATGTGAGGTAAACCTGCCCCTTTGTTGGTCTCTGTCCCTCTCTAAGCCAGGTCCTGTTATCTGTGTGACCTCCAATTATATAAGTGCTTGAATCACTGTGTGCTGAAATACCCTGCAAAAGGTTCAGCATTGTTCCTTCTTCTTAATTTCATGAGGTAGGAAACAAGAATTTTAAATGTTTATCCTGGGCACGTTGTGAATGAAAAGATTAGAAACAGAGCATGGAGAAGATGAACACAAAATCCCCGCCTCCTCCTGGGGCTCTGCAGACCATACGGCAACATCAAGTGGATCTCCCTGGGAAATCTGGTTTCAATACGTTGCTTCCTGTGAAGGCAGGAAATAGCCGTCATTTCTGCAGGCCATTAACAAAGAGCCAGTGTGAGCGTTGACCTCGCAATGGCTTCCCTGAGACCAGGAGCCTTGCCTCCAATGATGCTAATTCAATTAGAGACCGAAAGGGCAAGTCGGGGAACGGGGGCACCATGGGAGCATGAAAGGCGCGCAGAGTTAAGGCCAAAGTGTGTGGAGGACGTGTGCACGGACACGGAAGAGGGAGCATTTCCACGGCACACAGCGAGCAGGCGGCCTAGCAAGACAAGTAAAGACAGCATATGCTGGTAGGTCCTGGGCAAACTCCAGGAGGGGCTGATGATGGTGCGATTTAATAGCCAGCCGAGACATGTCCTCCTCTGTCCTGCCCTCGGGTGATTTTTCCTCTGTGTTTTACCGCCGCGGCAGTGAAACTCTCATTAATCTTTGCTGCTCTTGAAAACACGCTTATTCACATTTATTTATATTCATGTTTATGAAATATTATTTGGACTTTTATATAGTTTATGTTACTGCCGTTCTTGTTACATTTTTAGGAGCAATGTTTTTCATTAAGCACTGTCGAGGAGTATGAGACCTAAGAATTTCATTGCCAGCATCTGCGCTCTGGAATTGTTGTGCATATGACCGTTAAATTCCCGAATCTTGAATTTTTGAAATGATCGCCTCTGGGAACCACTGCAGCTTGTTCCACCTTTGATGACATGTGCCGAAGTCCCCCCCCCCCGCCCCCAGATAAAAAAATATCAACATAGGGAGGAAAATGATACTCAAGGACAACCTCCCTTTTGTTTACATATTTCAGCCTCCATATGTAGAGAAAACCAGCAGCAGGGGGGAACCTAGGGGGACTTCCTGTTTTGGGAAACAGCTGCTTTAAAGCAAGAGTTGCCCTAAAGGTTTGGTATGGTGGGAGAATGAGTAGTTTTAATTCTAGTGATATCGTGTGAATATGGCAGCGAGGTATAGATTTAGTGGTATTTGGTGCCCCGTGTAAAACACCCTTTTTTCGAAAGCTTTCAATCAAAGAAAAAAAAAATCTCACTAACATACTGTTCTTCGTCCTCTTGCAAAGTGCAGGTCACATTGCGATGGCCACCGAACATCTACCGAGAGTGCGGTGCGGTGTGGTGTGGTACACTGTGGACGACCAGCACTACCGGCGAGATGCAAGTGTGTTGTTACTTGATAGTAATGAACTGAGACTGATCTCATGAAGGGAAGTCATTGCAAAGGTAAGCTGAGCTCTCGATAGTGCATGTCTGATCGGTAAGACTCAACAGCTGCACGTCTGCGTTTTGTGTTTTAAAAGCTGTCTCATAAAACCTCTAATCTAGGAGCGATTATGAAGATAAGTGGATATTAATTGACTTAGCTTTTGTCTCAGGTTGTATTGCTGTGGCCTGATTGACTGCAATTTGAAATTATTTCTACTAAACTTTTTTTTTTTTAAATAAGCATACTGAAAAGTGGTAGGCCTACATTGATTCAAAGGATTTCTTTCTTGTATTTTACATCATGTTATCGCTTTCTTTGATGAGATAATGTCCACACTGTAAGTTGGACACAGGACATCAATGGAAAAGACAAGCATGCCTTTCAAATACCTATAAGACTCACACAGTTAGCTGCAGCAGAGAACATTGGACTTTGGCTCTTGACTTGAAACATTATCCTCCGTGTCATCCTCCGTGACATGAAAAAACGTTGACTGTAGGCTCTGGATTTCCAGAATTGATATATAAAAAAAGGAAAACATCTGATTATAGAGATCATAGGGGTTTGGAAAATCTTGAATATTGAATGGCCGCCCATCCCTTCGACCAAAGTAATCAAGACATGGATATAAACCCTCTGGCAGGGATGCTGTTAGGTACTTTGTCTGTGTGACTGCAATCATTCACCCAAAGTTCCATGCTACTTGAGTAACATTTTGTGTAGGCCAGCAAATTTGAGAATACAAAAAAAATGCAACTCGACTGACCAATCTAACAGCGACCAGCTGTGGGAACGCCGGCGTCTTTGTAGATAAGTAAGAGGGCATGTCAGTGCCCCACAAAAAGTCACAGCTGCCTCTGTCATCGCCTCAGCCTTTTTATGCAGCAGCAGCATTTTTGCCCGTAACCAAAGCTGAAACTAGACCTACACTGTCTCAGGCCCCCCCCCCCGTCATTGCACCCTCACGTCCTGCGGGACAGTGTTACCCCACTCGCTGACCCCCATTGACCCTTGTCTGTCAGAGCTTCAGTGCCCTGAGTGAGACACCCGGGGAGGGCAGCTCCAGTGTCTGACTTGGAGGAGAGATATCGAGGGAAAAGCAGTCAGGCCTTTGAGAGTGGGGCAAAATGATTTCACTGGGTATCCTCTGTGACTAGAACTAATATTGTGACCCCCAGTGTTTGCCATTTTTCTGTTTGTGATTTAAGGCTTTACAGCATATTGAACCTTTTTTTTTAACCTCATAAAAAACAGACATAACCTCAAAATATTAGGGTCAATTTGCCCATAAAGGACTCTGTCTTAAGAGAATAAGCCCCTTTCTTTTCGGCTTTGAATGAAAGGGACTTTAAATTCAACTTAATTTGGGCAAACACAGAAGCAGATATTTGTGCCTTACCTGCCCCGAAATACTGTGAGGATTATATTGAGCTAGCTAAAGACCTGGTTTATATGCATGGAGGCTGAAACTGAACAGGCAGAGAGTTAGGCCTCTTACTCTGAGAGCACCGATTCATGACTTAATGCTCTCCAGCGAGAGAGGAAATAAGTAAACCTACAAAGGACTCCACAGATTTATCCCCTAAGCAGACAGGCTTAAATCATAAACGCGTATACAGTAAGGGTCTGTCAGGCTGCGTGCCTACCTCAAGCCCGGTAAGTGAGTGACAGAACCTAACCCCAAAGCTCCTGTAATCACAAAAAATGGCTGTGGGCGTGTAGAGGAGTTACTCACGTGGAACCGCTGGGGCGGGCTAGGCTGATACAGGACAATCTGCTGGACACCCAGGTTGATATTAGCTGTGCGGTAAGAGCTGATATCCGGGAGACCCAGCACCAGTTTGTACAACTCCAGGCACATCAGGCCTGCCACTGCGGCCGTTGTGGTGACTATGGCAGGGATGATCCGTCCAGCAATGCGTTTACTCTGTGAAGGAGGCAAAGAGATGTTTCACTTTTAAAACATGCTTTCGTTAGGTACGAGAGGTAGACGAGATACTGCGATGATCTGAGCCGATTCTAACACAATTGGTTGTCTAAAGGTTTTCTTGAACTCCAGTGCTTTTGAGGTATTTGGAATTGTAAAAGCAATTTTACGCCACTAATTCTATTTTACAGCTATAATAGCGTGGCACTTGGATGTTTGTGCTTTTAATCACAAAACGATTAGCTCATGAAATACAATACATCGTAAAAAATAAAGCTATTCAACAGCATATCAGGTCTCAAGCGCTGGCTTTCAGATGGCAGAAATCTCTGCTTTAAGCTATATAATACTGTAGAAACTGATCGGGGTCGGTCCCCTGTATAGCAGGTTCTCTGACCTTTGACATTTCAAGTCCATGTTGCTGCTTCTACACCTGTGCCTCGGTAAACAGTTGAATGCATTTTATCTGTATATGTTTCCCCTTGAATTATTGAATATTTCTTCTCATAATGCAAAACTTCTGATTTGTATCAAAACGTATTTTTGTGGTGCATGTATGCAGAGGAGGACATTTCATCATACATACATTTGAAGTATGCATTTGATGTTTTATATTGGATTTTGCATACAGTGTACCAATAAAAAAAACATATTCACACATTTAAAGCACATTTGCTATGTGTATGATGTTTATGTTAACGGTGATAAATAAATATTTGTTCCCCAACAAGATACAACATGTGGACTCTGTGTGATTGCAAAAGGGTAGGCCTCTTTTGTCTCCCCTCCCATCCCCCCACCCTCCATTTTTCTTGGCTGTCTGCGTGCAGCGGCGGCTGGTACAAGGCCTGGCTCAGGTGTCACCTCCCAGGCGACAGGTAAAGTGCTGTGATTAGTTCTGCTCCCGGAACAATAGGTGAGCGGGCCGCTTCTGTGGCTTTAGGGCAGGTGTGTGCTGCACCGACTCAAAACATGACCCCAAGGGAGGGGGAGCAGTCTGCAAGGTTTCCTCTCCAATCTGCACCAACTCTCACCTCAGTTCGTACTGCCTGATTTTGTTTTATATTGTTTACAATCTCCAAGAGACTTTATCAGATGATGCATCTAGTGAAAATATTAACCTGGTGACGATCTGCTGTGGGGATCTCGTAGTTCTCTGCTCTCAGGTTAGAAGCAGCAACGATGTAGTCTATGTGGAAGTTTGTGTCGTCATCCTGTGCCAGGGGAGACAGTTACATTTGTCAATCGGAAAAGTGAGATTAGAAACAGACACAATTATTTTCATAGGATCTTTGAAACTCCCCAATCTGTCATGAACAAATTTAGGAGGCCTGCCATTCCCTGTGATGTGGTTCTCAGTTTGCCCTCTTTGAGCTCTGAAGGCTTTGTTGTCGTGTCCCTCTAATCACTCTGATGCGCGACATGGTCACCCCATCAGAATGCAGTGGAAATCAGATTTCTGTTGTGATCGACGTGGCCGGTGAGGTCATGCCTCTGCTACTGCGGCTGTACAAAAGGCAAGGAAGGCGACTGTCACCCAGAGATGGCTTTAGGGTTTGTGAGGACGCTCTAAGCTGGCAACCTGATGCCTCTGAAATCCTCCTACACACATTCCATCTGTCCACAGCATGACCTGGGCATGTAGGGATAAAAATGAAAAAAAGTATGTGTGTGTGTGTGTGTGTGGGGAGTGGGGGGGTTATAGGGAAATCTCATTCTTATTCGAGCTGACATTTGATATGTACCTGACTTACCTCATACACTTTCATTAGCGCTTCTCCTGAGTCACTAAGGGCTTTACCAGAACCTAATTCAAGCTGCCTGAAAGTCCCTCGCCGTAGCCTGCAATATTCAAAACTATTATCTTCCCCGACACACATTAAAAAAATCCCTGGTACCTTCTATCCACCCCTTGATAGAGGGGTGGATATAGAGTTGTAAAAATTCTGCCCCCAATGCTTGATAAAAAAAAAAAAAAAGGTCTAAATTGATTTATTTTTTTATCTTATTTTTCCAAGGTTTCCCTGACTCACACTAGGGTGTCCATGGCTCACCAGGTAAAAAGAGCAGGTATTGAGGTAGGTATATAGATGACTAAGGAGGACCAAACTATAATAATTGATAACAAGGTATGATTGACTGAGAGGAAACAACTGGCCTGGAGATATACAGTTCCAGATACATTCTTAAAGAAAATGTACTTTGAACCCACAAACACAAATGCTACTATTGTCAACCAGGCACTATTAAGTTCAGACAGAGATTGGGGGGGGGAGTGTTGGGAAGGGGTGTGAAAGACTTTGAGGAGCGACTGTGATGGTGTCTAGATGCTCAATGGACATGTTATAAAAGGAGGAGGGTTCAGAGAACGCCACTTAAAAGAGGGGGTTTGACACAGTGGAGGGGACTGCACTTCACCAAAGCAGCGTCACAGAGGCTCATGAACTGTGTTTTTAACAGTGAACACAGAATACAAGCAGGCTCTGTTTCTGTAGGGAAAACAGTTTAGATTTGGCTCATTGAGGAAGGAAAGATGGAGGTGGGGAGGGGACGGGCAATCTCTGAAAGTGCCTATAGATGCGAGTGTAGCTCCCCGCTAAGGCTCAGCAGACACTGTGTCGGTGGCGTCCGCAGTGTGTGCAGCAGAGCCGGCACTGCTGCCCTACCTTCTCAAAGTCGATGGGGTACATCCGCAAGGCTGCGCTTTTCAGAGATGGTGAGGCCAAATTTCCTTTCAACTCCTCGAGCCGAGCTTTTCCTGGTAAAAAAAAAACAAAGCATATGCAAAAAAAATATATATATAATAGAAGAGGTATTAAATAAATATATCCTGCGATTAAGTGAGGTACTAACAGAAAGTGAGTTAAAATGACTCACCGGCGTCATCAGTTCCCCTGCTCTCCTGCATCTCCTTGTCATTAAGATTAATCTTCACCGAGGAGTTGGGGGTGAAAGGTGGTACATGGACTCTATCTATGGTTTTTCTGATAGCAGTGTTATTTATTGACCCTTTGATCCCAAAGATTTGTCCATACAGATTAGCTGCTGCCATCACATACCCCATATGGGTGGCCTGAAACACAATATTGAAATATGAACTGCAAATGAAAATCCACACATCAATAATAACACTGTCAAACAGATGTAAGAACAAGAAGAAATTGCTCTGAAGACAAAACAGGGATGGCAGCAGGTAAAAACGATGCTGAGAGGGAAGAGATGGCAGAAGAGATCAGTAGAATATTACCTAAAAAAATTTGAGAGACAATCTAATGCTGTAAATTTTCAATTTCTCACTGCTGTGACTGCACCATCACAACTATATGAGTCATCAATATAATGTCAACTTAGTATCTCTGTTTTTACTTAATGTAAAGGCACGGTCAATGTGAGAATACTATCTTCCTTCCATTGTCTGTGTGCCAGTTAAGTTTGGTTTACAGCTCAGATAAGAATCCAGTGTATGGTCGGAGAGAGGAAGGCCAGATAAAGCTGGAATGTGGCTGATCATCACCATGTACTGTGGCATTTATTTTATTTTTTTAACTCCTGTGTACCGTTTCAGTTGAAGGAATTGGACCAGACATTACTCACATTGTTAGAGTCAAAGGTCAGTGGATGAGGGCATCTCTTGGATCCAGACCAAAAGGGTAGTCCTGTGGAGGTCATCTAAAGAGAATCAGTAGAACAAGACTTGATCCCAATGATCAATAGCATCAATATGATCTCCAAAAAAAAATTGAGGAGACAATTAACACAATCCTGTCACATCATACACAATGCATGGCTCCCGCACATAGTGTGTTAATAAAGGACCCGAAAAACATCCACTGTCTTTAGTTTTCTGGCACTGCAGGAGGTGGGCAGTTCTTCCCATAGAACAGCCCGACTAATATTGTTATCAGTGGTGTGTTGACTACACAATTTGTGCGTCTGATAAAGGAACAAAGGGCCCGGGGGCTTTGATGTTACCAAATGGTCCATATGCTGGGAAGTAGAGAGTCTTCTGCTGGTAGTGCCAGTTTTCACTGTAGGGGTGCTTTCTATAGCAGCCAAAAGGCATCAACAACACTCTCCTTTTCACAATGACGCTTCAGATGGTCTACAAGCAAAACAGGGCAGCGGGAGATTTCCTTATTTAAATCAAGAGATGTACAAACTAAAGACTAAACTATAAATACCACCTATTTTTTGATAATAAAATAGTAATTTAGTAAGACTACAATCAGAAGTCTTGGTTGCCAAATTTCTGTCAAAAGCTGTTCCGATTGTTTTGGCAGAGCATTATATAAAAACAACAATCAGTAGCCTAAATAAGTAAACAGTGATTAAAACATGTTGACTTTAATGCCATGTCTCGCTAGTTTTTTAAATCAATGTTTAATCAGATGCGGAACCACATTCATTTCTTTGTGGAGTAACTGTTATGTCAAATGAGTCATGCTTGCGTACCAGTATTTGTCAGGTGTGTTTGTGACCGTTAACTGACAATAGTTGCCTTATCTTAGTTCCCCAGAAAGTCTGTGGTCGAAAGTGACTTTCCAGGGCCTCAAATCAAATCACGGTTATCTGACAGCTAACGAGGAAAGAGAACTATGAAAGAAATAAGAGAAGCAAAAAGATATAACCATAACTAACCGAAACTGAGATTTTCCTAAGGTGTTCACGTTCGCTGAATTGAACGGAGAAACATTTTCAAAAAATGTCAAGGCTATAAATATTTAACTAAGATGAGTGGGGGAAAAAATCATCTTTTGTAAGAGGACTCTTTACAACCCTGCAGGGACATATTATATTAACGGTAGAAACAGCCAGTTGGGGAACTGAGACCAGGGTTAATGAGGGTCTACTTGTGTTGATATTGAGTCGTACCCCCACCCCCACTCCCAGGTGTGACAGCAACATGTGACATCACTCTGTCTGCATGCTTTACCAGATTTAAAAACCCTCAGAGCTGCTGCAGAGATATTTATCAGCAATGGCTTTTCTCCAGTCCCATTTCATGCAAGTTTAAAATGAAATGGTCCCTGAGGCCAGGGAAAATATCCAGCATCACTCCATAATGTAAATGTGAGGAAAATGAGACATTGATAAGCATCCAATTTCTAGTAAAGCCATGGTGCAGTACCTTCATTTGTATGCGCAGACCTTAAAAAGACACAACAGTGCCCCACAGTGTCCATAACAATGAACTACAGCTATGAGAAACTTCTTGTCAATAATTGCAATTTTACCAGTTTGGCAGGAAAACAGTGCAGAAGCTGCTGAATGTTGTTGTTATAGAGAGTCTCCCATTTGCAGCGTGCCCAGCTCACACACTCTTCCCAGGTTTTTGGACGTTCTCCTCCAGTTTCCTTATCCACAAGGCTGTCCCACACACCCCCAAGAACCTCCAAGGCCTCAGCTTCTCCTTGGCCGAGAGTCTGCTCAACAAAGCCTGTATCCCTGCAGGAAACAGTGCAGCAGTTTATTTTATGATTTATTGAAAGACATACTGTATACATAAGGTAATAACTGCTGTTGAATAAGACAAGACAGCACAAGTATTATATTTTATCTGTATTAACTATTCGGGAATGGGGTTGGAGGACTAATAGCTGAACTTGTGAAGGAACGCTTAACCTCAAGAAGTGGGAAATTCCTCATGGAAAAAAAGAGGAAGTAGAATGACTAAACAGATATTACTGTATTAGGGTGTAGTCATGTATGTGACTCAGAGGTAATTCCTTCGAGTATGACCATAGACTGATAAGAGAGGAAATGTTGTTTTTTTGGAAGTTTGTATTGTACTGTGTTCAGTGCAACACTATACAACCCAGGCCTGAACAGTTGTTGGCACAGTCGTCAGAATCAAGTACCAGCTCACCAATGCCTAACACTGCATTGCACTGTTAAAAAAAGGGATCTGCCTCCCATGCATGTAGTTACACCCAAACAGGTCTAAACAGGCATATTTTGAGTCAGACTCCTGCACTGAGCTGCACTGCTGGAAGAAAAAATCATCACAACATGACGGTTCCTTTCCATAACCTCATTCACCACGACTTAAAAGTCACTGGACAATCTGACCCTGAATCATGAAAATTTCCACTTTTTTTCACTCCATTGCACTACTCTGGTATGCTACAGAACACTACAATGCCATTATTAGAGGATTGTTAAAACGTTTCTTATTTCTCTACATTAGTATCAGGTAAGAAACCATGCCCTTTGTGAACTAGCAAGCACAACTACTGTTCTAGTCAGATTATGCTTCTCTATAAACACATAAAAAAGTGTCAGTGCTTTACAATGACTGGAGACTACACCAGATCTCCCCAAAACAAACAAAAACATGGCTGGATTAGAGAGGCTCCAAGGCTCAAAGCTCAGCAAAGTCTGAGACAGAAGCTCACTGATGTGCCGTCACATTATAATTCGGTCAATGGTTTCGGGTAAGTTTTCCTATTTTTCAGTTTTCCATTCAGTAGATGTGTCTAAACCAGAAAGCCTTTTAATTTAATTAGCTAAGAGATCTAATGTATTATTTGAAGAAAAAAAAGTGTAATAAATGCTGGGAAACATACTTTACAGGGAAGAGCATTGGCAAGACAGACAGTTTATGTCATTTTTACAAGAGGTTTACTGCTGAGAGCCAACCACACGTTTTCCTGTTCCTAAACAAAATAATGAGCTCGAACCACTTCATTAGCCTTGTAGGTTTGCTGGAATGCTTTATAGGAGAGCGGAAAAGCCTTGTAAAACGAGCAACTAGTGGTCATTAAGTGACAGAAGATTGGCTGCACATTGGCATATGCAGTTTTTTCTCATTTGTTGGTGTCAACTTTTGTTGTGGAAAAATGCGTGGGATGACTTCACATCTTACCTCAGGAAGCTATTCACATTTTCGGGCGTTCCTTTAAACAGTCCTTCAAACTGGTCTCTGGCCCACTAAAGGAATTACACAGCCAATTTAGTGTTAAGAAGCTGAATATATTGCACATTTTATATAAGTGAACGAGGAGGATTTAATATTAGAAACGCCCTTCGATGTTATGCAGTACAATGCAACACATATATGCAACAAAACTTGACAAAAAACAACATTTTCAAACGTTTAAGTATATTTTTGGTCATTCATTGTAGCTTCTCAATCAAACTCAGCAACTCATTTCCATTGGGGGAAACACAAAGCTTAATTGGAATTTCTGTCGGGATCTGACCTGAAGAGTGTGCTCGATGCGTTGAGGGAAGCTCTTGAGTGTGCAGAGTGGGATGGCACTGGAAGTGGATTGTTCGAATCCATACGACTTTGTCAGGTGAGGCACCACCACCAGAGTTGAGCCTTTGCTCCCAAGAGTTCCTCCTTCCAGAAAAGGCTTCTGGTGTTGAACGCAGAGTCCATCAAGATACACCCCTGGGCAGCAGAGAGGTCTTAAAACTGGTCCCTCATGAGCATTGCCAGTAAAATATAATATATAAAAGAGTCCTCACTGGCTTCTATATTATCAAGGGCTGCAGCCACTCCATCCAGACCCATGAAGAAGTCATACCCATACACCCCTTCGCTGTCAGGGTCCAAACGATTCTGATGAGCAGTGATGTTCATCTGTGGGTTGATCTCTCGCACTGCTTTAGCCGCCACTTCTGATTTGGGTTTCTGTCGATGGACAATTGAGCAAATGGGCAGTATGCATGTGAGCTATGCAGGCAAGGCCAAACACCAACCGTGGTCGAAAAAGCTGAATGAAATGATAAAGATTTGTTATTTCATTCCATTAAATATTTCACATTAATGATTCACACCGTTGAGTGTCTCGCTGCTTTGCTATCGTTTAACAGCATAACACGCAGCACATTTGTCTTCAGAATGTCAACAAACCCACTAACTACACTGAGCTGTGTTACATAACTTGTTTAGACATTAGTGAGCATGGGAGATAAAGTGCCTGATATGCTACCAAAACAAACACACATAGAACAGAAATGTCTAGCCAGAAAGGCTGGAAAGATGGCAGATATATGCAGTCGGACACACGCTATGTCGCCCTCAACCTGTCCAAACAGCACAGCCCTGTGACCCATCCCCGTAAACCAGGATCAACAAGAGTCAGTGAGTTTTCATGGCACGTGGAATGCTTAACTGCAGTGGTTGTGATACGCTGTACTGTGTGTGTTATTCTCACCCTGATATCCTGAGACCTGAACAGGAACTGTCGGTTCAAGTTGGATGTTTCTATGATGTCCATGTCCGTTACGGTGATTTGCCCTTCTTCTCCTGCACCGAGCCCGATGAGGGCAAAGTTTTTAAGAAGCTCACAGCCAATGGCACCTGCTCCAACCTTAAAATGTTTTTTTTTTAAAGACATGTTCGAGGGAGAATCAAAAAAAGGGTTAAAAGTTGAATAAGTTGGATGGAGTACATGATTGCCACTGTTTTGTAAAAAGTTGGGAAATGTTGAATGTAAAATGAACGTAGTTTTTTCCACAGTTGTTGAGTCACAGCCTTTGTGTGGAGTTTTTACAGTGGTTAAAAAACAGACACAAATGGGTGCACTTTCTCTGTCCAGCAAACACGAACAGCCTGTAAACCACTTTAAAAATAACACTGTTAATGGGAACAGGGAAAGGGCTGGCCGCTGTTGCATGGCCCCTGCACACGGAGAGGTCACATTGGCAGGAAATGCCACCTGAAACACCGCCGTTTCCTGCATGCGGCATCATTAACACCAGACAGGACCAAAGGAAAACAGAGGCGGCGCATGCTGGTGCTTTCCTGTGCAGAGTGTGCCCCCTGCTGGCCAAACTTTGAAACGGGTTCTCACCAGGAAATACTTCTGCCTCTCAAGCTTCTTTTGGAATGCTGTCCCGAACACAGCAATCTGTCCATCGTACCTTGTGCCTTTCTGTCAAAGAGCACAACAAAACAGGTTCAATTGCATTTAAGTCTGGTTCATATCTATCTGATGGACGCCTCCTGTTTGATACATGGGAAATGTTTAAATTGAGAAATCTCTTAACATACTGCTGAGAAGGGGCACTCTGCCAGTTGACTCTCCCTTTCAGTGAGGCACTCCAGTGCATCAAAATATAGCCACTGCTGAAGAGGAGTAAATTTTCCACTGCATGCCTGAAGGAACATTACAATGTATTATCAGCCTTATACAGTACATTGCAACCCAGTAATTATTCCGTTATGTGTATCTAATGTATACAAAAAGTGTGGTTATGCTTCATCATAACCCCAAAAGAGGAATCTTCTATTACAGGTGTTGACCTTTCCCCTCACCTTTATAACTTCCTGGGCAGCGAGGCCACCAATAAAAGCATTGATGGGAGCCAAGTCGCCTCGAGCTGTGTAAGACAGGTTTCGCACAGCATCTTCATCCAACTGTTCCAGCTTCGCGTCTGTATTCATGTCTCTCACTATATCGAGCAGGACATCTGCATCTGACTATATGAGATGGATAAAAAACAAATATTTGAAACAACATAGTAAACAAGCCTTTCATCATTTAACATATTGTCACAGCCTGAATAACTTGTTTCACGTATTTCATCTTAACTTATCATTCAACCTGTTTTGTCAAATTATTTGTGTACCTCGATGTAATAACATGTTGCTCTCACTGACCTGAGAACGAATGTGGGGGAGTCGTTGTTCTGTCTTCACAAAGCTGTGGAGAGCTTGGAACGCTAAGTGCAGGGTCTTATGTCTCTTAGATTTGGCATAATCATTCGTGGTCAGGAGTTCATAATCCAACAGAGCCTCACGTAGTGGTTTCTGCACTTTCAGATGGAGATGTTAAATGAAATGCAGGTACTGTGTTTCAGACTGAGAAATGAAGAAAGTTAAAACAAAGTGTTGACACTTACAAAATCTATCATGCTGGACTGTTTGATTTCAGTCACTACCCCACCTCGTTCATACTCAGAAAAGGCTGAGGTGTCCCCAATGCTGAAAGAGCAGGAGCCTGTTGATAAAATACATGCGGATAGTAAAATTATGAAAAATTCTCACACTTACTTGTACTATATCCTTTACTAAAAGTTATACTGTTTGTGTGTCGTGTCGAGTGTGGTGAGGGAGGCTAGACAGTAGGTAATGGCTACGGTGCATCGCATTCTCATTAGCAGAAGAAAAAAAAATAGTACAATAAATAGTAAAACACTAAATTGTGCTAAAGTAACACTGACTGCAGTCTCTGATCTCCACAGGGCCAATGCTGTTGAGCTCAATCATGCCATGGACTTCAGAGAAAGACACTTTGGTGGCATCTACAAATCCATGGTTCTCATCTGTGCAGACCACCACTCCAGGATTTCCCTAAAATAAACAATGTTAATCAGACAGGTGAGAGAGGGCCTCTGCGTGGAGGTTTCCTATAATCCTTTTGGATTTCTTTAAAGATTTCACATTCAAACAAATGAAAGTCATTACCTTTGAGATACTTTGTATCATCGCAGATGCAGGCATCTCTCCATTCTGGTCCAAGACCTCAAACTCCTCCCCAAAGTCACAGAACAACTGACTGCAAATTAACCACAAGATATTTATTTACTTGTTTCTTCCCATTTTTTGTAATTTTTTGTCATTCTAGCATGCCCACCTACCCACAGAGTCCCCTGGTGTCTGCTACAATAAACTTTATTCCATGTGAATGGCATAGATCACCAAAGCGTTTCTGATCATCCAGTGAGGAGTCAGTTAGGACCACCACCTGGAGATTAGTGCAAGCAGCAGGAGTAGACAAATTTGAACTGTAACTTGTTTATGGGGGACAAAAATCATACCACCGAGGGATGTTATGAGGTTTTAATGATTTAATGATACTCTAGTAAAGTACCTGAAATTGCAGAAGGAGGTCCTCATCCAGTGGTCCCGTGTGGGTGGACACACGAACGTGTGGGTTTAAGGCTGACAGTTGTTTTAGGGAACATGTTGCTCGGTTGTGACCAAGATTTGACTCGTTCAGGAAAAACTGTTGGGAACATTAAATTATTGTTGACACACAAAACAACTTCTACTCACTTGCTCTAGACAATCTTCACCTGCAAACCGAGTTTGCTAAGTTATCAAGAAATTGTATAAAAATGAATGTGAAAGTGAATGCAAAAAAGAAAATGAAACGCAGGAAATATACAACAGTCATGACATTTATAGTTACATTAATATGTATGTTGCATATAAAGAAGAATCACAAGTGAAACACAAACATGATTCTCATAACCCTATGATGGTTCAATGTGGTTATTATTGAATACTGGAATGGTTAAAATGTATGTGAGAAGATGCCAGAGTCAGTACCTGGGAGGACAGGTCTGTCCACACCGTGGGGCCTTGGTCCTGGACAGTGACAGACTTGACCCCGGTCAGGATCACATTCTTGGCAATCTCGACTCCCAGGCCACCCAGGCCTGCTATGAGGACGCTGGTCGCAGCCATGCGCTGCATGGTGTCATGGCCCAGGACATACCTGTGCAGGTGGAACGGGAGGACATTTGCTGAATATGTGTGGGAGAAGAAAATACATGTCTGTCAGTCTGTCATCAGTCTACTTACAGCTGTCTGGAGTAGAGGTTTTCGTCGATTTCAGCCATCTCTGCCACGCTGTGGCACTTTCAGGTCTCAGGATCGGGTATGAAATGAGGGATCAGCTGTTACGTGCTCTGTCTGTAAACCAGGAACAGAAAGCGCACGAACGGAGGCGGTCATTTCCTTTAATGAGAATATTTCACTTTCGTTTTTGTTTTCGATGTGTCGTTTACGCCAATATGTGAGGTCGACAGTGTGAGGTCCTCGCCACTAGAGAGCGACTCAGGACCATACACTAAATGGTTCGACCTGCTCCAGTGATAATCTGAATACAATTCTACGGAGAAAAACTCATGACATTTAACTGGATTTAGAGGGAGATGTTTAATTGTTTTGATCTGCGATGCCTCATTGAGTCAGCGACAACATTGGTATATTGTATGATGATAACTAGCAGGCAGGAGTCAGCTGAACATTTTTATACATATATACGTATACATTGTCTTTTTTTTAATGATAAATGTTCGCGTTGCTTGTAGCTTAAAAAGAGGATTTTAACTGGTGAGGGGAGACATTCCTCTCATAGCTCCCTGGGTGACGCGGTTTAGATTAGAAAAGTCACGTCATTTCTCGTCACTTTTGGCAAAAACACCTTCAGGCGTACACAAACAGACTGGATTCGAGTTTTTTCCACTAAATTTGACCTAGTGACGTGTCGCTGGACACGGGCTGCAGAGGTGATATAATACCTCTCATGGGAAAGAAACGGTGTTGATATTTTTGAGCTCGTCCGATTTCGCAACTATTTCAGACTTCCTGGTTGCGGGCGCGGTTTGACGCGACAGCAGCCATAGTCAAGCCTGTTAGAGTAACCGCAACATTTCTCATGCCTTGACTTTCAAAATAAATCTAATAAAACCTTCCCACCATTGCCCAAGGGACACCATTCCATGGGACTTCCCAAGATTCACAAGGATTTTTTTTAACTTATAAATTGCCACAATACTAGCCCTAGTTTTGGTTGTCAAAACGGAACACCACACAAATAATTCACAGGAGTTTGCAGACAAAACAAAGGATCTAGAATTAGACTCAGAGGAAACCACGGTGTCCTATGATGTCTCTTCCCTTTTCACCTGCATCCCCAACACTGAAACAGGGAGTTTGACAAAGAAAAGACCACCCTTTTCGACAGAACCAAACTCACCCCGGAACACATCTGCACTCTGCTTAATCTCTGCCTGACCACGACTTATTTTCAGTTTCATGAATGTCTCGTTTGAGAAGTGAACAACCAGTCCAGTTGCTTAGTTAGAATCGGTCATGATATTACCATGACCTGGATGACTGAGAACCCGAAGGCGTTGCAGAGATTTCTGATACGGTTTTTCAATTGTTATAGGCAATTACACATATTGTTTCAGAATCTATGACAAAGGATTGTGATTTTTGAAAATGTAAACTTTGATCGATTTTATTTCAGACATTCACGCCCAGCGTACAGGCTTTAGCCTAGCTGACTTTTATTCTGAAGGTGGTTGCAACATCCTGGCACCAGCTGTAGGGCAGACGTTCAACATGAGTTGGACGTAGTTGTGTGTCGGGGTAAACGCCAAACGTCAGTGACACTCAGGTGTGTGCGCTGCGGCAGGTCAGTTGTTGAATCTCCACTTCCCGGAGGTAATTTCTTAAAAAGTTTCGGACTAAAAAAAAAAAAAAAACATTCCTTCCACCCTTCCAGTTCAAGGTAAGACCTTTTTTAATCACCATGTTTTTCATTACACAAATCTCGGATGCCGTGATTTTTCCACGTAAATGAATGACACAACGTTTTTGAAATTCACCACTCATCGAAATAGGATTTCATCTGATTATTCATCCTAATTCCAGTGTGCCCACCTTATGGAGCATTGTAGTATACATATGCTCTTCTCTGTTTGATCATTCGTTGTCCCAATAAAATACAATGAAATACAATTCTGGATAACTCCTGAATGTTTGCATGTATCAATACCTGTGATTGATTTTGATATTTCATCTTTCTTTTGACAAGATGAAGCTTTACTTGTGGTGTGCCTTCATTCTTTGTTGGACTCTAGGGTCCTGAACCTTTCAATAATTGCCCCACATGTTGCAGCAGGTCAGGTCTTGCCCACAGTAGTTTTTATCAAGACTTTGCAGACTTATTTTGTTCCACTGGCTTTGTTAGTTTCATAGATTCACAGCTGTGCCGTCAAATCCAGCTCACCTTGAAATGTATACAAATTCTTAATATCGCAGAACTTAGGAACCAGCAGCTGATACTTTTCCTCTTTTGCTTAGCTTGTATTCCTCTGTTTATACACGCTAAAATGTTTACAGTATTCACATCCACTTCGAAAGCAATGAATCTTTGTTGAATGGGAGAAATCTGGTGTTACTGCCCTGTTAAATCTCAGTATCCCTCTGTCTGTCTGTCCTCCCTCACAGTGCTCCTGGTGGTGACCCAGAATGTTCTCTTTGAGGAAAGTAGCTTATAGGTAGCATTCGATCACAGAGGATTGGGATATTGAGATGGTTGCGTGGGCCGCTTTGCTCACAGTATGCATATGGATACAAACACAAGTCGCCCCAGGGCAGTGCACATGTCCTACCTCTTCTCGCAGCCTGGTGGATTTCACCGTAAAATACTCCCTCCCCCACTTCCAGTCAGACAAACCCATACAGAACATCGCAGTGGACTGGGACGTGCCTCAGCCCAAGGTGTATGTTGGATCCCAGAATGCAATAGAGGCGGTCAACTATAACATGAGCAAAATATGGGAAGTGAGAACTGGGCCTGTTGGCAGCCCGGAGTGTGAGACCTGTCACGTGTGTGACACAGAAACGGATCCCGGTGAGCCAGTAGATACAGACAATGAGGTCCTGCTTTTGGATCCTGCTGAATTCCTCTTGCCATACTTGTACATTTGTGGGAGTACTCAGCATGGGATCTGTCACTTCATCGACGTGACCTCTCCAAAGCCTCAGCCTAGCTGTTTATTCAAAAGAGAGCAAAACTATCCGTGGAATTGTCCCGACTGTCTGGCGAGCCCGTTTGGCACCAAAGCCACCATCGTTGAACAGGGAGCCACATCCTTATTCTTTGTCGCAGCCTCTGTGGATGACAAAGTGGCACAGAGGTATCCCAGGAGGTCGATATCAGTGATGAGGCCACTCTCTACTGAAGATGGCTTTCATATGGTCATGAATGGCCTGACGGTGCTCCCCAGCCTACAGGACTCCTACAGGATTAATTACATCTACAGCTTCTCGACCACGGAGTACGTGTACTTTCTGTCCCTGCAGAGAGAAAATCCTCTCAACAGCAATTCAGCTTTTCAGACTCGCCTGGGACGACTGCCCATATTAATTCCTGAGGTGTGGATGTACAGAGAGGTGGTCCTCGAGTGCCGGTACGCACCTAAACGCAGGAGGAGACGAAGAGACGGTTTCAAGGACATTGTGTACAACGGGCTCCAGGCGGCCCACTTTGGCCGAGCAGGGAAGGACTTGGCTGACGAGCTGGGGGTCGAGAAAGAAGATATTCTGTATGGGGTGTTTGCGAAGGTGGATGAGCTTGGTCAGCCGGAAAAAACCTCAACCCTGTGTGCCTTCTCTTTAAATAAAGTGAACCGTAAGATTGAGGAGGGGGTGGACGACTGCTGTCGGTCAGGCACAGAGCAACTGTCCAGAGGACTCTGCCACTTCCAGCTGTGCGAGAGCTGCCCACATGAAGTGAGTAACTTCTTTTTTTTTTTTTTTTTTTGACCGTGTGTCTGGCTGTCATCAGAGCAGAGGAATGGTACAAAGGTCCCCTATGCCAAGACAGGAAGTTACAAACTTAGATAAACATTGTAATTTAGTTACCTGCGATCTGAACAATGTAGTTTATAATTAAGCTTACAGTTTTATATTGTCTTGTGCAATTGCCGATAAGGAATACTGTATTAGTAATGCCACTGTAGTATGTGTGTGTCAGACAGAGAGATAGAGAGAGCAAGTCAATGTTACAAAAATGGGAGAGGTGGATGAGTCAGATGTGTGACCTGCCCGTTGCCACGCCATTTCTCAGCTCCGTTAAGTTTCAGTCTGTCTCATGGAAAGGGTGACAAATGTTTATCGTTCTCCGTCGTCTTAACCCTTGATACATCAATCATTTTTTCAGATATGTATTTTGAGATAAAAGACTCGGCGATCTGTCAACTGCACCGAGAATTTTTTTTCTATTTTCTGGATTTATCTATTTTTTATTCATTTGTTGGTCCTGGCCAGTGTCCTCGGTTGATCAAAAGAATGAAAAATAGAAAGTTAAGACAGCGCAAATGTCCTCCGTTCTCCCCTTGTCAAAACACCGTCTCTAAGGATCGACTGTGGTTCCTAACAACATATTAAAGGTGTGGTCTTTTCCTTTCATGGAGTTCACTTATGTGTCCTTTGAGCTCTTACAGCCTTGTGTACACCTACAGGAATGTGCGGCAACAAACACAAGCTATAAATCCCGCTGATAAAGTGGTGGAATTCCAAGGGGAGTGACAGTGTTTAACTGTGCATGGTGTTTATCAAACGGGAGAAATATATTAAAAAATGTGCGGGGCACAGAGGAAGGAATCCCTATTTTACTCAATAAATGGTGATTTAAAAAAAAAAAAAAAAAAAAGTCAAGTCAAGTCTTAACACTGCCATCCAAGTGACAATATTCAATTAAATTGTGAAATACATCAAGAGCATTTTTCGAATAAAATTCATTATTTCTGCAAATTTCCCCACTGTGGGACAATAAAGGATTATCTTATCTTATTGCTTAAAATGCATAAACCATAAACCCTCATAAATAGATCAACTTCCTGCGTGCGTCTGTCCTTTGCTGTTTTATGTGTTCACGTCCGTTCTCAGTAGCTGACAATATTCACTGAGAAACAGGCACCAAGTCAACATATGCAGCTGGAGTCAATGCTGTTTTATGACCTTGTACCTCTCGCAGCTTGTTATTATGACGAAGTGAGGTCAAAGCACTTCCTCTTTAAAAGGATGAACCGAGTTTCCTGCTGTTCACTCTTTCTACCACTCTTCCAGTCCCACTCGAGTGCATGCATGTACATGTTTCTGTACGAGCTCAGAAGGGGTCCAGTGCTGATGGAGGTAGCTACATGCCAGCATTGAAATGTGACAGTCTCGCGTTTATATGTGTGTGCCACTTGCACAGAGCTCGGAAGGGAATCACACATGCAGCGCCATGCCCACGCTGGTGTCCAAGCCGTTCAACAGAGTGGACATCTTCAACAGGCAGATGACCGATGTCTTGTTCACTGCTGTCCTGGTCACCACGATTGGAGATCTCACACTGGGACACTTTGGCACCTCCGATGGCAGGATACTGCAGGTAACAAGAATCCCCAGATTAAAATTTTAAAAAAGAATATTTTTATAATGCAAGTGACTGTTGGAATTCCATTTGTGTATTTCTCCTGTCCGGTCCTGAAGCAAGTGTTTAATACAACCTCCAAAAATCCCCCCAAATATTTGTGACATCCCTTCTCTGTCTCACTGATTCAGGTGATTCTTTCCACGTACAGGCCTATCGTTTTTGCCAACTATTCTCTTGGAGAGACTGCCGTTTCCAGGACAGCGGCTGTGTACTCGGAAGATTCACTTCTCTTTGTAGCCGGGAATAAGGTACATTTTTGTGTGCTACAGGCCCTGCTCGTGTTTTGAATGTTTTGACTCTTACTTCTTCATCTGGCTTATGTCCCCCGCCCCGCTTCCTCTCTCCCCCATTCAAGATGTTCAGGGTGCCTTCTGCAGGACCGGGGTGTGCGCATTTTACGACATGCTCCATGTGTTTGACGGCTCCACGCTTCATGAACTGTGGATGGTGCTCAGGAATCTGCTCGAGGCAGCATGAGTGTGCCTCGCGGTGGAACAAAGAATCTTGTGCACCCATTATAACGGAGGTAGATCTGCTGCGCGCTGTAACTGATTGGCGAAATCTTGTCGTTTAATCTCAGTGGGTCATAAAGGCGCAATGCTCACCGTGATTGGACTGAAATCCTGGCGGATCATCCCTCTGTCTGCAGTTTTTCCCTAAAATGGCCCCCGTCGGCGGTGAGACAGAAGTGACGCTGTGCGGCTGGGAGTTTCAGTCCCCTCTGCGACCTGCCATCATCAGCGGCAAAACCCACATCATCACTGTGGGCTCTGGAAACGTGTGCACTGTCCGGCCTGAGAAGAGCAATAGTGAAGTGTGAGTAGCGCAAATGCGAACTTCTGCACAATGCACCGATTAGTCACATTTAGTCAGTATGCATTATCAAGGAAAATATTTGCCTCCATCCATGTTTATGTGCCTTTGTTGGGTAGTCCTTGAGAAAGAGGAGACTTTTCTCAGCCTATTTTATCTGGAACATTTAATCCTTGAAGATACAGTCCTGACGCAATCAAGAAATTTGCTTGATCAAGTGTTTTCACACTCGAGACATTTTTTGAAAAACTGCAGTAACGATAACTGGCCACATGTCCTTTATACAGGCTGGTGTGCAGGATTCAGGAAAAAAGACCATACCAAAATATAACCATCACTCTGGAAGTGCATGAGGGGAAAATGGAGGACCGCTACTCAATCAACGGCACAACCCAGAGGCATGGCTTCTCTTTCGTGGTGAGAAAAACGTTTTCTCTCTTGTGCATTTACTCTGTTTTCTTTTTACGAGACAATGTATCAAATATGGTATTTATTTGGGGAATGGATTATTTATGATGCAATGTTCTAACGTAACACGGTATATTATGTCCCTATCTGATAAGGAGCCAAGCATAATAGAAATCCGACCTGACTATGGGCCCAAGTTTGGAGGAACAGTGGTTACAGTGATGGGGAGATATCTTAATTCTGGGTTACAGAGAGACGTCTTCATTGCTAACAACAAATGTGACATTCGAAGGTGAGCACACACACACACACACACACACACACACACATCTCACCGTGCTCGGATGTCAATTTTAATGTACTTATTTTAGCATTGTACATATTTGGCTACTGTGGTATGTATTTTTTGCAGTGCTCCTGAAGGAGACGGGGCTTTATCTTCAATTGTCTGCCAAACAGTAGCTGCGGCAAGCGTCGGGAAGGTACCCGTAAAAGTTGTAATCGACAGCATTTTAGTGACCACTCCACCATTGTTCTCCTACAAGGAAAACCCAGTCATAACCTCTGTACATCCTCACTGCAGTTTCAGAAGGTAGGAAACGTGCCCAAGATTGCACTGGTGTTACTAAGAGACTCGCACATTTTTACATTTACACTTATTTACGTGCACATTTCTTCTGCCATTCAGTGGCTCCAGGCTGCTGATAGAAGGTCAGAATCTTGACACTGCTCACAAAACTGTGATTGAGTACACTCACAAAAATGACCGTACGCAATCTCTTCAACGAGTAAGTTGATTTTGTTTTTTCTCATGGAAACTAGATCATAACGGTGCATTGTTCAATTCTCAAATCAGGTTGTCAAAGTGTGTCCTCTGTTCTGAGAAAAATAATGCAATGAAAAACGTTTCTAACATTATCATGAGCTGCGGTTTATGAAGCTGTTTGTGACTTTCATGTCAGACTTTTACGCTAGATGTGATTTCAAACAATATTTCATATGATGACTTTAAATGAGGAGTGCAATGGCACAAAAAATGCCACGCATATGGAGTGCTGGGCCCCTGCTTTTGAAGAGGAAATACCAGACGAAAAGTCCGACACGGGAGAGATTTTTATTCATATGGATGGAAAAATGAAACTCTGGGGGAGACGTTTTGACTACCACCCTGATCCCAAAATCATTCCCTTCGAAAATGATGACAGGAAATTACTTCTAAAACCAGGAGAGACAGAAGTTTCATTGCATGTATGTATACAGTGTTTTTTCCACTTGTAGTTATGTAACTCATTTGGATACATATGTAGGAAAATCTCAACAATGGCCCTAACTGCACAGCAACATTTTCAATACATATGCATACTGATGAATACTTAAACCGTTTTTTTTTTTTTCACATCTGCAACAGCATAGCAAACTGAATGCGTTGAGCACATGCATGGGGATCACAATGACTATACATGGCGTGAACTGCAACGTTCAGGTTCTGTTAAATGAGCTGACATGCCGGATTCCTAAAGGCCTGGTTATACCCACCACTGGGTCGCCTGTCAGTGTAAGAAAATCCACTTGATTTTACTGCACTCTAAATTGACTACACATTTGTGTATTTAACAAAGAGTAATCATCTGTCCCATCTGTTGTAGGTGTTTGTGAATGGGAAAGTATATGATGTGGGTACAGTTGTTTATCATGACAACAACACTTTGATTGCGGGCATTGTGCTGGGCCTTATTGCTGCATTGGTGGTAGGTGCTGGCCTTGCGTTACTCGGGATGATCCATGTAAAGAATAAGAAAAGAGGTGAGGTAAAACTTTGCAACTTCTTAATACCATCTACACTTCCTGACTACAATTATGATTTGTCCACATAAGTGCCCATTGTATGTAATCGATGAAATGCGTCCTCTCAGCCAGCATAGAGAATCGCTTATCAACCAGGATTTCAAGGAGCCGCATTACCAGCAATTCTGATTTCTCACCCACTGGTTTAAATGATTACAGACGAGGTATGAGATTGAAATTTATTCAAGTAGCCAGGTTGACAAAGTATCTGATAATTACTCTGGGGACAAAATTAAAGTTTACCATCAATTTATTCATTCACCCTCTCTCTTCACTCTTTACACCTAACTGTGCAGCCCTTTATTTTTATATAAACTGTACATATAATAAATCATCATAGCATTCTCCAGAGGCCCATAAATAAAACATTACAGCATCGTTATTGCCCCCATTCGACCAAATGCATTAATGCAATTGATTTCATTTGTGTGTTACAGCTGATCTGCCCCATCAAACATCAGGTTCAGGAGGAATGGCCTTCCAGGGCTTGTTATATGCTGCCAGCTATGATCATCTGGCTATTCCTCTGGTGCCACGGGACAATATCTCAATGGTCAGCCTGAATTCTGATCTCCTTGAAGAGGTCAAAGATGTGCTTATCCCCGCTGAGATGCTCAGAATTGAGGACAGCCAGATAATTGGCAAAGGTTTGCCACAGATCTTTCTTTCTTCTCAATTGTATATTTTTTGGAACACTGATGGCACTGAACACCTTCCGTACTGACCACCTTTGTTTGTATGCAGGCCACTTTGGGACCGTTTATCATGGTTACCTAATAGACAGCAAAGACCAGGAGACCCACTGTGCGGTTAAATCGTTAAACAGTATGTGAATACCTAAATGATTAAAGAAATCATGTTGCATCATCTCTTAGCCGTTAGAGGTCTCCCTTTAACAGTGCGTGCTTTCCACACAGGGATCACAGATTTGGGGGAGGTGGACCAGTTCCTTCGAGAGGGCATCATCATGAAAGGTTTCCACCACCCAAACATTCTGTCTCTGCTGGGCATCATGCTGCCCAAGGAAGGGCTCCCTCTGGTGGTGCTACCGTACATGAAACATGGGGATGTGCGTCATTTCATCCGTTCTGAGAAAAGGGTAAATTGTGCAATGAAGCTCTCTGAAACAGCAAGGTCGAGACCCTGAGTATTTGTTCTGTTCACTTGGCCAGTTTTTCGTACCGGTTTACAATCGGCTCTCTTGACATTTTGTCTTGTCACCCGTAGAGCCCAACAGTGAAAGACCTGGTTGGATTCGGACTTCAGGTTGCCAAGGGGATGGAATATTTAGCTCAGAAAAAATTTGTCCACAGAGACCTGGCTGCACGTAACTGCATGTGAGTGTGAATCATACACTAATGTGTCTACAGAAGGCCATTTTCCGCAATTGACAAATTGAGGATCCTGTAGGTGTGCTGCACTGTAAAGGTCTACGTAATTGAGTTGAATAATAATAATAACATTGATTTAATGCATGCAACAATTAAAGCTTATCTTGATACAGTTAACTTCTTACAGCACAGACACACTGATTATATCAAATAAAAAAGGCAGAGGCAGTTTGCACCAAGTAGTCCGTGACCCACAATGATATTTGAACTTTGGTTGGAGAGCGACTGTGGCTGTTTACACTTAGGTGGCAGGCAGAGGAGAGCATGTAGGTGTCCAAAGCCAGCAGAGCTATTTGGGCTTTGTACTCAACCTCGGTGAGTCATGTGCAAGAAGTCCCGGAAGAACGGTGGTGAAAAGGAACATTGTGAAAGGGTCTGTTTTAACATAAACCATAATCTTTTACAAAACCTGACCATAAAAACCTAATCAAGTAGTCGGTTGCTTAAATTGACCAGGTGTTTTTTGTTTTCCACATTTAAATCAAATAGATGTATAAATATAATAAATGAGTACGTCTAAAAATAAACCAGTAATCACTTCAAAAAACATTGTCTAAGCTGATATTGGGCACAAAGCAGGGTACCGTACCGCATTACATATGGCTGTAAATAGTTAAATAGCTGCTGTGTAATTGTTTTCTCATATGCACAAATAGAGACAAAGGTTTATTATCTTAGGCCAAACCATTCAAACAAACAGGTCTGTTTTTTCATGTACATGTTTCTGACTTCCCTCTCTATTTGTGTTCCATTTCCTTTGCAAATCTCTCTCTTCGTGCCACTTTTTAGGCTGGATGAGACCTTCACTGTAAAGGTGGCTGATTTTGGCATGGCAAGGGACATCTATGACAAGGAATACTACAGCATTCAAGATCACACACGGGTGAAGCTGCCGGTGAAGTGGATGGCCATTGAAAGCCTGCAAACACAGAAGTTCACGACCAAGTCTGACGTGGTGAGTGAACTGTGAGCGTACCACAGACATATGTTTACATTGTTTATATTTGTACCTACAAAACACCGCTTATTTGTATTACCAGTGGTCATACGGCATCCTAATGTGGGAGTTGTTGACCAGAGGGGCCAGTCCCTATCCAGAGGTTGACCCCTATGACATCACACACTACTTGCTGAAGGGACGTCGGCTTCCCCAGCCCCAGTTTTGCCCTGATACTCTGTAAGAATCGCATCCTACATGTATGGCATGACACAAAAGCTTTTTCCGTTATTAACCGCTTTGCTCCCAGTTGTAATATATCAATCTTAAGATCATAAAAACCTACTTAAATTCTAATGCCCTTACTCATTGTTTAATTTTTTCACATTCATACATTCCACAGGTATTCGATCATGCTGACGTGCTGGGACCCAGAGCCTGAGTGCAGACCTGGATTCCACAGCCTGGTCAAAGCAGTACAACACATCCTATCATGTCTGGAAGGAGAGCACTACATCAGTCTAAAGGTTACTTACGTAAACTTGGACCAGCCCAGGCCTTACCCCTGCCTGAATGAATCAGCGGATGAGGCAGAGGCCTCAGACTTGGACACAGATAGTCACGCTGCCAGCTGACTATCTCCGAGCCCAAAGACTCCCTGATAAGAACAGGATCTAGATCGGAGTTGGACAGCCTAACTCGTCGCATGGGTTGACACGAAATTTAGCTTGTGGAAGGTTAAGCTACTCATTTAAGACACTGCGGGTACAACAAACTCTTGCTGGAGCCAAGACAAGACCAAACTGGAAGGGCCCCGTCCTTGTTACAACATTTTCTTCGGCGCAAAATAGAGACAAAGTGTAGACGGAAATGAGTGTTTTTAACATCTGAAGCACAAGTGTGAAAGAGACACAGTGAATGTAACTTTGTGTGCTTTTGTTCACATATTCCAAGAAAGGTCAGCTTGTATGTGGATGTTTTATGTTTTTAAGTCAGCTTTTGCGTCATGTAAGGCATGGCGGGTTCAGGGTTCAACATTTCCTTCTCGCTACAAGGGGACATAATATAGATTATACCTCTTCATATAGACTACAGAACGTAAACTACAAGGTTACGCGCCCATATGAAATCCTCATACGGAATACAGAAGAATTGTTATTCAAAATCACGGTGCCTATTGAATGATACAGTGAGCGTTCTATGATAGCAACTGTACCTGTCATTGTCACTAGAGGGCAACCAACGCCTCCTTCCAAAGCAGACTTGGGACTGCTGCTGCAGTGAGGCTCTGCACTACAGCAGACAGACAGAATCACAAACAAAAGAACTGTTTTTCTGTTGAGCAAATATTACAAAAAAAATCAGTCCTTCAACAAATCACTAAAACCATATGTGGTTTCTTTCAATCTGTGTAATTAAAATAATCTCTGTAGAAAATGATAGTATTTCAGAAAATATGCACTGTTTTTTTTTTTTTACCTTTAGACTGGCATTGCAGTATGGTTTAACCGAAGAAATTGGTTCTATCAACCAGTAATCTTTCTGCCAGGAGCAATGGATTTGGTTCGGGTGTACTTTTTTGTACTGTGCTCTTGCACAGTTAACAGTTTTTCATACATTCATATGGTTTGATTGCACATAGTACAAATATGTCACCGGACTTATCTACATGATCGTGAATAAAAATAAAAAAAAAGCGAAAAAAAAAATCTGCTGCAGATGGGCAAAGTTCTTCCTACAAAATGTACCTATGTTTTATCAGATGTTCTGGTAAACAAAAACTAAAATGTCGCAGATACGGGAAGAGAGGGTAAAGGAGTGTTTCGTGAAATTGGATCAAAGACACAGAAGGAAAAAAAAAAAAGATGCTGAGTGCACTGACACAGGTCTGAGGCAGTACAGCTCTTGGTCTCTTCCAGTTGAAAGAGAGGGAAACAACACACTGTTAGAGGTCTGGATTATGTCAGCTCATCCAGAGAATAATATATACATGTTTATATATGTTTTTCTATGGTATCTCTGAATTATTAATTAAGTAAATACTGTATTATCCCATGCCTTTTCTGAAAAGCGGGATATCTGGAAAGATCAGGTTCCACGTTTAGATTTTGGATTTGAAGACATTTGATGTGAAAATCATCACTTTTTTGAAGGCATACAAGAGCAAAAGGTTGCAGTGCACCTTATAGTTACTGGTCAGGGAAACATTTGGTTACCATTGATTAAATACAGAATAAAAGGTTTAGTCAGCTCATGTCTGTTCCCTTCTGTCACCTTGCAAAGTGCTCGTTTGATTTATTTGCTAGTGCAGCTTCTGGGATTCCATCATTTCTGTTTTTCTTTAAAAATAAAATGTGGTATTTAAAAAACACCGGCACTAAATTCCAAGCTTGAAATGAACAATGAAATATTGGCATCGGATTTGAGATTTTTGAAAAAAGGTTTTTGTTCTGTTTTTACTATGAATTTGATTATCTTTTGAGATTGTGTGAGCTTTCAACACATCAAATGTTGTGTTCGACAACTTTATTTTGTTTCCCCTCTAAACAGACATACTGTATAACACACACACACTTAACAGAAGGAAACTGAGAGCCCCAGCCCGGCAGTTCAGTGAGGGGGAATAGCTGCATTGAGAGCCGACCCCTTAAGTATCTGGTCTAAAATTCCTTTTGTTGTCTTCAAGTGTATATATTTATAAATATTTTACGCTTTCATTTCACACCACCCAGGCTTTGAAGCAGGGTTCCCTTGGAATCTGCGGAACTGCAAATATCATACAGCAGCTGTGGTGTGAGCCATGACCAACTGAACAAGTGAAAATGAAGTTGGCTTGCGAAAGACTTACACAAATTTGTCCCTCACAGATGGAAGAACACAAGAAAAGTAGCACTGTTACTGTTCGTGCCAAAGTTCAAAACTTTAATAACTGGTTTGAAAAGTGGAACTGGCTACAAGATCCGTTTATATGCATTTATGTTCTTATTCCGCCTCGGAACAGTAGAGACATTTTTTTGAAAAATAAATGAAATGTGCCTGCTACTTTGTCTGCATCAGTCAGCTATCAGATGCACATTTTCAAACAATACTGACCATTGTCGCCCGAGGTATTAAAAGGTACCAGCAGGAATGCGGGAGTCTTCTTAGTCTCAGTGTGATTTTGGAAAATACCAAAAAAAGCGTTTTAGAGCCCTGTGAAAAAAAGGAAATGCTGTTATTGCCATAATAAATAAACCACAAGTGCTAATAACAAAATGTCCTCATCGCAGCAAAAGAAGGCTTCTGCAAATATAAAGATCTAGTACATGTGTATACTGTGTTGACCGTGTGGGATCTGCTGCAGTTTTGAACTTCCATCATCTCCCCAGAGCCCACTTTGGCTTTTCCTTGAGCTCTCTGCTTTTCCAGGCCATTTCACACAACGACTATTGTGATGTCACGTCAATTATGTTAAGTTATGCTTGGTGTGTTTTCACTCATGTCTGGTCTTGTTACTCACTTCCTGTTTTAATGCCTTAATAACCTCTTGCTCTCATTCCAGATCCCTTTAGCCCCTGACTTCCTATTTGTATTCCCGCCATCGTCAGCGCCTGCCCCGTGCTCAATTGTTTCCACCTGTTCCACCTGCTCATTTCAAATTTGAATAGTCATTGTCTTCCCCCTGTCCTGTGTCTAGTTCCCTGTCTCAAGGAACCCGCTGTTTTATCAAAGGGATCTCTAAGAGTACTTTGTGGTGATTGTGTGTGCTTTTTTTTTTTCGATTGTACTTTTACTATAGTTGTGGACTGAGTCGTTGCTTTCGGGGCCCATGTTTTTTGAGTCAGGTTCTTTACAACTATGTGTCGTGCGTCAGCGAATGTAACACTGGCTGAGAGAGAGAAGACAGTGTGTCTTCCCCACGTTTTGATGTACAAATTGGTTGATGTAGTTTGGAGATCGTGGGAATTACAAGATATTTTTTCTTTTCTTTTTCACATTTTCTACATGGGAAGTCCGGGGTACTTAAAATGCAATCTTTATCAACATGATGAGTTAACCAACCTAGTCATTTCAAGAGTTCTAAGCCTGTGCTATACTAAATGCCACTATATGTGAATGGCATGGTATAAAATGGGGAGTACGCACTTATTTCATTGACTTTTGTCGCACCCTTCCTTACAGGTGTTTTGGACCAGGCTGTGTATGCAGTTTGAGGTATTTTAGGAGGAAATCAATTCTGCAGAGGGAACCAGTCAAAGAAAATATGAGAATACATTAAGAAAAAGGCACATTTGATTTCGTCACAAACATTTCGTCACAAAAAACAAGCTTTAACATTTAACCAAAAATGTTTGCACATATTTTGCATAAATATATTAAATATATAGAGAGAAGGAATTGTTTCGCTCCTTTAAAAAAAAGAAGGTTTTTTCCTTTAAGAAAAGCACAAGCCAATAGCATGGTATTCATTTACTATCTTCATATTAAGCTTGTTAGTTAAATTGCCATTTGTTTTAAGTAGTGGATGGAATCATTTCTTCCGTATAGGCCTAGGTTCCTGTGCAACACTGAGTCGGTAGCCTTTCTCACACTTTTGTTCCCGGCACTGAATCTGCTATCCTTGAACTTGTGTACCATCAGTAAATACCTGAATAGCGAGGCAGTCTCCCTCCTTCTCCCTCGCTCTTCTCCATTGTTGCATTGCATTCAGAGCTGGGAGGTCACAGATGGAGAGAAGTGCAATATTTGTTCCCATCTCTGCTCTCTGAGTAAATGTCTCCACAGATGGGATTCTATTTGAAAGGCAAACACAAATTTGCAGAGCAATTAAAGCACCTCGAAGCACAAGGCCACTCCAGGCACATAGATAACTGTACTTGCCAAGAGTTTTTCCTCATCTATTTTGTTATCAAAGAGCAAGTGTATTTAGTTGCTTAAAATCTCATACCCAGTTGCAGCAAGGTTTCATGTTATAAGCACAATATACTGAATATGTTATTCATGTATCTACACAAGACTAGATATACTATACATGCAGTATATATATACTGAATGTTCTGAATTACAGAGTTCTTTTGGCATTAATAATGTAATACATTTTCCCAACAGTCATTCCTATTAATTTTTCATTATATGATGAAGTACTGCCTGTGTATTTACTCATAGTGGTTGAAAAAGGTTCTATCAATGAGGGATATATAACACAGTTGGAACTTGTTAATATACTGTATATTGTGTTTATTCCCCATAACATGAACCGTTTTTAAACTAATGTAAAAATATTGCAGTACTTCTGTACTATTATATGGAAAGTATGGATTTTTTCCTGCAGTGTTTTTTTCTTTTTCTTTTTTTTCTTAATTGAAACTAGTTTCAGGACTAAGTGGGTGTTTGACATCATTGTCAGACAATCAAGCCAAATTTGCAGCAGGAGACAAAATGAAATCTTATTTCTTGCCCTACATTCATTCTCTATTTAGCTGTTGTATGGTTCACCTCTAACTCCTTAGAAAAATAATGTCCATGTATATTTTGAAAGAGCCTCAAACTTCCTCCCTTGACCTACAGTACAGCATATGCCACTGGGTTACCAGAGCACCCAGAGGAAACCTACGCACAGTGTCTGCAAAATCTACACAGAAAGGGATCAGCTGTCCGGCATTACATGCAACCTCAGGCCGTAGTTGTTGTTGTGTAAATCAGCAATCCTCGCATGTATTCCTTAAATGGCACATCAGAGCTATGCGACAAGGTGATGTATGTCAGTTAAAAAAAATCAAGTATATTATGTAAATGAGAGAAGCCAAAATTGATCACGTTAGCCCTCCTTATTGCGGTTCAGGGTACGTAAACAGAAAATGTGCATAAAAAAGGTTTTCTGTTGTGCTGATCTGTATTTGTCCTCCAAAAGCTGTGGCTTGTGAGCCTGTTGCTATGACAACCATCATTGGATACCAGCGTTGTGTAGGTAGGCAGAGAGATATGGTTGAAAATTAGCAAACTGCTTTTGCATGTTTAAAATCTGTTCATAATTTCCACATTTGTGTGTTTATGTCAAGGGATGACTAGAGGAGAAATACACATTCGCACAAATTGAATTCATTCACCTATTTAGAAACACTGGGTCATATTCCCTCCCATGATTAATTCAAGAAATGTGATCCTGTGTATGCCTCAAAGTGAATACTTTACTGAATGCATTTCTTGCACAAACTAATGGAATGGCATATTATGCTTATCCTTCATAGTGGGTAGGTATAGCAACCCAAATCTCTGAGCGATATTCAAGTAATTCAAAGAGAATAGTAATAGTAGAGTAATTTTACCATATCATTATTATATAATCTAATTACATGGATTTTTTCTATGTGGGTATGTAAAAATGTATTTGTAATGTATATATATATACAACCATGAACACTCATTATGAGTTGTTTTTTTTGCCAGCAGTAAAAAAAAGTTGATTTATTATTCTGTAATGACAAGGATTTGAAGAATGTTAATTGGCTATTTCTTCCTAATAGCATGATGCACCAACGTTTCAAATTAAAAGTTGGGACGAGGTTTACTTGCGAAGATCAGGGACGTCCAGATTGTCAGACAGACAGTTTGACACAGAAATCATACAGTAGATGCCCCACCATTTACGTGCTGAGCAGCATCATCGACATCCGGTCTTGCTCTCTTGTGGTAGCTATGGTAACCTCAAAGAGCACCAAATGTTCCAACTTGAAGTGTGAGGGTAACATTTGTGACACTTTCCCTCCTTCCCAGTACGAAGGCAAACACAGTCGAATTAAGCATCACTTCTCAAAATGCCCAAATACATTTATCTTCAAGGGTCGGTTCTTCAAAGCCTTCTGTTTGGGTAACATTTTCTCTGGCGGATGTACAACGTTACAACTTTGTTTCTGTTTCACTTTGTCGTTGATTTCCCTTTTCCCCAAAATACAATTTTTTCGAGCTGCATTACCTCTGTTGTTCAAAGATAGATTAAAACGTAATGACCTGGATGCCACAAAAGGCCACCTTTTCTTTTTATCGTAAAATGTTGTATATTGTGGGAATACCTGACAGGCATTTAAGGTATTTTCTTTTTATTTGTTAAACATTTTCCTAATAGCAAAACATTTGTGTACAGCTGAATACATACTTTTACATGATTCATTCTAAAAAACATGACTCGATGTTTCCTTTTCCACTTCCTTTTTTTTAAAAGTCTTGACTAATCTTTTTAGATCTTTATAATAGCTGCCAAGGTCTCCACTGATGCTTGTGAGGAGCAAGTTTCCAGCCCTTTAAAAGACTCTATCAAAGACCCCCTTATTATTGGTTTTGGTTTCTATGGCAACTAAGATGACCTATAAGTTGTCCTTTACAAGCATGAGTAGAGTATTGTGGAAAAAAATATATTTTGGCAAGAAATTCAATTTAGAGCCAGTTCAGCATTGCAAAACAAAAATAATTACAATTTTCCGTGACACAGTTAATTGCTTATGTTCACAATATGAATCATCGAAAAAATCTGAAATCCAGGGTGTATAAAACAAGGGATCTCAGCTAGAGATAAGAAGACAGACACGTTGAAACTGTGAAGCAAGGGAGGCACTTGAGTCCATTCACAGAGTTACAAATGCTGGATTAACTAGATGCAGCCATGGTAACATAAGGATGAGCTGATCATTGAGTAGTTTCAGACAAGCACGGTGAGATACTGCCTGCGAGCTTTGTGACGCAGATTCCACTTTTGCGTATGCCTCGACTGTATGACAGACTAAACAGACTTCCTGTGGACTATAACTGATATGAATTACATTAGAAGATTATACTGCATTGAGCACTGTTTTTGACAGGAATCATTTTTAATGAGATATTGCAATGTTTGTTGAAAGGTACGAGGCATAAAAAAAAAAACCCTTGGCCAGTTGCTAATAACTGATGACATAGACAATCTTGCAATAGAAAACGATATGTAAAGTACTTACAGGGAGGTGTGCTCTGATTCAAAGGTCAGATAAGTAGCTGAGAGAAAGATATGTGTGTGGACTCACCATCAACCAAACGTGTAGCATTTTGATTATGATTTAATAATCACTCAGATGGTATCTATAATCACATCATAAAAAAAACCTCAGCAGCATCTCATGTTTGAAATTGGTCCTCTTGGGTTCTTAAGGGATCTGTGGTGTCCACTTTCCTTTTCTTCCTGCTTCTTCTTTCAAATGGCACCAAACACTTCCATATCCTTATGGCTTTACGGTTACTATGACAACGCCTAACAATGGTGTATGACAGTGACAGTGTACTTTAAACATTTGGGCATTTGCCTTTTCTCATTAAAATGTTTGTTTAATATCTCAGGTTGATGTCTGGAACACTCTTTTAGACTTAAACTTATACAGCTAACATTGAGGTGATTGACTCTCCAACAGTGCATGGATTTGAGGAGGTTTATAAATGTCTCACTCTAAAATGATGACAGTGATGTAAGGGATTCCAGGTATCACATTTGCAATGCAGCACAATTTGTACTGCAAAAACAACCAGAGTGTGATACCAGGAGTCAGAAAAAAGAGAGAGTAGGTGGTTTTGTGGGTAGGTGGGGACGAGGTTAAAGATGCTCTACCGCACTGATTCCTGTTATCCCAATGGCCTTTTAGCGGCATTACTCATTTTAGGAGAGAGCCACTCTTGTTACATAAACCCATGCTACAGAGACTGCCTACCAACTAAAATCCCTGCAGATCCTCTGCATACCTGCCTGTACATAATTACAAAGTCGTGCCAGGGGTCATATCATGTTTTTCTCTCGAAACTGTACAGCTGCTGAATGCACCGAGAATTGTGTACAGAAAGGAACCATTTCTGTTTTTCAGGTATGGAAATACAGAGGTTTTAAACACAGATGTAAACAAGATGCTATCAATGTGCCTCTTTCATCTTGTGCTTATTGTGACAGAAATAGCGTACTGAGAATGCGCTCAGTAAAGAGGATGAGGATGTCACCTGCATGCTCATACAGTGTTTCTGCCTCACTTGAACACACACACAGGGGTTTGAGCCTTATTGTGTTATCATCTGAAAAAAAATCTCTGTCTGGCGAGGCCTGTATCATTTGAGTGCTGGATTCTGCAGCGAATTAGAGAGAACCATCCCCTGCTTGCTTATCAGCAGGATTGGTTGCCGGCAGGTGTGTTTATTTACATATTCTTGCTTGCTTTTAGTCGTGCATTATGCGTTATATAAAGCAAATCCATTCCTGCACCCCCTGTAGTGTAGTGTCCTGTTAATAAAAAAACATTGCCTTGTAATTTTGGTGATCCAGTTTCTATGAAGTTTGGAATCTTTCTTGAAACCACAAACTTGAGAAATCTAAACATGGTGGGTGCCTCTCTGCCTCTCTCTCACTCACTGTGATCAAATAAAACCTTGAATATTTATATATCAAGCAAGTCCAGGTATCACAAATCTTCACCCTCGGGAATGATGTGATAACTGAATAGGTCCACAGCACATAAGCGTGTATATTCTTTCAGGCAGCAGGTCCCCATGTTGCGTTGTCAAGTCTGTTAAGTTTGTCATGTTTAGTTGTTGGCATGCTTGTTTTGTAACTTCCTGTTTTAGTTTGTAGTCATGTCTTCCCCCTTTCTGTCTGGCGAGCACTTCCTGCCTTTGTCTGTTTTCCCGCCATTGTGATGGTTTGCCCCTGCCCGATTGTGTTCACCTGGTGATGGCTCCCCTTCCTTCATCTATACCTGGAGTCCGTTTCTCCCCTGTCTTGTTGCCAGATTGTCATTGTGTGTCATGCCAAACTTTCCAGCGTTATATCATGTTTCTCATCATTGCTTTGCTACAGCCAGCTACATAGTGTGTCCTCTTGTGTGCTTTACAACTGTGTCTTGTACAAAACTGAATCACCAATAAGGGGCCACCTGTCCAAAACCCAGAGCAAAGACTAAACAGTCCATTTTCAGTGAACCTGGTGCTTATTTGTAAGGAGGTCTGCAAATCCACTCTTTCTTGGACATTTGCTGCCGAGGACTATGCACAATTCTTAGACCTCGGGGAAGTGTGTCAGTGCCCAATAACACACAGCATCACTTCACTTGGTGTACACAGTGAAATGTCATCGGGCCGTCGCTGTCTTATTGGCGCGGTGCTGAAAAGGCTGTTGGCTCTGGAAGCACAATTCCTGCTTGTGGATGGGAGAGAAAAGGATTCATTTGGTATTTTCCGGTTACATTTTAAATGTGGAATGTTCAATTTTAAGATGACTTCGTCAGACAGACCCCTGGAGAATATTTAGCCACCCTGTCTTGAGAAGCTAGTCTCTCCCCTGGGGTCTTGTTGAGTGACTGGCACCAGCTTCCTTGGTGGGAAACTTTGGGTGGGTAGAAAAATAGAAACCCCCATTTTTACCCGGCTGTTTTCCCCTCTGACACGCAGCCTCCAGCTGAGCAGGGTGACCACCGCTGTACAAATGAGGGCATTCTTGTTAAAACATTTGCTGCACTGACGCACACACTCACAGGCACACACACACACACACACAAGTCCCCTCCTCCCTGCATCATAGTCCGCCGTTGCCATCGCACGTTCACGTAACACTCCCATGAACAAGCTGACTTGTTGGAAATGCTCGAGGATCCCAAGCCTCTGTCATCGCGCGCTGTCTGATACATCTGTGGCAATCACCCAGGGAGGAAAAGTGAAGGATTGTCGATCGTTGCCAGGGCGAAGGTAGGTGAGCCCACTTTGCCTGATTCTCCGATCCACCGTCTGTCCAATGCAAACCACTTTAAGTTTCAACCGCGACACGTGTGGGATTGGCCAGGAACGTCCGCCTGCCACCGTTAAAGCAGGGGACACGCCATGTGTTCACAAAAGTTTCCCGCGGCCATCAAACCCTCTGTTGTGGTTGTCAGACGGATAGACCTGCGGCGTAGTTTTTTCGCCTTTTTCTTTTTTTTTTTTTTTTACATTGTTTATTTTTTTTTCGATCTGTCCGGCTGCAACATCAGTCTAACTGTGCGGTGATCCGGCGCGTCACCACATTTTGTATTTGTTTATTTAATCTGGGAAAAAAAAACAAAAAAAAACTGCCCGAGCAGGGAGGTTTAAACGTTACGGTTCACTCTTTTGAGTCATCATCGGAGGCTCGGTAAGTTCCTTCACAATAAGGGGCTTCATATCTTGTGCGTCCTTCGGGACTTTCTCTGCGATCTCAGATTTACACGAGGCTCGCTCTGTGTTGCGCTCAGACTGCAGCTTCTTCTTGAGGCTCCCCGTCTCGCGGTGTCCCCGCGTCCTTGTCTTCACTCGTCATCATTTGACACGCAACGAGCTTGTGATGGCAGTGCCCACTTCACTGCTGTATTGTCACTCCATACGCCCCACGAGGAGGAGGGTGCTGGCGCAAGTTGCTTTGTCCTCCCCCTATTCGCCGTACAGGTGTCTGGAGCACCCTTGCAAGCAGCATAGTCGCTTTTCATGCGTCTTGCTGGGATATAGTTTTGATCAAATCGTGAGCAGCAAATTGGCAGATTGTCGTATGTGTTGCTGTGCACCCAAAGTTTGTTTAGCTCTTCTGCACAGACAGTGCGGTTTGACAGGTAACACGTGACCATTTTGGGGGCGCATCGAAGTGGGTTCTCGTGTTGGAGAAGGTCTGTAGACTTGTTTTTTTTTTTTTTTTTTTTTTTTTTTTTTTACGCAGGATACAATAGTTTTCTGTTTTTTATTGTGAATGTCTGAAATTTTGGAATTCATAAATGCGGCATTAATATTATTTGTTAAAATATTTGAAAAATACAGCTGCAGAGCTCAGATATATGCCAGTATGCTGCTGCTTGAATTTTTGCTTTTCAGAAATACTGCTTTAAGCCATCTCTTGTTTCATTGTTTCTTAGAAAAAATAATTATTCATTTGAAAGGTTAAAATACTTATTTGAAGAGTTAAACCCCTTTATGTGATCGTTTGAAATCTCCCTCTCCCTCCCCTTTTCCTCTCTGTCTGTTTCATATTGTATTTCCCTTCGATTATCTCGACATCCAATTGATGATGATTGACTTCAAATTGCCAGGTGTATTTCTGAGGACCTTGGGATGTGTGGTGTTAAATGGAAAGTGTTTTCGATGTTGTCCGGTTGTCGTGACCTGCAGCGTTAGTCTCCATTTATTGTAAACTGCACTTACTGTGATGTCACTGATGATGAGTTGTAACATCAGGGACAAATTGAATGGGCTAAAACCCCTTGTAGTAATAATAATGTATTCCCCTACAATATATATATAGATATATATCTATCTATCTATAGATAGATAGATAGATATATATGAATATATATCTATCTATATATATTAGGAATTGTAGGAAAAAGTTTTCAAGCTTTTTTGAGGCACAGCACATTTTTTATATAAAAAATATCCCGGGGCACACCACAACCAAAAATGTTACAAAATGACCCATTTTGTCTTAAAACAGTATATATATTGACAATTAAGGGTGAAATCCAGGCCTGTTTAGAAATGATTTGCTCTAACTAATTAATATTTTTGCACCAGTCAAGTGAAGTTGGATAATTTCCCATGGCACACCTGATGATCTCTCAAGGCACACTAGCGCCAAGGCACAGTGGTTGAAAATCACTGCCCTAACAGAATCCCCTAACCCTATCCCCTAACACTAACCCAAACCCAATGTCCTAACCCAATGTCCTAACCCTAACCCCAATTCAATTCGTATAACCCCATAAAGTGGAACCCTAGCCCATATGGTACCATGGGATGCGGAAAGGCCATAAATGAGGGCCAGAGCAAAACAGAAAGTAGATGAGACCATCCTATCAAAAGTGTTCACAGAAAACATGATGAGACTTTTGGATTATTGGCTATTTCACCACTGTGTCTAGGCAAAGTGGTTCACTGTACAGTAGTACATTGCAATAAAAAATATTAAAATTGTAAAAATAAATACTTTTATCTGCATGAACAAAAAGACTTACGTCTTTGCTATCCTAAGGCCTTCCCTTTAGATTTCAGCATTAAAATAAATTACAAGTTATTAAATATAATTTGTATGTATCTAATTCATATCTGGTGGGTTCTCCGTCTTTTTCATTTGTTATTTATTGGTGATGGCAAACACATTTTAGATACCAAAACTTACCCTTTATCATTTGTGTCTTCCTGTTTTGACTTTGCGTCCCTTAAGTTCCCAATGTGTACTCCCAATTTGTGGTTTTACCCCTCCACCATTTGCTGTCCTCCACCATCTCTGCAGCTCGTCATCTGCTTCAACTCAAACTTCCCTCTTCCCACCCAAAACTCATCCCTTCCTGTCTGCCTGCTCTACCCCTCCGCTGCAAATTAGTTTCAGTCATGAAGTGGAAGTGATTTTTGGCAGTAATGTCGATGAGTATGCCGAGAGCTACTGTGTACAGACAGTAACATGGTGCATGCTGTAGAACGTGGTAACCATGACAACAAAACAACATCAGAAGAATCTGTTCATATGAGCCAGTGATGCCTAAGAAGAGACGAATGGTAGACTGCATAACAGAGGACCTATAATTATTCATCAAAACGTACGTCCCCGTCCCCCATGAGGAATTTTGATTGTCCTTAAAATCTGAAAGAGTAAAAGTGGTCTTTGTTTTAAAAAAATGCATGGGGGACATTAAGAAGAAGCATTTCAGGATACCAAATTTGGCTTAAGCCTTTTCTCACCACGATCTGCCCACTATCACCAAGCCTTTTTCTTTGACTTAACTTGACTATGGCCAAATCCACGGCTCTCTGGCCCGCTGCCTCCATCTGACTTGACCTTAAATGAAAAACCTGAGTTCCAAAATAGCAAGATAAAAGATGTTATTTTGTTTAGAAAAAAGATATACTGTATACATAAATTGCAGTAGATACACCGAAATCATAAAAGCAATAATAATTAAAATACATGAAATCACCCAAATTGCACTAAAATATCAAACCACATTTTTTAACTTTGTTCAAGGGATGGGGCACATAGAAAAGACCTTTATTGATTCCTGTAGGGAAATTCAGTGTCATGTAACATGTGTTATCTTAGTTTGTTTATGTTTAGTTGTGTTCAGGTCTTGTCACTTCATGTTTAGATTTAGCCACGCCTTCCCTTCTGTATCTGGTGAGCACTCCTCCATTTTGTGTAGGTTCCCAACATTGTGATTGTTTGCCCATCCCTAATTGTGTTCAACTGGTGATTGGGTTCCCTCGTGTATTTATAGTCCTTGTCTCCCTTGTCTCGTTGTCAGATCGGCTTGTGTTTTTTCGGGCCAAGCTTTCCTGCGTTTGTTCAGAACCATGACTGCAACACACACACAATCCATAGAATTGTGTTGTCTCTCCCGTAAGATGAGAGAAAGTACGATTATTTGTATCTCAACTCCGCATTTAATTACATTTCTTAGGAAATAATCTTCATGTAAAATCTTATTCTGTAAATGTGTTGTGTGTTGACCTTGAGTTTTAACAATTATTTGCAGATTAAGCGGGCAGATTTCCTTCCTTTCATTTATTTCTTTTTTAATCACAAAGGCTAGTCAGACGTGCGGGAATGTATGGCCTTGAGGGAGGTATTGCCATTCTAGTTTTAAATGCTGACATTTTCCCCTCACAGGCTAGCTATTGTAGTTCTATAACAACTGGAGCGTAGTGTGAAAATGCATCATCCATTCTTTGTTGTCATTCTTCAAACTTAGACCAGCTGTGGGTGTGTCTGAAATGTCATGGGAGATGACACTTACTCGCACTGAAGTGAATGACTGGATGAATGGATGACTTCTATTAACTCTCATTTGTGTATAGAGAGGTATTCATGTCGATAAGCTCCGTCTTTAATTATTATGCTTGCATCTCATATCTAATCTCGTGTACATATCTAATTTCTAAGGTAGTGTGCATGTACTTCCACCCAATCTGCCCCAAAATCTCAGGAACAGCTCGAGGAAAAGAATTTGAATTTGGTACAAACATTAATGTCCTCAAAGATGGACTAATGGACTTCATGTCAATAACTAAAAGCCTGCAAATTATGTAACACGTAGGATGAACTGATGGGACCATGACTTCAGTGTGACACCATATTGTGACGTTTGCAAAATCCCTTGGTAATATTCAAAAACATTGAGGAAAGGAAGGGGCATTTGTGAAAATCTTTTCTGCAACGTGACTCATTGAGAAGACTAACTTGAGAAGTTATAAACTAAATGATCTTAATTAAAGAGGTTTTACCTTCACTACTCTGGTCTGTCTGAATCTGAAGCAGCATTTACATTCCCTTTAATGAAGAAAACTTCATCCAGATATTCTAAAAGACAGAGATAAAAGAACTCAGATTCAGCAATAGTCAAGTGGTTCCTATCTTCTTCTTCCTCTGATGAAGGAGAAAAGCCTTTTATCTCCAAAATTGCCTTGAAAAGGAAAAAAAAACAAGTGCGCAGAAAATTCTGTCTTGTCATACTCACTGGTGTTTGGTGCACAGAAACAACCTTCAGGGACGAGGTTTAGGGATCTATGATTCATTTTGAGATTTAATGATTGCTCCAAATGTTCTCACATCAGCCTATTAACTCTACTTAGCATGCACAGTGTTGTTTGTCTTTTTAAAATGTTATTTCATGTCAGAACAGAGGCCATTCATTCTGTGTGAGAGAAGAGACCATTTGATTTAGACTCAGTTCAGTTAGGATGATATGTGATATGAGGTTTATAAGTAACATGATGAATGGCAGATTTTCTTTTGATCTGATGATGATGATGATGATGATGATGATGATGATGATGATGATGATGATGATGATGATGATGATGATGATGATGATGATTTTCAAAAACAGTAAGACAGACCGATAAAAGGATGTTAGGAAAAGTACAGTTTGCTTGTGTCAGTCATCTCTGTGCTCGTAATGGTCTGAATGACCAGCACTGCAGGTCTGAGACTGAAAAACATGCATGGTGAGTCTGGGTGTTTAAATCTTCCAGGATTCATGCTGTGGATGTGATTAAACTAAGGTATCATCCATGTGCTAATCATATCCCAGACTCATTGTAAAGCCACAGCCCTTGAAAAAGGAAGGGTCATGTGGTAAATAGAACCATGTTTGGTCCAGAGGGCTGCCAAAAAAGGCCCTGTAATGGGTCCCTTTGAGGTCAGCAACATACTTTATACTTAAAGAACTCTCTGTTGGTTTGCACTCTGCGTATAAGTAATAAACAGAAATGGTTCAGATCCATTGTTATATTGATAATAGTCTTTGTTATTCTTTGTACTCCAGATTTTACAAGATGCTATTATCTGTGAGTGAATCTTCTGATAGGGTCTTGACTGAGACGCCAGACAGCATCTCAGTCAGAATTTCTCTATACTCCCACTCTTCTGCACTGACTGCCATTCCTACTGTAAAGCCTGCCAAAAAAAACTACTATAAAACTAGTCTGTTTTCCACACAACCATACCATGTCAAAATGAGCTGTTTGGACCTGTGGGGTAATCTGGAATTTAATCAAGTTTCATGAGTTTGAGATGATCTTTGGATAGGGATAGGGCTACAAAGGGCTACTTCAAGGTATTCTCTCTAAAACAATGAAATACTCTTATTGTTTTGACTCCCTGATAAATGCTTGATTAAAAGTGATTAGAAAGTATCGAATATCTCAACACTTCATGAAACACCAAGATCCTTGTGGCTCAAATAAACATGTTATATCAAATCATCCAGTGTAAGATGACCCTGTGAGATGATGAAAAAAATCAGCAGGGTTTCGTAGCCAGGCTGAGAAATTGGCTTAAAATGTGTTAAATGACTTCATGTGGGTGAATTTTATTTGTTAGACCTCCTGTTGTTTAGTGCGAGAAATGTTTTGATACCTTCAGGGATATATACTGCAGTTATACTACCTATTGTCAGTTGTGTAATCTTGGTCCGAAAAATGACTGGTCAAGTTTGATATGTGACTCACAGTATGGGCTTCACGATTGTTTTTGTTCTGTATTATTTATTTCCCACATAAATGCAAAACACATAAAGGAAAGGTAAATTATGTGTGGGGTGTGGCAGAAACCTACAACCAAATCCTTTCGAAAATATATAATCCAAGACACACAAAATCAACGCTAAAGTGATACTGTGTAAAAACATCAACAGCAAAACAGGATAAGAATTTTCCTCTTTCTTTGATTTTGCCTTGAACATCTTTGACCTGATAGAATATTGCAGGCAATGCTGGAAATAGTAGAGAACTGTGGCAATGCTGACGAAACGTTTCTAGATAAATAAGAGATTTAACTATATCCAAAATGTACTCTAATTTATTTGTAGTACTATGTACTATACAAAGTTTTCCAACTGTATCCAGCCTTATTATTATTCCTTCTAAGATGTAATGTGCAATGTAGGCCTAGCTCTATGTACTGTATGTGAACGTCAGTCTGAAAGCATTGTACTTGCACTATTACATAAACCCAAAGTAAATACTGTTTCATATTTGCCTGTTTGGTTAGCAGAAATGGACACTCATAATCTCCGTAGTTAGTGAGATAATATAGTACTCTTCTTTCGGGAGTATCAAAAACAAGAAGAGTTTCATCCGAATGTTTCTCCCTGCAAAAAGATTAATCCCGCTGCTACTGCTGCAGCAGTACTGCACTGACTCACTGCAGAGTGGAAAGAAACACGTCTGGCACTCTGACAGAGCTCAGTGAAGATTATGTTTATGGGAAATCTCCCGCAATATTTGCTGCCGAAAGTTCAGCCATAATTACCTATTGGTTGAGTATGAGAATGAGCAAAAAGGTTTTGTAGAAAGAAAACGCCACGCATCAAAATAACTCCCTATAAATGTGTGCGTTGATTTACTGCATTCATTATGAGTTAGTAAGTCCCGTCTCTCTGCACCAATTCGCTCTGTTTATATTATTGTCCTGAATGAATCCGAATGAAATTTCTCCAACAGTACATTTACAGCAACGTTGTTTTTTGTTGTTGATTGAATTATCATACAACTCCAGGTGAACATTTAAATTCAGATCCACTTGGTGCTGTGAGGCTTGGCCCGAATGTAACATGCTGCATGTTTGTCGACAGGTTGTGTTGTGGCAGGACATTGCTTTTAAGAAGGAGCTGACATGCCATTTGGTTGCCTGACACTTGGGGAGAAGAAGGATTATACCAATCCCTCAGAGGTGGCCGACAAATATGACCTCGGGCAAATTGTTAAATCGTGAGTCCATCCGTCTTGTAATGTTGTATGCGACAATTACATGCATATTTCAAAAACAGGGGGTCAAAATGTGATGCGTTGATGCACGTTGCCTTTTCCTGTCTCTTTCACAGGGAGGAGTTTTGTGAGATATTCCGGGCCAAGGATAGGAACACCTTGAAAATGTACACCTGTAAAAAGTTCCACAAAAAGGACGGAAGAAAAGTGAGGAAAGCCGCCAAGAACGAGATAATGATCTTGAAGATGTGAGTAAAGTTTTAATCACTTCCGAACAGATCGCACATGCCTGAGGCACCGCTCTGGCACCGAGCGGATCAGCGTAATAAGTTTGTAAAATGTGAAATCCAACATCCTGAGGTCTGCCCTTTGATAAACAACGGTTGGTAGACTTTCAAAAAGTCCTGGTTATTCGCACAGTTCCTCTGTGTCCCAGGAACTCCACACATCAGTGACCCACACTGTTGAACTGGATGACATGTGCTTTCGCTATGAACATGGGGCTGCAGTTTATTTTAAGCCACACCTTGACACACCATCCAGCTGTCATGAATACTGCATGGATCAGGCCACCGATTCTGCGGTGAAAACTAAGTCTGGGCTGTATATTTGGTAGCTGTATTTGAAACAATTACCAATCCTTGTGTTTGATTTGTTTCTTGTCCATGCTTTTAAATGTATGTAGAGAGTAAGCTGAGATGAGTGCCAAAACACCAATGTGTGCGATGTCAATTCATTTTGCTATTTCCCCCTTCCTTGCTTTTCAAAGGGTAAAGCATCATAACATCCTCCAGCTGGTGGACACCTTTGAAACAAAGAAAGAGTACTTCCTTTTTCTGGAGCTGTGAGTATTATTTAAGCCACTGGGGATTAATATTGGCTCAGATGGTTATGCACTGTACTTCCTTGGCTCATATGAGCCTGTTGTTTTACTCAACATTGAATTATTCTTTTTTTTTTTTTACATTTCTCTCCACAACAATTTAAAGGTATTTGATTTTGGTGTCTTACCTCCTCAGCGCTACAGGCAGAGAGGTCTTTGACTGGATCTTAGATCAAGGCTACTACTCGGAGAGGGACACCAGCAACGTTATTAGGCAGGTGTTGGAAGCTGTGGCTTACCTGCACTCCCTGAAAATTGTCCACAGAAATCTAAAGGTATATTACAATGCTGACACCTAGTGAACGGCAGCCGCATTTCACCACGGGCCAGAAACATACCTTGGCAAATCTCAAAACGTGTACATTCGGATCAATTTAAAGCTAGCATCTGGATTTGTTTTACTCACACAGCTGGAGAACTTGGTGTACTTTAATCGCCTGAAACACTCCAAAATTGTTATCAGTGACTTTCAGTTGGCAAAACTGGAAAATGGACTCATTAAGGACCCATGTGGGACTCCAGAATATCTTGGTAAGTTGCATCACACCTGAATACAGCACAATGAAAGAATATCATTTTCAATTGTTATAGTTTGCTCATCAAACAGTGGAAAGAACTCTTGTACAACACATATCATCAGGATACATGTAGCTTGTTTCTGCTCTCAGCTCCTGAGGTGGTTGGGAGGCAGAGATATGGAAGACCTGTTGACTGTTGGGCCATAGGTGTCATCATTTACATCCTGTGAGTGCCCAGTAATTATATCAAGGTTACACTACACTCTCTGAAGTATATTTACTTTCTAGGTTTTTAATGAAATGTGCCATGTCCTATTCTCCAGTTTGTCTGGAAACCCTCCTTTCTACGATGATGCTGATGAAGATGACTCTGACAACCGTGACAAGAACCTTTTCTTAAAGATTTTGTCTGGGGACTATGAATTTGATTCACCATACTGGGATGACATCTCAGATTCTGGTAAAAGTGATACTGTGTAAAAACATCAACAACAAAACAGGATAAGAATTTTCCTCTTTCTTTGATTTTGCCTTGAACATCTTTGACCTGATAGAATATTGCAGGCAATGCTGGAAATAGTAGAGAACTGTGGCAATGCTGACGAAAAGTTTCTAGATAAATAAGAGATTTAACTATATCCAAAATGTGCTCTAATTTATTTGTAGTACTATGTACTATACTAGGTTTTCCAGCTGTATCCAGCCTATGTTATACCTTCTAAAATTTCAAAGTGCAATGTAGGCCTAGCTCTATGTATGTGAACGTCAGTCTGAAAGCATTGTACTTGCACTATTACGTAAACCCAAAATAAATACTGTTTCATGTTTGCCTGTTTGGTTAGCAGAAATGGACACACATAATCTCCGTAGTTAGTGAGATAATATAGTACTCTTCTTTCTGGAGTATCAAAAAGAAGAAGAGTTTCATCCGAATGTTTCTCCCTGTAAAAAAAGCAAAAAGATGAATCCCGCTGCTACTGCTGCAGCAGTACTGTACTGAATCACTGCAGAGTGGAGAGAAACCTGTCTGGCACTCTGACAGAGCTCAGTGAAGAAAAAGACAGTCAATCAATGGATAAAATGTTCCTCCTATTGATGTGTCACATATGATGTGATTAATGGCTGAAAACACTTCCAGTATTATTCTCCTTTGTTTTACAGCCAAAAACTTGGTGGCATCCTTGATGGAAGTGGACCAAGATCAGCGATTAACTGCACAGGAGGCTATAGCTCATGAATGGTAACAAGTAAAGTGTATAAAATAAAACACGACCCTGTTCTATTTAGGTGCCACTAAAGTGCTGGAAAAGAGATATCGCTTTCTTTTCTTTTCTTTTCTTAGGATTTCTGGAAATGCTGCCTCAGACAAAAACATCAAGGATGGTGTTTGTGCACAGATAGAAAAGAACTTTGCCAAAGCCAAGTGGAAGGTATTGCCTCTCATATATTCTCAACATCATTGATTGTTGCATGTATTTGACAAAATAGTAATATATCTATTAATTATCATAGCCCAATTCCCGGGAGAGTGCTGCAGTGTCTATTTGTCTACTTTTCTGGATTTTCTCCATATACGTATATACAGTATATATATACTGTATATATACACGTTAGTTTCTCTATTGACTACATCTCACCTTGTTTTTTTTTTATTCACAGAAAGCTGTTCGAGTGACCACCCTCATGAAGAGGCTTAGGGCGTCTGAGCAGGGTGAATCTGGGGCAGGGCCTGCAGGTGACCCCAACACACCCAGTGGCGCTCCCGCCCCTGCTCTTTGTGAAAAGGCTCCTGACACAGAGACTGGCACGATCTCCGCACTCACCCTGCCCAATGCAACCAGGCAGGAGGAGCAGCCTGAGACACGGTGCAATGGCGATCTTCACCAAGGAAAGGAAAGAAAGGAAGATTAGGTATCTATTAAATAATAGAAGAGGAACCTTTCCAGCCATCGAGCACATGTGCAGTACAGCCACAACATGATGAAACCATAACTGTGATGTTTGGCTCTCCCCAGTTCGCTGAATGATTTCACAACACCATGCATTTCCACTCCTTTGCCTACTGTGCTGATTGGTCTATTGAATAGTGTTCTTCCTTCCCCTCTTGTTATTTATGTCCCTTTAAAGCTAGTTGCAAAGTAGCTCTTCTGCAGTTTCTTTTCCCTTAAGAAGTGTGAAAACACTGTAATGTAGTGAAATCTTCTTTATTCATCAGCTCACTGTATATAGATGTAGTTGTCTGTTCAAACAAATTGTTAGTTTTCAGCAGCAGAACTTTCAGTCCCGACTTCATGTCTTGTGACTTAAAACTTTGAGTTGAAAGATTTGGTGATCATATTTAAGTTTATTACAAGAAATACAATTTTATATAATAAAAGTTTCAGCTTTAATATTTGAGTTAACATTATAGAAACCATGCCTCAATTTGACAAAGGCACAGATAGTTACCATTTGGTCATGTTTTACTTGAATTGATCTCAAAGCAATGTATTGCCTTGATTGTGAAATAGGAATGAATGTGCTTTTTAGGACAATCCCTTAATTAATGTTATGCTAAAAGACTATCAGACACAAATCACAATTCAAATATTCAACTTGAAAACCGAACAAGATGTAACATGAGTGCAGTACAACTTCAGACAACTTAGAATTTTAAGGCATCAAGAAAGTATATTTTAAGTTACAGTGCCTTAATATTTGTTGCAGTAATGTACTAAAATATTTTAAAAGAAACAACGTGTTTATAATTGCTTTAAAATGTTTTAGCCACTTTATTTGCTTCTCTGTTTAGTCTAAAGCTGTTGTATTGATGCTTGTATTCTGTCCACTTACACAGAGATGTTCGGAGCGTTTTATATGGAGTGATGTTTTGGCCGTTATTATGTTGTCACTTGTAATTAGTAAATTCAGAATTTATTGCTAAGTCCATATACTGTACCGCAATGTATATTTGCAATGTATACATGTGTATTTTTTTATTTAAATGTGTATTTAGCAACATTTAGCTGAGCTAATAAGGTTGCTACAATGCTTGTGAATGAATAAAATTAGCAATACAAATGTTGCTGGAACTGATGAATTTCTCATTTCTCCTTTTTCAATATTTAAAAAAGAAGCATTTTTAACTGATAGTTCATAGAAGATATTTTTTGCAACTTTGAGTGCTCAACAATTAAGTAGTATTATTGTAAGAGCCTAAAACCAATATTTTTGTTCTGTGATTATTATCAATGAATACAGTTGAAGAAATCCACCTGACAAGATGTTTCAAAGTAAAAAAAAACATTTAAAAGTGAACCAGCTTTCCAGGCTAGGGGAGAAAAGAGAGAACTCTAGAAAAGCCTGGCTTTATGCTCATTGTGTGCTTCAATTTAGTGAGTTATTTGCTAGGGCTTTAAGGGACTTCTCTGTTAAGATCAAAGCCATTTAATTATGTTGCCTTGACGCCTGTATTGCCATGACAACCACTTCTGGAAGCTTCAACCCTAATTCAACCATCCAACATTCAAACCCTCAGCTCGTCAATGATCTGAATGGGCCGCTGGGTGGCAGCCCTTCGACCCGCAGCCTCGTGCATGTTGCGTATTGAAGACGAAGAAGAAGATTCATTTCCGTTGTAGTAACAGAAGAAGAAGAAGCGGTGGAAGAAGAACACCAGACTCCATTTTTTGTTAGTTTGCTGAGGCCGCCGAACCAACGCCACAAATCACTGTTCCATCGATCCCTAACTCCAACTGCAAGCGAGGTGCGTCTTAAAGGTTTATACCTGCAGTAAAATATACTGTCTGAGCTCTACGTTTGAAAACAACGGTGTCCGCAACGAAATCGGTCCTTGAACAATAATGTTAGCCTCGCGACGTTAGCACCGTCACGGTCGTCCTTTGAATGCTCTTGCTGGTGACGTCGCTATTCATTCGCCTGCTAGTTGAATCGCTCTAAAATAGCCGTTTTGATTGTGTTGCTCCGTTGATTCCCTTGGTTTTGCACTGATCTTATTTACTAAATTGAAGGCATTTATGAGTGTCATGGCGTGGGTTATTTAGGCCTAGCGATGGCCATGTTTAGCGAGCCACTCTTCTGCTCGCATTAGCCATCACACCGCACAGTGTGAGTTGCCCCATGTTTGAAAAATGAAATTACGCACTCGCCGACGTATTGTTGTTATTGTCTAAACACAAACGTTTTCTGTGTGCACTTAATCTCATGTATGTTTTTTTTGCGGACAGCAGCTTTACTGTTTCGAATATGCCCGCCATTGCAACGTTTAATGTGTATCCATCCACCCTCATACAATGATGCGAACTCTACTTCCAGATATAATACTGTCAGCAAACATGTGGGATGGACCAGGGCCCAGGCAAGGACCACGGGGAGGACCACCCTTTCGGTAAACTAGCGTCATTTAATCACGGCCATTGATTTGAGGCACATTTTAATTTTGTGATATGAAAGAAATATTATCTATGTTGCGACAGTTTTTTTTGCTATTTGCAGGGTCTTATCAGTGAGTTGTATCCCTGTATATAGTATACATATTGTTGAGTAAAACATTGTTGTGATTGTAGTGGTGAGGGTTTGCATTTTCTGCAAAGCTTATTGTGTTAAATGTGTTGATGTTTTCCAAACTAACCCAGACTTATTTAGATTACAATGAATGTTTACTTTAGTTATACTACATTTAATGAGAGAAAACACAAAAAATTGCTTGGTTGAAGAGTTCAACCAAGACTTTCTTTGGTAGATCCTGTAAGTTTACTGTATTTTTTTTAACTCCATTTGAATGCCTCCCTCCTTTTCCGTTAATGGGGAAATCTCTGATATGATGCACATTTCTGTTGTTTTGTCGATGTATGTTCCACCCTTTTCAAGCTTTTTTTTGTGATTTATGTGCATGTCAAACTAATCAGTAGATTAATATATGTTCCAGTGGTGATCATCGTGGAGACATGTTTGGGGGCAGAGATCGTCCCATGCCTGACTTTAGAGGCAGAGAAGGGATGGATATGGGTCACATGGGCCCAAGACCCCAAGATTTACCACCTATGGGCATGAGGAGGATGGATGCACCACCCATGAGGGGCCGTGGTGTAGACTCGCACAACATGCGAGGTGGAGAGCCTAACAGAGATTTCTTCAGACCCGGAGAAGAGCCAGATTTTAGCCTTAGAAGGCAGTATGAATCCAACGTCCGAGATAAACTGATGAATTCTTCTGGTTTTCCTGGACCAGGCAGGAACTCGTCAGAGATGGGGGGAAGGGGTTTGTTGCCACGGGATTCAAACAGCAAATTTAATGACACAAGAGACCGAGAGTCATTTAATGTCAACATGCCACGATTAAATAATCCCAGTACCGATGGAAGAAGAGGTTTTCCTTTTGACAGAATGCAGCAAAATGATGGATTTCGGGACATGCGTGATCGACCCCCAACGGGCACAGGTGGCAGTGATCACTTTGATATGGACTTGCATCCACGTGAAAGACAAATGATGGACACTGACAGAAGAGGAGGTCCACCTTTCAATCAAAGGGGCAGATTTGATTCTGATATGGATTTCAGAAATCGTCCTGGACCACCAGCTGAATTTAGGGGAAGGGATCGATCACCCTTAAAATTTGGAAACAATGACGGACCCCCAGTGGACCGGGCGAGGTCAGGTATGCCTCCTGGTGCTTCTGGCCATCAAAGATCAGAGTTTATGGGTGGGGAGGGCCGTCCCAGATCAAGAGAGTACTCCGAGGCAAGTGGCAGTCCACTTATGGATTATCGAAGTGGTGAAGAGATGACTCTTGCTGAAGAATGGAAAAACCGCAGAAAGGACATACCCCCTTTCATAAACATGGGTAAAGGGATGCGGGGGGGATCTGAACCCAACTTCCCTGCAGGTTTTAGTAGAGATGTGAATGCTAGAGATTCCGCACCCTTTCAGGAAAGGGATAGGCCGCCTGTTGAATTCCCGAGGAAAGCGGTTGGCTTTCCACATGGTAATCATTTTCCTGCTATTGGCCTCCCACCAATTGTCGGCAAAGGCCCACAAGAGAACCCACCCCCTGAAGTAAGTCCCTTTACTGGACCTCTTGGTAGAGAAAATGAGAACAAACATTGGCTTGGAGAAAGGGACTCGAAGCATAACCAGAATAAATCCCACCGTGAAGAAAGGCCCCCTTTCCATCAAGAGAAGAACCTGCCCCCACCTGGGAATCGGGAGACAAATGATTCTTTTAAAGGGATGAAAGACAGTCAAGGTCCTGCCAGGGATAAACTTGCACTGGAGCATGATTTCCAAAGCACCAGCAGCAACGTACAGGTGAAAGATCAAGACTACAGGGACATTGATTACAGAACAGCATCCGGGAGGGCTTTTGATTACAAACGTGAGGAGCTTCCAGCTCCAGAGAAACTCATCACCGAGTCTAAACCAATCGCACCTTCCAAATTCAGTGACTCTGGTTCCCAGGTATTCATATTCTTCCCTTCGCCACTACCTGTTAAAAATATGTACTTGCATTTTATCGTTTTTTGTTGTGTTTCATAACCTTCATTTCAATAACCAATTCTGTCAAAGGATCAGGATTACAGGAGTGCATCAGTGGAAGACAAAGTTTCAAACACAATTTCAATAATTGGAATTCCAAAGACTGCCACAATGGAGCAGGTAATTATCAGACAGAAAAGCAACTTGGGTGTGAACTATCATGGTGAACAGCCTGTCTGCATTGACAGCTATGGTACACGCAACTTATTCAGCTTGACATGTATTTCCAGATTCTTGGCGCCTTTGCGGTCCGCGATGGTGTTCCAATGCAGGGGATGAAAATCAAAAATGTTGTGCCAGGTAAGAATTGGGCTTCTCTTTGTAACTGCTCGATCGCTAACACGTTTCCCGACATTTCGCTTTCTACGACATTTGAACCTTCGCGTTCTTTCATCTTTACGATCGTGTTTGCTGTTTTTGCTGATGTGTGTGTGTGTGTGTGTGTGTGTGTATGTGTATGTGTATGAGTAAGAGCTTGTTTATTAAAGGGGGGGTCTGTTATGCCATCCTTTTTCAAATCGGAGGATGTCGGGTCTTTGTCAGCAGGATTTAGCAAGGGTTCAACTAAAGGAGCTTCGGAGGGTGATTTTCAGTGTCTGTCACAAACGATCTGTGACAAGTGACTCACTGGTTTATCTTTGATTGAGGGAGGGAAAAAAAGTGTCAACAAACCGGAAATGGAAACTGCGTCATTAGTGCTTTGTTCATCTTGCTGATTTAAACATCTGCGTTAGATGTGAACGTTTTCCTCACTGGATTGCTGTAAATGTGGTTTTATATCATTCCAAGCCTTTTCATGAAGATTTCAATGGCTTTTCATTTTGTATTATTACGGAGCATCAAAAGATCTTCACAGAAAGATGTGTTGCGTGCCTTATTTCGTTTGACGTAAACAAAAATAGTAAATCTTTCCCTTCCATGATGGCAGTGGCTCCACTGCCACTGTTCTGGAATATCTGTCTGTTACGGCTTGGTTCTATTTGAGCCAGCTGATATGATGACAGTCATCAGAAGACTGAGTAGAAAAAAGCATAAACAAAATGTGTTTTCCTGCAAAGGTACGTGTGTCACTGAAGGGGTAAAACTTGGCTTACACTGTTCTCGATGTATTCACGAACTGGTGTCTTTTATGTTTTAGTGGGTGACTGTCATTACTGGCATTGACTAACAAAAACCCATCTGTATTTCAAATGCTGTCCCCAGGTTACAGCTACGATACGGCCTATGTGGAGTTTTTAAACCTCGAGGATGCAGTCCACTTCATGGAGTCCAACAAGGTGGCCCATCCTCGTCACTCTACGAAGGCCGTCTCTCCCATCAGGATTACGAGGGGTTGAGAGGGCATTTTGTAGACGGGGGAGGGAGACAATCTGGGAACCTTGGGTTGCTATTGTTTTTGTCCACTTGCTTTAGTTGAAGGGATGAAGGTGCCAACTGTTGAAACCTTTTGAAACTAAAGTTTTAAACCTACATAGTTATTCCAAATATAGTTATTTTCTTTACTAATGGAACTGTTAACCTACTCGCAAAGCACAAATAGTGAGTCAGGTTTTTTTTTCATTGCCTGACAGGTTAAAATAAATCAAAAATGGTTTTCAATCGATATGTACAGATAGATTATAAAATAGATCTCCTTACCATTCTTTACCTACGAAACCAACGTTTTGAAATCAACCCTGTAATCAGAGGATGTTAACTGAAACAAACAGTCCTCACATTGGGAGTCAATTAAACTTAAAATGAAGTCCTTTTTACCACCTGCGACACCTTCGTCTTTGTGTCATAAAAAATAGTAGTAATTACTACGAATAGTAGTTTTGTCTACGCTTTGCGCATTCTGTTATGTTGCTGTCGGGAAGGCATCGGCTTTAGTTTTGAAAACTTCACTTGCCACTTAGCGTGCCTTCAAAACGAAAACGGGCCTGTCAAGGGCCAGTTGTTTGGAAGTGGTGTCGTTCCTGGTACCAGTGAGAAATGAATTTGGATTGCATTTTGTGGGGCATGAGAAGTCGGGACTTAACGAAGCGGTTTATTATACTCTTTAGTAGCCTCTGCATCTTATGGTCCTGTCCTTAATGTCACAACAGTCATTTTGCAAATTCTAGAAACACTTTTAGTTTCTTTTCATTGGGTTATTGCGGCTCATGTGGTGAAAGGTGAGCCAGGTGCGTGTTTTTCGCTGGACCACTCTACTCTGTGTTGGCATGCCCATTGTAACACCGGACCGGCCTCATTCGAACGGATACAGGCACCGTGTGTTTGAATGTGGCCTTATTACTGAGAAACCTACCCTTACTCTTAAACTATTGTTTATTTTGAGGTAAGCTTGGGTCATCACCAAACCATTTGATTTGTTTACACATTAATCCCGCGTAAATCATTGTAGTAATGACAACTCGTGTAAAGTTTTCTCAGTCATATTCTGGTTCTGCCCCTGAGGGCCATTAGTTATGCTTCCAGCCCGACTATGGATAGCAGTGGTGTGTCTTAAGTTGGCTGCGCTACAACTTTGGTGCAGTCTGAACTATTTCAACAGCTGTTGGGTGCATTGCCATGATAGTTTGCTCAGGGATGTCATGGTGCCCGGAGGAAGACGCCTGCTGGCTTGATGATCACCTTTCTTTTCCTTCTGCTTACTATCCATCGTGCCCAGATGATGAATCCTAATGTCTTTGGTCATTGTTACCATTTACAGCGTCGCAGAACTACTAACGCGGAAGCGGTCTTGCAGTGTTGTTGTCCTCAAGTGTCTGTGGCCCCCTTTTTCAAGGCATTTTCAGTCTTCTTTGACTTTTTCTCTGAACGCCTGTTCTCTTGTCGGCATTCTCTTGCGCTTGTTGGTGAATTTGGACCGGTGAGATTTCAACTTCCCTTGGATTTTGCAGAGCCTTCATGAGTGGAGTTTTCGTGTAGCGACCACGAACGCGGCCTTCAACACTGGCCAGATTTTGTCTGCTTTGATCATATGTCCATGAAACTTAAGTCGATGTGCAATTTCTTTTTGTAGATCAGGTTGTCGATGGCGGTTATTTGGTTCAGCTATTTCCCTCAGTAAGATACCATAACTACTATGTACTGTATGTTGTTGTGTATTTTCTACAGCTTGTGATAGGTCATTATAAAAGCTAGATGATGATGATGAAGATAGCATATTGTGGGTCTGGGGAATGAGTGTGCATGTGGTTTTTAAAGTGAATTCCCCTTTTTTTTTTTTCCCCCAACTGAGTCTTGGGAATGGACAATGCACAGCCTAGATGTATTTTTGATCTACTGTTGAAAGCTATTTTGAACAGCAAAAATATACTTGCTTTTAGCTTTCCCTTTAATCTTCTGGAAAAGTGCAGTCTAGTGTTGCCAATGGGGTATTAACAATGGCAATGTTTAGTTTGCTCCTTACCTGCTGAGAGTGTGATGGAACGTTCCATTGCTTTCTTCGGGTTGGTTTTCAATAAGGGCTGGTGTGAAAGAAACTTGGAATGACTCATCAATTGTGTCTTAGCTTTTTCTTGTATGGGGGGTTTGCTGAGTCCCTCTGTCTTGTGTTGTCAGGAATTGCACATCAATCTGTTTTGGTCAGACAATACAGGGCAACTTGGGGACGTCATCTTGAGCTTAAGAAAATTGTGATGGTTTTTATTTCTTAGTCATTTCTGACACTTTGTGGAACACAGGATGACTTAAATTGTTGAACGAATAGCCAATGGATAACCAAAAAAAAAAACATTAGGTGCAGCCCTAATTTCGAGCCTCCTCTTAAACAAATCAAAATTAGTGTGGAGGCAAATGGGCTGTGTGAAGCATGGTCCCAGACCTGGGCTTTGCGAGCCACCACAGGTGTTGGTCCATTTAATCCTCAGCAGTGAAGAGGGGGGCTAAACCTGCCACAGTGCATGTCATTGATATCATTTTAGGCATGAGTCACTACTGTCGTATAACGCTGACTGAGCCTCTCTGTTCTTCTTGCAGGGATCCCTAAAGGTTGGCACTAGGACGGCTACCATGAAGTTCATCCGGCCAGACGAGCACGCAAGAGGTGTCCATGTAAGTGTAGTGGTGAGATATCAAGCTTACAAGAGAGATGCGTAGAAAAATACGCCAGTATTAAGGTCCTGCTTGGGGCATGTTTAAAGGCTCTATAACGACCAAAGAGAGCTGTATTTTAGTGGTAAAACCAGACTGCTTTTGGCTTTAACTGGTTTTCATCACGTAAACGGGACCGTCAGTAAAGAGAGATCAGCACTTTTTGTTGTACGTTCACTTTTTTATTTTTTTACCAAACTCAAGCGTGTGTCCCCCCCCCTTTTTTTTTTTTTTGCTTTCTTCGGTAATTAGGAATCCGATCACAAAGCACCTCAACTCCAGGAGTCCCATTTGCCCAGACCAGATGCACCCTCAGAAGATTTGACCGCTAACCTGGACGGGACCAAACCCAAAGGTCCTATGGAGCCATTGTCCCACAGCCTGTGGCAGCGCAGCTCTGACTTGACTCCAGAGGCGTGGCAGCAGCAGGTGGACCAGCAGCTCCTGCAGCAAGAGACTGAACAGCAGGCAGAGTCCTGGGCCAACCGCACCCTTCCCCCTCATGGCACACACCGACCCGAAATGATCTTTAAAGACAGTAAAAGTACGACGAGTGAAGCCTCTATTTGCTTTCTTGCATTTCCTGCAATCCATGGACACATTGCTTCAAGTCGTGTGTGATTGTAATACATAATTGAATTGAGTTAATGTCACTTTTGCTTTTGTCACTGTACAGCCATGATAATAAAGAATGTGAAGCCCACAACCACAGTAGAGATGATCCTGAAAGCTCTGGATTCCTTTGCATATCTGGATGAGAGAAATGTGCGACTAGTCAAGGCCAAGCCTCCTGGATCAAAGTGCTTCTGCTTTGTTGACATGGACTCCCACGAGGTAAATAGGCATGATGATGATGAGCCCACTAGGCTGTTTGTGATGTAGTGTTCCAACAGAGTTTTTGTTGACCATTTTTAATAATGTCGCCTGATGACTTATCCAAGTGTCTTCTGTTCCTGTTCTGTAGCAAGTGACACGCCTGGTTGAGCTCCTCACTAAACCCAGACCCCTTTATGTTGATGGAGTCCGAGTTTATGCCGAGGTCGCAAAACCCCTGAAAAACCAAAAGTAAGTCGACATGCTTTCAAGGACTTTCCTGTCATCATGTCCAGTCATGACATCCAATTTGCTTTGTTCCTGACCATGTTCCGCATCTGTCCGCTTTAGCTTTAGAAGAGACCTTGATAAACCAAACAATTCTATTCTTGGCTATGCACCTGAGCACAACATGATGGTGGTAAGTTGGGCTCTTCATTCTCCTCCTTCTCCTCCTTTCAGTCTGGTCAATGGCCAAATTTCTCATTCCCTGTGACTTTTTTTTTCCTTTATTTCACGTCAGCAGCCACAGTACTCCCAACCGCCGCCTTATATGCAACCCATGCAGCCACCTGCTGCTCCTCCTGCTGGTATGCCAGGTGAGACTTCGTCCCACACAGAACATAGTATATTTCTCCCCATGCACTGTTTATGAACTCAACAAAATGGTCTCATGTGGTCTCACATTTTTGTCACCAGGCGACTTGTTGACCAGCGCACATCTGTCAACAGATCCCAGCATAAGCCAGGTGGGTTTAACACAAAAAAGCAAAATTGTAGATCATTTTCTTTGGAGCTAGGCAACTAACTGGACACCTCTTTGACCTTTCATAGGGAGTCGATTACTCTGAGACCCATACTATGGATCCTTTATTTCCTGCTGGTGGACCTCGTATACCCACCGAATCAGCTGGTATGAGTGCTACTGCAGATGGATCACAAACATACATCTGTGGTAAGAATAATAACTAAAATAAAAATAAAAAAGGCTTTAGATCAACAATATTGTTAGAACACCCAATGTTGCTTGTTATTTTTTTAGCCACTGCTGTAAATGGAATCGAGTTTAGCCGTGTATAATGATTCTGCAAGTCGTTAAAGGTGATTAATGCACTTGAATTTGGGTAATTGTGGCATTTTGGTTGAGTACAACGTTGAGATAAGAATGTGTTAATTGGAACAAATGATTGTTTTGAATGGAATGACCTTTTCTGCAAACGATCATAATCATGTGAACCCTTTTTACATTGTCTACTTTGAAAGATCACCGCTCTTGATATCTACAACCGATGTGTCATATTTGTGTTTCTGAATTCATGCAGACTCTGAGATTTCAGAATTGTCCAGCTACTTGTATGATGCCACGTCAGGTTTCTACTATGACCCTGAGACAACCCTGTATTATGACCCCAACTCTAAGGTGAGATTACAAAGACAAATGTATAAATATAAATGTGCTGCTTTTGGTAACCTACTATAAGATGAAAATTGTATGGAGTAGATCATGTTTTCATGTACTGTAACATTTAAATGTTTTTCTTTTTAAAGAAAAAGAAGTTGTCCTATGTTCCCTGAATAATAATATAATAGCTTTTTTGTTATTTCTCCTTTTTTGTCATTTGTTTTTGTGTACAGTATTTCTACAATGCCCAAACACAGGAGTATCTGTACTGGGATGCAGTGTCAAAGACTTACGTCCCAGTTCCAGGAGGGAACTCTGCAGAGCTTCAACCTGTGACTATGACGGCTGAAGACCAGGCCATTCTCTCCAACCCAGCGGCAGATGCACCTCTGGAAATGAAGAAACCTTCGGAGACCCCAGAAGATCCATCAGAAGTCGACATGTCTGCTGTGGATCCTGACTCCGCAACCATTAATGCTGACAAGAAAGAAGACGACGACCCTGCTAAAAAGGATAAAGACGAGAAGCCACGAAGTCTTGCTGCTGTCAAGGTAGCTTCACTTCAGTCATAGGACTGCACACAATTTGACATGCGCATAGGGGGCAGGCAGTTAAGTATTTTTCTTTGTTTGCAGATCATGAAAGATATGGAGCGATGGGCAAAGATCCAAAATCGCCAAAAGGAAAGTGTCCGCTCCCCGTCGCCCCTGCTGAGGATGGGAATGGACGATGATAGGAGGCAGTCTAAGTCGGCTGACGCTGGTTTTGCTATCTTTGAAAGAAAGGTGAGGGACCCGCTTGAACCATTCGTGTCCATCTATGGACTGCGGACGTATTCGGTGTGTATGTACAATTTAGTATTCATTTTGAATGTGTTCTTTGTCCCTATCCTCAGATCGCAGGGGGGGATGATCTTTTTAAAAAGCCCTTTGCTCCCCTCAAGAAAGATGAAAAGTCAAAGCGCTCCCCGTCGCCCCTGCTGAGGATGGGAATGGACGATGATAGGAGGCAGTCTAAGTCGGCTGACGCTGGTTTTGCTATCTTTGAAAGAAAGGTGAGGGACCCACTTGAACCATTCGTGTCCATCTATGGACTGCGGACGTATTCGGTGTGTATGTACAATTTAGTATTCATTTTGAATGTGTTCTTTGTCCCTATCCTCAGATCGCAGGGGGGGATGATCTTTTTAAAAAGCCCTTTGCTCCCCTCAAGAAAGATGAAAAGTCAAAGGTAGGCATCCCCTGCGCAGACCAGTTTTCATTTCTTATAGGCCATCTGGATGACATTGATACCATGTCCATACATGACGTGTATCTTGAAAAGGTTATTTTGTCCGATTTATTTCTAAGCGTCCAATGGGTTCCCTGGGTATGCTGGCATCCGACTATGCAGCTGGAAGTGACGACGAAGTGGAAGAGGATAAGGTGGATATATCTAAAAGCATTCAGAGCAGCAAGGCTGGAGACAAGGAGGACAAATTGACGGACTGGAAGAAGATGGCGTGCTTGCTGTGTAGGAGACAGTTTCCCAACAAGGATGCTCTGATTCGCCACCAACAGCTTTCTGATCTGCATAAGGTACCACTTGTCAACCTCTGTCTAAACAAAATATTACTGTGTAAACAAAATAGCATCTTAATACCTAGTTTATTTTCTCAACAGCAAAATATGGAGATCCACCTTAAGATCAAAAGGTCAAAAAAGGAATTGGAAGCACTAGAAAACCAGGAAAAAGAAGTAAGTGAACAATTTAACGGTGTGGTCAAAAAAAAAAAGTCAAATAGATTTGGTATTTAGTCATTTGGCAGTTGAATGCTAAATGCAGAACGTCTCCTTCGCAGTTGACTGCCAAGGATGTACCCGTACCTGTACCCGTACCGGAACAGAAAAGAAGAAAACAAAATCACCAACAGCTGCAGCACCATAATACCTGGGCTGGAAGCTCTAGGTAAGTTTCCTTTATTAAGTTGTGTTTGACATGGAAAAGAATAACGCAAACAAAGCAACATCTAAGCCGTTTCATTCAAGACATCTTTGTCCGAATGATACTTACGAGGTTTCCCCTCTGCGCAGGGAGATGAATAAAGTCAGTGAAAGGCCCGGTTTAGGCTCTGAACCTGTCCCGGTAAGTGTGAACTTTCATTTCATTCATAACTATAATTTGGTGTCTACGGTTTGTTTAATAAATAACGTTTAATTGCTCCTCTGCTTTCAGCCGAAGAAAAAGAAAGAGCCTGTGGTTTGGGACCATGCCACTTACAAACAAGCAGTACGCAAGGCCATGTTTGCACGGTTTAAGGAACTTGAGTGACGTCACCTGGACGCATTCTTACTTTTGTACGAGAAACTGTAGCGACATGCTTGACCACCTCGGCATGTGAAATCCCTTGGACTCTTTCCCTACCCAGGACATTATTACAATGTAGGGCCACAGACTTCTGCACTGAGATGAAATTGACAAAGTACGTGGCCACCCACATTACATGGGTGGTACACCGAGGAGTCAAAAGCTAAAATTATTTCATCAATGATTGATGTTGTACAGAGATTGTTAATACATGTTGTTAGTTTGAGTATTATCCCCATGATTTGTGTTTGGCCTCTATGTAGATTTTTCACATATGTACTGACTTTTTAAATTAAGCCATCCCACTGTCACATTTTTGTTTTAATGATTCATTTTTTTCTACATTTTCATCGTCTTCCGTTAAATTTTTCTGTGACGTGCCTATTTTTCAGTAAAAAAAAGAAAAGAAAATAAGATTAACTCTGTGCTTCAAGTTTAGATGTTTTGTTTTTTCCACGTTCCATTTGATGCAAGTTGAACCCTGCTGGGCACTCGGGTCATGGCCACTAGATGGCAGGAAAATGCCTTGGTTTGAGTTGGCAGGAGGCATCCAAGAGGGATTGCTGCATGGCATCATTTGACTATTTACCCCAAAGAAAGAAAGCAAACGAAGATTAAAAACTCAAGTGGATGTATACTTATAATTTGACTTTCTCCCACGGGAAAACGGTCTTTCACACTTGAGCGCGCCCCTTTTCTTTCTTTGCAAGCGATGTCGGTCCGTAGCAGATGCAGCTTTAGCGTGCACTGCAGGAGGTAGAACATGAAGCCTCCCTCTGACCTTTGCCGGTCTGGAGAGAGTGGCCCTCGCGCCCATCCCCCCCCCACCCACGGCTCGGTGAATGTAGGCGATTGCACGGGTTCAGGCCCGCTGACGTACCAGCTCCTCTGAGAACAGTAACCAGAACCCCCGAGAAGCCGCAGTCAATGACAAACAGCAGAGACCGTTTGGACGGCAGCCAACATATATGTACAATAGCAGTGGTGCTTCCTGCTTTTTTTTTTTTAATGAGAAAACTAAAGCCTGGCCGTGTTGGGCGTGTGAAGGGAACGCAAGCTGTCTTTGCATTTTTGCCTTTCGTGCCTCCCGCGGTCTGGCCCCTCTGCAAACAGCAGTGGGTAAAATGCCAAAGGTGAACATCATTTTGTGAGCATGACTGACACTACGCGGAGTCTCTCTGTCTGGGGGAGATGGGGCCAACATGGTTACAGAGCTTGACAATTGAGTGCAATCCTTGTTTTGTGGTTTGGCAACAACTCAGAGGAAAGCACAATAAACAAAGACCACAGTGATTAACTCAGGTTCTTGCAGTAAATACTGACGCATCAAGTGTGCATTTTCTGCACTAAAGGAAACCTGATTTGCATAAAAATCCATATAGATTTTTTTATTTTTTTTATACTGTCTAGTCGAGGAAATAACTATGCATTGTTGTCCAGAGGAAATTCCTGTTTTACTGAATTGGACAGTGGGCTGAAAGTGAAACGTTTCCGCTTACTTACTGTGGTCAGGAATTCGGAGACAATACTTTATTCCAAATTGTACCTCTATCACATTATTCAAAAATGGAATTGCCAGCGTTCTTTCAAACCATGCCCGTCCCTCTCGTGAGAAAAACCTTGTATTGTGTTGAACTCGTTCTCTTCTGTTGTTGTGGCTATCCGTTAATGCTCATGTGTTAAAAAGATAAGTCATCCCAAATTCACACGTATTCACTTAATAATTTGGGGAAATGTGGGTTACATCTTTATTCAGTTGCCTGTGCCAGACCACACAAATGAGGAAACAAGAGTTGAAATTGCACGATTATACTCAATTTTATCCTCTCTGTGTACACAATTACACAAAATAGATGGACCATACTGCTATAAAATCGGCAACCATTTATACATTTTTCAAGTCACTCTGTTGCCATATGCTCTTGGAATAATGGTCCGCTTGCATGTCTGCAAAATCCAAGGTCTGGTCAAACCTTCAGATGTTTGACGGTCTTTTAAATTACTTCCATGCCTTGATTTCTTGTCTTTTCTCCCTTTTCCTGGCTTGTGGGTTGACACAATCACACGTTTCTATTTTACTGTGGGTCACTACAGCCTGTGACATCAAACAAATGAATACATTTACACTGCGACGGATTAAGGCCCTAGGTCTGAGTATTTGCATATAAATAGAGTATTTGTTTCCAAGATTCACTGGGACTCAGCTTTCATGTACTTTGATGACATGCGATTGCAGTCATGGGTAAAACACATTGCCATTAGATAGAAAGGAGTATTTGTCGATCCTAACTGTGCAACTGCGCGGGTTATTATTATTATTATTATTATTTGCAGCTCTTGGAAGTTTGATAAATGCAGAAAGGTCCCTGGCTGAGGAAATTCCCAGAAAATCAGAATGGTAACTATCACAGGATGAATCTCACACCTTTCTCTGTTTTATTATTATAACCACAAATATTTCACTTATGTTTCTCTTTTCGGTCCCGAGACCCCAAAGGCGCCCCCCAGCATTTACCCCCGCTGGACAGCTCTTAGCATCAGGCGAGTGGAGCTGCAGCCAGACTCTGGGGACGAGAAGGAACACGAAGACAGTCAGCAGGACTGCGAGATGTTGAGACATCGCGTCAGTCCACCGAGGTAAGCACAGGAGACAGGCAGAGGCACCACTCCAATGCTTTTATTGTGGGCAGATTGGCCACGTTACCGTTAAGAATACATTTAAAATCTTATTATACTTTATTAAAAAAAAAAGAAAAAGAAAAATCATCAATATCAACGCCAGCTGACAGGCAAATCCACCACACACTAGTTTCGAGTTTTTCCAGTGTATCTCCCCCCCCGGTAAGCAAACCTCTGAAAGAGTTGATCCTGTATATAAGGAAATCCATGCAGTATTAGAGATGAAACAGATTATTTTACATAATGCTCACATGTAGGATGATTGTGTGGTTATCCGAAATCTCCTTTTTACTTTTTCGTCCGTTATGACAAATGATCAAAAACATAAGCCGTGTAGAATGACTCCGTTAAGGAGTAGCATGTGTTTGCGGTCACCCCATGCAAACAGTCAGGCTATACACCATCACGAGCGCATGGGAAAGTCACGGTTGTCTGTGCCGTTTCCCCATCTGGCTGCCGCGTTTCGGGTGTAAGTTGAAAAATGATGACCGTTATTGATTGCTAATCTATAGCATCATCTTGAAACTGTCTTTGGGGTTGTCGGGCGTAGGACGTACTTCAGAGCACAGCACAGCTTGTGCTCGGAGCGGTTGGCCCGTTGCTCGTAGCAGAAGCAATTCCGCTGGCAGATCTGCAATTGAGAACGTGAATCCAGAAAACTGTCGATGGGCTTCCCCCCCCCGCCCCCCCCCCCCCCCCCTCCTTTATCCCCGCTTTCGTTTCTGATCCAGACAGAAAGGAAAAGTTCCTTATCGCACGTTTTTGGCGTTCGTTTTGTCGTGGTCGCCGCTCCTCCTCGTGGACGCTGTGCGCCGCTTGGTAAACACGCCGTGAACGAAACGTTCCCCGTGGGAGCCGTCGCGGGTGTATGATGCACATGCACATCTGAGCTATTCTCGCTCGTACGAGTGAAGAGTTGCGTTCCTGCAAAGTGACGTACATGAAACCCCCGCTCGAGCGCCAATGCGACATTTGCAAATAAAAATACACACCTTAGAAAACGGAATGTGGCCCGAGACAAAATACTCAATGGCAACATACTGGGATATTATGGGATGGATGGAAGCAACTGCAAAGATTAGTCTGTGTAGTCGTCTTACAGCCCGACTGCGCGAAGTCATACTTGACATACATTAGTATATATCGTATGGGGGGGGGGTCATCACCCCCTTAAAAAGCAAAAAAAACGGTTATCTCTGGAGGCAACTCTAAATTCTGGGGTTTTTACAACATAACCTGTTGATATGGTAAGTACCATCATGTATTTAAGTACAGTAATCCAACCATAATTACTTAACTACTTGTACTTTTAATACAATAATATATCCCCCCACAAAGAAAGAAATCTAATGTGCAACCTTTTGCCTAATGGACTAATAAGATTTCTCTTGGTCAAGGAGTTCACCACTCGGATATTTAGATTGTCACCCTTGTATATTATTTATGGTTCTTTTCATTTTTAATGCAATATAGGGTTCACCGAGCAAATGGCTGGGGGGGGGCATAAAGTTGAGGGAAGGAAAAACATTAAACGGAGTCAATATTAGCAGGAAGGAATGCGTGAGCCTCAGTCTACAGTAGCAAAGTGTTCAGGTAGCACATGTGTTTGGTCAGATGGCAGTGGCTTGTATTTTGATGGTTTTGTCAGACTCCTGGCAGTGTTGTTATTAAGGTTTTTGGTGTAATAATGAAAACCCATGGGAACGTGCTTGATGACTTCCACATAGCGGCCATATGGATGAAACATTATTCGAGGTCAATTCCTTCCGCCGGTTTATTATTGCAAGTCGCATGAAGTGGAAATAAACATCCTTGCAGTCAGCCATTACTGCCACAGTATATTGTGCATGTTAATTGTAGTCCATTTTGAAAACGTATGAACTGCTTTCTATCTGTCGTTTCCTTTTCAAGTGTGCTCTGTTTCCTCCCTATATGGGCTTATTTCTCAGCAGTTGCATCAACGTACATACTTTCAGGGTACAACCGAACGAAATCGTGAATGTACACAGCCTTTATTTTTTCGCTTATTTGAGAATCTCCCCACATTAAGAAGTTGTCGTGACCATTGGATGATTTGTCAGATTTTTTTATTATTATTTTTGCCGCAACTCATTCAGCTGCTTTCAGAGAGAACTGAACCTCCGACTGAACCTCCAGGAGTGCACAATGTACACCCCGTCCATCCAGTCTCTGCGCCATTCAATTAGGGCAAAATACCGTGGTGAAAGGGACATTGCAGAAAAGGAGACTGAGAGCGCAAGATGACCTCACCCCCTTTATATAAAACTTTCTTTTCCCGTTCTAAAATGGAAAAAAGCCGACACATGTTCGGAATGATCACCCCCCCCTGCTCCTGCAGGCACACGCACATTTCTCAGGATATCACAAATGCTGTACATACGAGTTTGCATCGCAACAGCTGGAAAACAGATTCCGGTCCCAGACCCCTGACGACAGAAACACCACTACGCTTCTCAACCTTCTGACAGAACAGTACCTGAGTAGTGGAGCGCTGTAAATGTGCACTGAATCAGAGGGTGCTGAAAGGTGCTTGCAACACCAGCTTTTTACCGCAGCACAAAAAAGAAAAGAAAAGAGCTCTTCCCCACTCTGTCCTCCCTCTGTGGAGGCAACCAGAGAACACGCGGCTTGTTCCATCAGCAGTGGGTTTACATTAGTTTTCTTCAGCTGATAAACCTATCAGCGCAGTGCTGGGAGACGGATGAAGATGTAGTTGTTGCTGCCTTTTCTCATTCACCCGACGTTACAACTCGATCCATCCCTGGCTTCGGGATATTTCAGTACCGCTCTTGGCGGAATTCATTCATTGCATTTTTTTTGTTTTTTATGGCAGTATTGTTGAAACACAATCATCTACATCGTAGCCAACTCCTGAGTGGAAAAGACTTCCCATTATTCATTGTCCTGAGGGCACAAACCAGCGCAGGGACAACATTAACACTCTTTCACAGTGATAGGTAAAACCCCATTTGTACTTATCCACAGAATGGCGCTATATTTCACAAGCATTTATGTTTTATCTTGATCTCTGTGCATGCATTAACCCTTATGTTGTGTTCGTGCCGCCCCTGCACTGGCAGTGCAGCGGCAAGAACTGTCAGAAATATATCTGCAGCGTTGTGAGCGTGTTTTTGCAATTAATGTTGAAAATGTTTGACCAATTTACTCAATTTATAATTCAATTAAATAAATGTTTCTGTTATTTATGTTTTTTGTCTTCTGTCCTTTGTCCTTGGTTACTTGTCTTACTTCCATCCTCCTCATAGACATTCTCATCATGTCCTGCTCAGGACTCTCTTTCTATAATACCCAGGATTGTGTGGCAAAACGCTTGGAAGAAAATCCGCAGCAGGATAAAGTTTCTCCTCAACATTGAGCAAAATGTTCCTGTTTATAATCGACCACACTAAATATGACTAACCATTAATCAAAACTCGCGATATTGGCACCACACAAGAAAGGCCGGCTTGGAATTTGTTTTATATATTATGTCTGAGTGAAAATTAAAAAGTGTTATGAAATAATGTATAATTGCGCAAATGATAATAGAGCTGAAAAAAAGTGAGAAATTTCATAGTATAGCATGTCATCCAAAAATTTCAAAAATGGCAACATTTTAAAAACTCTTCAAACGCGCATAGCAGCGCAGGCAATGTGAAAAAATATGGTAGAGAAGAAAAAAAAAGTGAAAAAACTGAAAAACGTCATAGTATAGCATGTCGTCCAAAAAATTACAAAAACATCATAGTATAGCATGTCGTCCAAAATTTGACCAAAAACGTCATAGTATAGCATGTCTTCCAAAAAAAGTCAAAAATGTCAAAAATTTTTAAAATTCTTGAAACATGCATAGCCGCGTCGCAATGCGAAAAAATATGGTAGAGATGGAAAAAAAAAAGTGAAAAAAAGAGAAAAACGTCATAGTATAGCATGTTATCCAAAATTTGACAAAAACGTCATAGTATAGTATGTCGTCCAAAAAAGTCAAAAATGTCAAACATTTTAAACACTCTTGAAACATGCATAGCCATGTCGGCAATGCGAAAAAATATGGTAAAGATAAAAAATAAATAAAAAACAGAAAAACGTCATAGTATAGCATGTCGTCCAAAATATGACAAAAAACGTCATAGTATAGTATGTCGTCCCAAAATGTAAAAAAGTCAAAAATTTTAAAACTCTTGAAACGTGCATAGCCACATCGGCAATTTGAAAAAATATGGTAGAGATGGAAAAAAAAAGTGAAAAAAAGAGAAAAACTTCATAGTATAGCATGTTATCCAAAATTTGACAAAAACGTCATAGTATAG